>JARHVA010002289.1:1860000-2435000 GCA_037957365.1 Torreya grandis | reverse complement strand
TCTATTACTATAACAATAAATCTAAACAAGCACTATTAAAACAAACATTTAGCCATGTACAATATAGTGGTAAATCATGTTAAACATGATAGGTACATGTTTATCCAATCAAATAATCAATAACATCAACAAAAACAAGATTATTGAAATCATGCAATCACATAAACTGATTATAGAACACAAAAGATCACAACAAACATTCATAACAAAAAAAATCATACCATAAGTATCTAACAAAAATAAATTTTCACAAAACATGAAATTCTACTATGGTGTGTATATAGATTTTTATTTTTTCTCTATGTTGTCTCCCAATGCCTCCATCTACACCATCCTCTTTGATGATGCTCTTACTCCATCATACTCTAAGGGATGGATCTGTCCTACAACCACATCATAACAATGAAGGTAGTTATCCAAAAGCATAATTTTATCCATAAAATACTATTGTATAATTAACAAACATGATCATAAAGTATAAAATATAAAAGTAAGCTATCTCATATAAAATAAATCATGTAAATGAAGAAACATATAACTATCCCATAATCAACATATGAAATAAATATTAATAAGACATAGTTAATAAACTAACAAACTTAATA
This sequence comes from Torreya grandis, assembly GCA_037957365.1. NCBI lineage: Eukaryota > Viridiplantae > Streptophyta > Pinopsida > Cupressales > Taxaceae > Torreya > Torreya grandis. The sequence continues at coordinate 2,434,395 of JARHVA010002289.1, read as the reverse complement.
ACCCATGGATCAAACATGTTATTCAGCTTAGAGAAAAATTGGGATGTGAAATTTCGGTTCCTTGTCCTACTAAATTTCAACCTCCATTAATGGATCTATAAAAGAAACCATTTATTCCTTAATTTTCAAGGACACTCTAGACATAGAATGGGTCATTTTAACAAGTGGTAGTATTTCCTATAGTGGGGAGTGTTCTTCATGTGCATCAAAAGATATTATAGCTATATCTACTTAAAGGAGCTCATCATGAATCCATTTATGTGATGATTCTTACCTAATATTATCTACCATTATTTAAGGAGGCGTTTGGGTGATATCAACCTACAAGTCTTTTCATATGCAGTTCTACACTTTCTCTTGTTTTTGATCATAGAATCTTTCCCTATGTCAATGAGTATTGACTACAAAAATTCATTTTCATCGATGCCCAACTACTCAATATCACATTCTATAGTGATTTTTGTTACATGAATGGTGTCTATATAAAATTTGGTGTTGCAAGTCCTCTTATTTTGTGGTGTATGTGAGGATCATTATGCTAGTTCCTTATCCTTTCCCTTAGTAGCATATGATGGAGATATTTCTATCTATGGTGGTGCATGTGCTTGTGCTTGGGATTATGTAAGAAATGATTATTTTGTGATCATAAGCATAGACCACAAAGGTTTCATTGATCTAATAGGTAGGGATTTCCATCATAGGACTTCTACCTTGGCATCTAACATGGTAGTGAAGAAGGTAATTAGAATAGTTATTACTTTAGTTAATTCAGCGAATCTAAATTGAATATCTCCACACACCTTTGTGATAGATACATGTTGTCATAAATATTATAGAACATCCTTGGGTACCATAGGTGTGAGATGATTAGGAATTGGATCTCAACCCACCATTGGTTAATCCTAGCCAACTAATTGTAGTACTATTTATTATTTATCTAAGCAAGATTAGAAAATGTAGTTATAGGCCAAAAGACTTGATTTGGGTTAACTATACCCTTTGGTGAATTCCACTATGTAAAATAACTAAATGGGACCAAAAATTGATATTTGAACACCTATAAGTTTGTAGAGAGGACCTTATAAATATTGGTTGTGAGCTCAAAATCCCAAAATTTAAGCCAATTGAAGTTCTCAAGCATCCTAATAATTCTTTAGGAAATGTTAATAACCCTTTTTATTTCTTGCCATACACTCTTGGTGTTTTGTTAGAAGTAATTAATGATGTACTTAGAGAGAATACACACCAACATGTCATCTACCATGTTGATAGGGATCTATTTATATACCTATTAAACTTCTCTTTTTTTATCTGAATGAATTGGTGGAGCCTTGGTTTTATAAGGCGTAATATATTTGCCTCAATTTAGGAGTCATGTTTCTCATGTCATGGTTGTAGAGTTGATTATAATGGTGACATCTTATGAGATATGGATCATACCCTCATTATATATATATATATATATATATATATATATATATATATGATTGTGAGCATCGCCTCATCCAAATACCCAAAAATAAGAATCTTGGTGAAATTATTTGTATCATATCCTTGTAGAGGATGTTGGAGTGATAGGTTTCCTACATGTTCTTGCATGGATTGATCATGGTTGAGAATGCTATCTTCTATGGCATTAATGAAATTGAAGGGGTATGGATCATGGCATCTAGTTTGCTTGAGTTTAATACCAATCCCCATTTCTTCATGCTACATATCTATGAGAGGGATTAAAATTTGTGCACAATCCATGTTCTTCATTATAGTTCTATTTAAATAATCTCTTTGGTTGTATCAGTGTTGTTAATGAATCTATGCACAAATGATTGAATTTGACTCATATCATAGAGGTATATTATTCACAAAGGTGTGTGATGTCTTTATCTTCCTATTTTTGTGTCAAATAACACCCCAATTTTCAAGATAAAAATAAGGATCCTCTTTATTTTAATCTAACTTTTGGTGATATATCTCATGATTATGTTTTTTCATATAAAATCAGCTTAATATTTACAATGCTTGATATGAGACTTAGATAAATATTTAATAACCATGATGTTCTTCATTTAGGGGTGAATATATAATATTACTCCTTTATTTTACGTTATTTTATCACTTTTTATATAGACATTAACCTATGAATGTTCAAACTTAGACCTCTATTTTATGAAAATTACTGGTTTCAATTCATGTATTATTGGACTGCTTCTCATGTAAAATTCACTTGGCAAAGACTTGGTTTTATTGAAAAACTTTACTTAGTCATTTTCATTATTTTCTCTAGGTATTAAATAATCTTAGGGCCCTCCATATTCTTATATTCATCCAAATATTGATAACATAGGGCTTCAAAGTCAAATTGAAAAATTAACTAAGTCTTTTCAAAGCCCCTAGTCCTCAAGATCATGCCATGTGGCACAATCTAGATGACCTAGCTTGATGGAGAACTAAAGGAATTAAAAAAGTCTTGGAACCTCAAAACCTTAGAAGATCAAAAACTTAAGGGTATTATAGTATTAACCCATAATATTTGGAGTTCAATAACATTAGAAAAGCCCATGTCCTTGAGGCCCTGAGAAGACACCATGTAGCACCCTTTGAAGAGCTAGGGAGCACATAGTAATTAAAAATTGATGGTGGGAACCTAGGGAAATGATAGTATTAGCCTAAGACATGAAGAGCCTAGGAAGATAAGAATAATCCACATGGCCATAATAATGATATAGGTTAATATCAAAGTAAATCCCAGAGGTGATGAAAAGCTACCAAGTGGTAAAGTGGGATATAGCAAGCAAAGCAAATATCTCCACAATGAATAAGTGACACATGGACATGAAATTTTTCCAAAAAGGATAAGGTTGGACTTGAAGGACAAATAGGTAGACCTAGTCACCATAATATGCTCAAAGACTCAAATTGATAGCCCATTTAGCCATTAAGGCTATCAAATCCTGAGTTCAAATGACTTGATAGTAAATGACAGATACCATTTAAAATAAATGCATAGACTATCATGGTGTGCATAGGGATATCAATCAAAAAATAAAAAAAGCTTTATTTTAAAGAAATAAGGCCTCTTTAATACGAATCATGGTCAAGTTGGCTAATTTTTCAAAATCTCAGCCACATTCCCCAATCATCATTGCATATTTGTAACTACCAATATAGTGGGTTAAGTGAACTTCATGGATAAATATGTCTATATTATGGATTTTTTTTACATTTGAAATGGTTGGGAATTTTTGGGTTAAAGTGTTATTGGTATTTTTCTAAAATTACACTTTCTTTCCTTTGGTTTTTTCACCTTGACTGTGCATCTGTGGGTGGTCAACATTTAAGCATCAAACTGTCACTAGAATTGGCTTGGATTACACTAAACTTTCTCCCATGATTTCAGCCTTAGATGCTTTCCTAGAGGGATATTTATTACAATAGAATGCTTTTAAAATGTTAAATATGTAATTTATTATGTTTTACTCATTTAAATGTCTCTAGTCTTTTGATTTAGTTAGTTAATTGGTGTTAGGAATCGTTAATGTGCTTTTTTGCAAATGATTGTCTTAGTTATGTTGTGGATTAGTTATCATAAATATTTTATTGAGTTATTTAATGTTTTATTTAAGCTTCTCTCATGCATTTTTTGTAATGGATATAGACTATCAGTATTTCTATTTAGAATGGATTCAATAAATAAATGTCTTTCACACTTATCCTTAGAAGATTTCCCAGTGAGTGGATATAAGTTTGTGAAAGTGATAGACTAGGCACATAGTTGAATAAATGTGGTCAGGCATGATTTTAAGTTCTATTGTAATAATAATATCATTTAGAATAAAGACACCCTCTCTTTTCTACCCTAACCTCTCTATCCATTTTACCTTCTTTTAGATGATGTCCTACCCTAGTTTAGGTTATGATATGAATTTTAGTGAAATAAATTATAATTGTTTTATCAATTGAATCAAGTAGACAACATGATATAGACAAATAATAATCAAGGAAGTAAATGAAAATAAATGCTCATATCAATTGAACCTTGGGTGCTAGTAGTTTATACTCTTAGAGTAAAGTTAGTTAAACTACTCAATCCTTGGATTGAACCAACATTGACCCTAAAATTAATGAGGGCAAATTTCATCCCATGATTATTGCCTCCCTTTATCCTCTTGGAACGGTTAATATAATATACATTTTCTAGGCGATTTAGTTAAAGAGACCAACATTTTTAGTGCTAAAAGGAGGGTCATAATGCTTTCATTGATTTAATCTTGTTAAAAATTCTTGTTTATTAGTTATATTTTAATTATTGTCTATTTGAAAGTAATTTAGACCCAATAACAAAGATCACAAGGTTTATATTTTGGTTCTTATCCCTTATTGTTGTTAGACTATCTTTTACTCATGCTTGCTAGGTTTGTCATATGTGGACTTTAGTCCCACATTGGATGGTTTAGCTTGCATTCTATTTTGCCTTGTCTATATAAGCAAGTTATCTCACTTTAATATTCATGTTTTTATATTCATATCATTTGAGTATAAAAATTTCTTTGTGTTTAATTGATTTATTCCTTTGTTTATGCTGAAGTATCAATGGCTATGGTAATGAGCCATTAGTGATATCTTGGTTGAAGAGTTTTGATAACTCTTTCATGGCATCATAGCCATATCCAATAGCCATTACTCAACCTACTTCATTACATTTGTTTGTCTTCAAAATGTGATTTGGATCTAAGTTGGTTAAATCTGATTTTTTATAACTATGAATCTCTATTTTTGCAAGCTTTTTAGCTTTACATTTATTGAGGGTTCAAAGGAGATCTATTGATGAAGAATACATTATTTTCCATTAGTTGTAAGAGGAGGAATTTAGAGGATGATCTCAATGTCATCTTGGTCTGACCTATAAGAATGTGATGTAATATGATGAACCTCTCTTTTATATTACCAAGCATGATCTCATAATAGACCTTATTGGTCTCATCCTCTCTGAGCAAATCACTGAATCAGCTAGATTCATGCCTTAATGCTCTCCCTCAACACTTTTTCCACTCATCCATCAACAATTATAACATGATCATTTATTTCAAGTGTCATCATTTTTGAAGGAGATTACATCAACAGTTAAAAGATAGCATGTCATAACTACAACAAGATCATTAACATTTTTGTAGATAGATAGCTAAGAGGGATTGGTGTCTCACATCTACTAACCATGTTGAATTTATCCATATCCTTAGTTGATCTATGGTCTAGTTCTCTAGTTAATTACTCCCCTCATTGATTATATCAACTTATCTCTCACTCCATCGACATTGCATGCCATTAGTGTGATGGCCTACTATGTTTGTCTTTGATTAGTTTGAGTGTCTAGTTAGCTATAAGTGGAAATGAGGTAGAGTCTCTACATAATAAAATCATTATGTATCACACCCACTAATGGCATTTGGTTTTTTGTTTTTTTTCAATCTTCTATAACTAGCTCACCATTCTACATGTCATCCTCCCATGGATTTCTACAACCTCCAGTCATCATGACCTGCAATCTATGGATATGGGTTCAACTATAGCCTTTGATTCTAGATCCTTGCTATTCTCCATTGGATGGATCTAATGAGTTTATTTGGTTTTGTTTTCTAATTGACACTAGTATTGGAATGATGGGTTTTTATTTTGTATTGGCATTGGCATGTATATTATTTGTATTAGAATTTACATGATTTTATACTGGTATATAAGTTTTTTTGCAGATCTAAAAGAGGATCTAGTGTAGATATCTTGGTGCATCAAATCAATCACTAAAAAACATGCCAATTTTCTAATTACTTTCATGTTGTACTCCTCCAAATCCATCTGATCCCTAGCCTGCTGTAAAAACCTATGTTGGTTGGTTATTTGGTTTTCAGTCATGCACTTTTGTTGATGGTGTTGGAGTTTATCATTGACTTTGCCATCCTCTTAATCTATAAGTGAGTGTGGATAGCATTATTTTTCTTTATTTCATGACATTTTATTTCTCAACATAGTGAAAAAAAATAGAAATCCCTTCCTTTCCTCATTACATAGCTATAAATCCATTAAACTTGCCTTATTAATTGTATTTTTATTAAAAGAGGTAGTGTTGACCAAATTTGACCCCAATATAAATTTGGGTCAACCCCTAATATTTTTAAATTTTTATAAGTTTCCTATGTGTCTTATATGGTCTCATGTTAATCTATTGTCTTACTCATCCTCTTCCTAGTCCTTATTGAGGTCCACCCCTTATGTACTAACTAGTCAAATTGAGTCAAAGGTTGGTCAACCCTAGTCAAAGTTAGTAAAAGTGTCAAATGGTGTTGAAAATATCCTAAGGTGGTTCTTGACATGTTCTAATATGTTTACAAGTCATAAATTAGTCATAGGTCTTGTTTTATATGGAAAAAGGGGCCTTTTGGTCATATTTTAGCCCATTTGATGACTTGTACAAATTTTCATGCAACCAAATTTGACATCCAAGTGAGTCACAATGTGAATCATGTAATTATAATGTCAATAATAGTTATTTTTCAATCAATAATTAGTTATGTTCAGTGGATGGTAGTTTTCCCTCAAAAATAGTAGCTATTGGGCACTTGTATGGACTTCTCAAGTCCACCATTAGCTAGAAAAGTGGGAATAGTAACTCTTCACCTCCCATAATCCATTTAAATTCTTTGTTTTCAATAAAAATTCAAAAAAAATCATTTTCAACTTGTTTTCTTCCATTTTTACATGGTAAGTAAAGAAGGAGCAACTTTATGTATTTGCCATGGGTCATACAGGTGGAATCGGGAGGAGTAATTTTGGAGGTGGATAGTAATCTAAGTGTAATTAATTTTCATAATAATAACTTAAAATTTGGTGTATTCTCCTTTTTGAACCATCAATTTGATCCCAGGTAGCTTTTTATGCATGCTCAACCATGAGGGGGTCACAGTTTGAGCTTGTCTTAGATTTTTTTAATTTTAGATTGATGGATTTATGTGTTAAAGGTGCCTTCACATGATTTTAAAGATGTTTCCATGCTTTTTATTGTTTTGTAGAGTCCAATTTTGTGAAAAATCCTCTTCTAGGCTTGTAAAATGGCTAGTTTGCATTCACAATAATCCCATTGCTTTGAAAATGTTTCCTTCATACTAGAGATGATGTTTTGATGTTTTTTTGGAAATAATCTTGGTGTATGATGATCATTCAAGTGTTGATAATTTACCTTGATGTTTTTTAAAGGCATTACTTGCATGTTCCTTGCTATTTTAGGATTTTCTTGTATGTCTCAATCATAAAACTCCACCTACAAGAGCTTGTTGACATCAAAATTATGAGTTTGAAGGTTTGACATGGTTTTAATCTCTTGGGACCATTAATGTGCATGGACAAGTTGATGTAATAATGTATGTGATATAAACTTTTATGTTTAGATAATGTTCTCAACTCTACCTGTATGAAGGAGATGACCATCTACAGCTGAGGGCACAGACAAACCTTTAGAGGTGTTCTAATAGATTGGCCAGACTAATTTAGGAATCCTTACTATAGGAAGGTCTAGATAGGCCCATTAATCATCCTATTTTGGCAAGAAAAATGTCAAAGCATCAATTTAAACTTTAGACTTTACTCAATCCCTTTTGCCCTAAAAATGTCAAATAGAGGCCTTGAAGGTTTTTGAGGACCTCACTAAATAAACTTGCTAGGTGATCCAAGATTTCAAAGTAGATATTTTGGTATCCCTATCTACCTAAAATATTTGTGCCAATTTTAAGAAGCCAAATATGAGTGGAGGCTAGATGTTACAAAGCCTAAAGATGGTTGAAAGTCACTAAAGTAGGGCAATGTTGTCTACAAGATAATGATCAAAATTTTAATTTGCATCCCATTTTTATGATCTCAAACTATGATATCAATTTAAGTGATGCTATTAGTTTAAGTGATTTTTCAAGGTAATAAAACATGAAAGAAGGAACGTTTCAATGTTTTAAACCCCAACACATACTCCTCTGTTTATACACAAGACTGTGAGGAGCCACCTATAGGTATAGAGGTAAAGGTTTGTGAAATAGGCATTATCATGGATGAGGTGAATGAAAATTTCATGGTTTTTAGGCAATAAAATACATTCATTCCATCAATTCCACCATGATCAAGTCTATCTTTACCTAAGAAATAACCTACAAGCCTAAAATAAAAGAAGGGATAATCACTTACAACTAAGTAGGTAGTGAATGAGGGATATGGAATTTGGAGGAGTATTAAGGAACTTCTAGGCTAAATAAGGAAACAATGTTAAAACCTAAGTGACTTGTAGATATAAATGAGTTTTTAAATCATAAAAAAAGATCAAATTCATGCTACTCTAACCCCAAATCACCTACAGGTAGGGTCCTAGGACTATCTCAGTCCAAGAGGATAGTGAGCAATTGGAAGGCCTAAAAGAGCAAGATGCTAGGTTTTAAATATGGGATCACATTGGAATAAGTATATGGGTAAAAAATTACCATAAAATGTGTTGAAACATTGATTGGAACCTCCAAATAAAGGCACAAATAAAGAGTACCCATGTTCACTATCATAGTTAAACAAAGGCATAAGCAAGAGAAAGACATATTGAGAGGTTGATGCCTAAAGAAGGGAAGGAAAGTTTAAAAAAATGTGATATGGATTAATCATGATAAAATTAAGGAAATTAAATTTATATAACATCTTCAAGCTACCCAAAACACTCTTCTCATAAGCAAAATAGGCTCAGTCTGTACAGGCAATGTTGGGAAAGCCTTGTTCCAATAGATGAATTTGGGGATTCCACTTAGGAGAGAGGTTTTGAGTGGATTCCTAGGCTCCAAAATCATGTAATTAAGGTAATTAACATTTATTAACACCTTATATTGATCAAATAGGTTTGGAGAGAGCATTCATGAAGAGGTTTGAACAAGAATATGTAAGAACAAAAACAATTACCTCTTTTTGAAGAAATTAGGATGGTTGGACCCCCTAAACAGGGAATCAGACCAAACCCTTTGGTATAATTTATCATTAGGACCCTATGGAGATTATAAAATACTCAATTTTCCAAAAAAAATAGGCATAATACTCATTGTTTTGTCTCAGAGCAAGGGTAGTCCTTTCATACACAAGAATGGTGGTTTTGGGGAAAAGTGATGAATTGATTATCTCAAGGAAAAAAAAAGGAAAAAAAAGGATAGATAATCTATGGAAAACATGGAGGAACTTATGAAACCTTTATATAAGACTTGAAATTAAATAGGTCACCCTACACAACAAGGATTGCAGTCAAGTGTGAAGGAAAGCCAAATTAGAGGTCAAATATATTTTTATCCTAATATATGTTTTCCAAGTGATAAATATATGTCTTAAGAGGTATTTTGGGTTTATTAAATCCATAAAATTTCAAATAGAACAATTTGAGGGTCAATAGGATCTCAAAGATATAGGTGGGCCTATTGGCAAGGCCTAGGCCTAAAATGAAACATGGGTCAATTTCCATTTCAAGCTTTTGTAAATCCATTATAATGGTTGGAGGAAGTTTTTATGGTGTATATAGAAATTTTACAAACATTATTTTTAAAATAAAGTCTCAAAGAATAAATTTATGGCTTAGGAAGCATTCAAACCCCACTAGGAAGCAAAAAATAAACTTGAATGACAAATTCAAGCGTTTAGAACTTCCACCAAGATTTGCATAGGACCTTGAGCCTTTCTAACAAGTTTAAGGAGGTAGTTTATTAGCCATAAGTGTCATTTGATAAAAAATACAATGTCCCATGTCTATGAATGAATGCTAAGAATGAAAATCACTTTGAAACCCTTACAAACCTTTTATAATGAATTGATAAGAGAAATGAGGCTCAAAGTACATCCAAATGAACTAATTTTACCTATTGTTCCCAAAATTTATCACTTGTTTTTGGGGACAACATATCAACTATTTTGGTTCTGCAGGACAAAATTCTCCCTTTACTTTTTCAAAAATGTCTTGAGCATCCAAGTTCTTAAATTATTTAAGCATTTTTAGTCAAGGGACTCGTAGGTTCAACATGTTCAAAAACATCAACAAGTAAGCTCTCACAAAGGAACAACTTCCAAACACTTAGGCATTTCAAAGCTGGTTTAACACTGAGGTTCAATAAAAAGACTTAGCAGCGGGATTTAAACAAATGGATTGAACCATTGAACCCCACTTTGACAAGGTTTAAAGGTTCAACGAGTTCAAAGGTTCAAAAAGAGTTAAGTGCTCAATGAGTTCAAAGAGGTTCAACCGCTTTGAAGAGTTCAATGAGTTTAAAGACTTCGGCAAGTTCAAAGTTCAAACCACTTTGAAAATCTTAAATGGCTTTAAAGGACTTAAATAAAAGAAGACTTCAAAGAGCAAAGAATGAATCATTGAACCATTGAACCTCAAACCAAAAGAGTTCAAAATTTCAAAGGTTCAAAAAGTTCAATAAAGTTTGAGAGACTTAGAAAACTAAAGGATTCGAAGAGCAAAGAATGAACCATTAAACCATTAAACCTTGAACCAAAAGAGTTCAAAGTTCAAAGGTTCAATGAGTTCAATAGAAAAGAAAAGGATCTAAAAAGTTTGAAGAACCAAAAGATTCAAAGAAAGAGAATGAACCATTGAACCTTGAACCAAAATGGTTCAAAGTTCAAAGGTTCAAAGGTTCAAGGAATTTCAAAATTTGAAAGGAAGCTTCGAGTGAAGGAAGGAAGCAAATGATTCTAGAGACAAGTTCAAAGAGATGGTTCAACTGATTGAACCAAGGAATTGATTGAACCAAGGAGCTGATTGAACGAAAGAGCCAATTGAATCAAGGAGCCAATTAAATGAAGGAGCCGATTGAACCAAGGAGTCGATTGAACCAAAGAGCCGATAGGACTGCCTAAATTATTGAACAATTGAACCAATGCACTCCCATGGTTCAAAGTTTCAAGTTTCAATGTGGTTTAAGTAACCAAGTGACCAATGACATCCCCATTGATGTCAAAATCAAGGTAATAAAATACTTGTTTATTTTCAAATATGGCATGGAACCTAAAGAACAAACTTAGTGACTAGCTAAAGAAGAAGCCAAAAAAGCCAACAAAAAGGGAAGAGATAACTCGAGAGCTCAGATCACAAGGAAGGGACAAAATATAACAAGGAAAGAGGTAATGATGTAGAAATACCAAAAATATCTATGCAGGAGTTATTTCTAGTAGGTGAAATAGTCCACCAGGTGGACATCAAAGAGCACAAGCACTCAATAGCATGGCCTGCTTGTCTAGATTGAGTAAAGGTGAAGTGGATAGTTGTGCAAATATCAGGAAGAGGACCAAGTAGACCATACTTTGGAGGAGACATTTGAGAAGAATTAACATGCCAAAGTTAAGGCCGATGCCCTATTCCAGCATGGCCCTTCACATAATTTCAAATGCATTCAAGGCATTGAATGTAGCATGGGCCATTTTGTGAAACAAAGCACCAAGTCTTTCTTGTCTGATATATATTATAATCTCTCATCTTATGCAATGGATATCTCTCTATTATTAGAAGCAAAACTCTACCCAAATTAAAAGGCATTTCTTGAGACTTTGAGCTCAGATTGTTAATCATATTTTCTTGAATGAATGAGAAAACAAGTGACCTTTCAAACTTTGTCCTTGAATAGCTTGTGTTATTTATGAGATTGTTCTTATGTCTATTTCCTAGAAGCATCCTTGTCCATTTAATTTAACAAGTAGAAATAGTTGAAGTAATTAGTATGGTGTCCTAAAGCCAACTGTGGAGAGACTTTGTGCTGCCATAATTGTCTTTAGTTTGTCTATTTTTTAATTCTATGTAAAGGATCTTGGGATGACTTTGTGCCCCCATTATCTTTTGTATATTTCACTCTTTGGAAGTTGAGGTGGAGACTTTGTGATACAACTCATCCTACTGTGTCACTACATACTTTTAGTTATCACTACCAGAAAGAATTCCTGTTGTTTATTGCAGATCACTTCTGAAAGAAGAGAAGTGCCTTTAGTGTTTTCACCAGAATTCTCCTATGTTTGTGAATATCATCTCTGAAAAAAGAGATATGGATAGTGTTATCCTACCCTAAGTGTTATGTTCATCTTATTTATAGTATATATAGTACCTTATAGTTATAGGGAACCTCCCCTTGATGAGAGGAGAGATTTGTCCCCTTTTGATGTGGTCGACCTGCACATTTGGCTGATAAATCTCCCTATGCTATGGTTGAAACACCTATTTTTCCCTCAGTTAGCTAGTGAAAAATATTCACCCAACATCACCCTTAATTTTAAAGATAATTTGATGAAAAATCCATGAATATCACACCCATGGCCTTGGATTATATATAACTATATGAAAAAGTGGAAAATAGGGATTATTTTGACAATGTTTTATGTTGTGTAGGCATGGTGGAATTTGAAGAGATGAAATCAATTTTGGAAGTAATACTATGACTTTTTCTAAGTCTATATTTTCATTAGATTAAGTTACTAAACTTATAAATGTGCCTACCAATTCATTCTTTTTAGCTAGTCCAATAAGCCAGCTAGTGAGGACTTAGAAGAAATGGTGAATCTTCATTTTGGGAGCCTTTTAAGGGAAAATTATTGTAAATAATTGTATGATCACTCCTAAAATATGTCATTTATCCTCTTTTATGGATCAAAATACAATTTTTTAGATCTTGTGCCAAGTGTTGGAGGTGAAAGGAAAATAACTATTTTCAGACTACCAATTATACTCATGAATGGCCAGAATGATAGGAAGGGTGACGATCCTCTTCAAATCATGTGAGATATTTTTTGTGATCCCCCCTATTCAGATCAATCATCAAAATTGATTAGTTGTATTCATAAGGTATTTTTAGAAGACTAATCATAGAAGGTAGTTTTCTATGTAAAAGGAGGAGTTTCTTGACATTTTATAGGTTTTAAATGATTGCAAAAGACACTTGTTTCCACTGATGTTGCATGGCTAACCCCATATCTTCATCCACATTCATTTCAACTAACTTTCTCTTTTGGACACTTGTCCTTGTGCCTCTTGGACTCTCTTTCTCTCTTTCTTCATCAAAGTTCTATAAATTGAGCCATTTTTTCTATTGTAAGGGGCCACATTTTTATTATGGTGAATATATACTAAAATTACATTAAATTTTCCTTTTGAAAATTGAATAAAAGTCCAATTTTGAGTTTGTGACCTTTTTGTCTAAGTGTGTGAGTGATGTATAGTGGAGCTAAGTGATAGAATCATCCTTACTCCCTTTATCCTTCATGTTTAATCAAGGGTTGTGATGTTAATAGGTTATGTGAAGTGTGTTGAATTTAATAATCTATCATTTAAGTATGAAATTGTATATATGGTGTCTAATCTCCCCCTTAGGTCAAGTATCTTATTGCTTGTCTCAAGCATGTTACCTTCACATTGAAACACTATGTTAGGATCTTTCAATACATGGAATTGGTCATGGAAAGCATTATTTATTAGTATAAGTATGATATTATATGGGATATATTCTTGGTGTATAACCTCTTTATCATAGTTTCCATTTTATGCAAACTCTTGACTCTTTTCATGAACAAGCATTAGATTAGGTGATAGGCATTTATAAAAGTATTTAGGGAGCTAGCCCTTTCAATCCTAGAGATTCATCTTTCTTATAAGTTCCCACAAACTTGAGAGATGATTAAATGTTTCATCAAATTTAGGGATCTTCATAAAGTTTACTAGGGTGTACAATTTGATGATAATAGTTCTAGCATGCCTGGTGGGATAGTCAATCCTAATTGTTTACATGTCAAGGTGAATGATGGTCTTGAAAAGCCTAAAGTGGGAGAAGTGTTTCTAATCTATCATTTGACAAATGAAAAAGGTGATAATATTTGATTTTAGATCAGGTCCTTCATGTTGTATTTCATGGTCCTCACTAGATCATATTCTAGTAGAGTTTTCAATCAAGTCCCTATACCTGAAACTCTTCTTGAAGAAAAACACCTTGAACCATTCTTCACTTTTAGAAATCCTAAACAACAAGCTTTTGAAGAGGAAGAATAAGAAGTGAAAGAGATAGGAGATAAAGAGGAAGGAGAAGATATGGTTTGGCAACATCCTTTTCTAGCCCTCAACACCTAAAATCCAATTAACCTTCATACATATGACCCTATTCCTCCCAATGCCACCAAAAATCTTCCTAGATTCAATGGAGAGGGTCCTATTACCCCATCTGAGCACATTAGAGAAATTTCAAAATTTTGAAATTTCATTAATGTTACTCAATCCAACATATACATTAGATTTTTTTCCATGTCCTTGAAATGTAAGGGACTTGATTGGTATAGAACTTTGGAAGGTGGTTGCATCAAAAATTAGGATGACTTTGGAGAATTATTGGTGAGTAGGTTTGAGAACAAAATTGATCACTCTTCATTAATCCACCATCTGAATGTGATAAATAAAGATCCTAATTAATCAATGGGAGATTTCAATGAAATATTTCAAATAGCATGGCATAGGTTTCCACCTATCATGAGGCCTCCTCCAAGCTTTGTATTACCTGCATATCTCAAAGTTATTGGCATTGATGTGGTAGTAATATTGTAATCAATGGGAGGATTTAGTTTACTTGAGGCATATGAGATAGCCATTGAAGCTGAGAGTAGTTTGATACAAGCTATGAAACTACCTCCACGAATCTCCATGCCTTCATTATCTCATAAATCAATTGAATACCCAAGCATAACACAAGTTCCCAATACTAATGTCAAGCCTAAAACCACTCCCAAGAAGGTGGATAATGCCATAGATAAGGATGAAATGATTAGATCATTGCAAGCCTATCTCAAATAAGCCCAATTGTATTCAAATGTTCCACCCAATTCTCAATAATACCCTCAATAAGCCTATATACCTCCACCCCAATATACCTACCAAGGAAAAGGACAAGGTAAACAAGCTTTCAATAGGTAGTCCAATGCCTATAATCCTAATTCTATTCCATCTACGAGGGTTGTTGTTCTAGGCTATACTAATTTGGTTCAAGGAGAAGAGCATATGGATCATTGGGGATAGTATCAAGCTCAATTTGGGCATAATGGTGGAGAAGGTTGTCATGCTTTGGTGGCACAAGAAGGAGCCACTCATTACATTACATTAGAAGAAGAACATCTCATGCAAGTGAACACTCATGGAGAAGGTAGCAGCCAAGGTACTATTCTCATGAACTTTCAAAAATAAAATGATTATGTGTTGAATTAAGGGACATGATTTACAACAAACATAAGAGATAAAAATAGATCTCTAAGAGATGTTTCTAAGGCACATGTGACTCCAAGTTATGCATTTCCAAGGCCACAAGGTGTGAATCCCAATGTAGCACCTCCTACTAGTCGCATTCCTAATCAAATTCACAATGTAAGCAAGGTTGTTAAGCCTATAATGAATCAAGTTATAGCTTCCTCAATACCTCCAAGCATGAAATAAAATGTAAATACTTCCCATATAAACATTATTGACTCCTTGAAGAATACCAAGACTAGCATATCTCTTTGGAAAGTCTTACAAATGCCTGGCCAAAAGGAACTCCTACAAGAACAACTTGTCAATATCAATGTAGCCCCTCAAGCTCCAAGGTACCATGGTGTGGCCCTTGCCAACACACCAAGTCATGTCCTAGATCCTGTCACCAAATATGAAAAGCCTCTAACTTTCTACCTCATACTCATTGTAGGAGACAAATTGGTTTACAATTGTATTGTGGATAGTGGGGCTAGTACCACAGTTATGCCTAAGGTGGTTGCAAATAAGTTGGGGTTAAAGTATGAACCACATATCAAGGGAGTGTTGAAACTTTATGGGACTCCAACCAAGATAGTGGAACTAGTTAAAGAATTGAAAGTTTTTCTACATGATTGTCCAAGCTTCCCCATTATGTAAGACATTATGGTGGTAGACCTCCCAACACACTTTTCTATTTGCTTGTCAAGGGACTTCATGAATAAAATAGTAGGATATATTTCTATTGATTATTATTTTCTAACTTTCATAACAAGGTATGGAGACAAGGTGCCCATAATAACATAGTCATTGGCAAGGTTTCATATTGAACCATATGTGGAGTCAAGTTCAAATCATAATTATGTAATTAGTGAAGAAGAAGAAGGTGTTATTGATGGTGAAGAATCCTCTCCTCTTGAAGGTATTTCCAACATTTTCCTTGATTAACATGGTATTGAAACATATGATCATGATCCTTATGCATCCATGAAAAAAATTGATTTGTGGATTTATTGTGTATGTGAGAAAGATACTCCTATACCTCCACATGTAAATGTAGATCACAAAATGGAAGAGGTATGTCCTACTTTGCCTATTATTTATAAAGATGATAAAATAATTGTTAAAGCTTGTAATGAGTCCCATATGGTCAATAATCAGTCCTCTCCATTTTATTCATCCACCTAGTCTAGTTAGTTCTCCTCTAAGTCATGCCATTAATAGTTTTAAATAATCTCTTACTGGCTACCAAGAATACATGATAGAGCTTGATACTAGATATAGTGGTGATAAATTAATTCCAAGTGTTTGTATTAGGAGCATAAATAATTGCTTGGAATAAATCAAAAGGGATTGGATACATATAGAGGAGGCTAATTGGTCAAATTTTACCTATGAGGTGCTTGAGGTTTGTAGCCTAATTTGTAATTTAGAAGAGAAATTTTTAGCCCATGAAACCAATCCATCTTTGCAATCTCAAGATGCCCCAAACTCTTTGTCCATTGCCCAAAACGTCTCTTCTTGGGAGTATATCCTAGATAAAAACCAAAAGAAAGAAGAAACCATGGTGGAACAAGTCAACTTGTGTGGAGAATATTATGGAGTAGAGGTTTCAGATTGGTTGAATGATGAGAAAGATCTAACTCCTTGTGAAAGTGATGATCCTTGTGTTAAAAATAATGCTTTATAAGAACTTCTTTTGAATCCTAAAGAAGAGATTTTTTATCTCATTATTCCTTTCCATGATGCAGATCAACCAAAAGAGGATGGCTTATGGCAGGTGTTTGAAGATATATGTAATGAATTTGAAAGCCAAAAGGGGCCTTCAAGTCCTATATAACTGACCACAAGCCATGACAAGCTATAATTTGGAAAACAAGTATGTGTTAAGGAGTATTATCACCAAGAGAGTTTTGATCATGATGAAATAATATATAATGGTCTTGGGCCCCTTAATTGTGATTTAAATATTGATCCTACAATCACTCATGAAGCTGCCTCTACCATCATCAAAGAGGAATTTAAGCATGAGATACTTCCATATTTCCATGATATAATACTTCTTGGAGAGTTTGAAAAAGGTGTGATGGTTGAGAAAGAAAGTAAGACTATCAAGGAGACATGAAATTACAATAGGCTTACCTATATATGTAAATGCAAATTTTCTATGAGGAGACAAGAGGGAAACAATGTGAGACATGTTTTTGAAACCAAGAGTACTTCACCTACTTTGGAGATCTATTTGAGATGAGTTCATCAAGCGACATGACAAGTCAAGGAACAAAGAGAAAATGTGAGGCATCTAGTATCACACCCAAAAGGAAGCACACATAGAATCCTCATTCATTTAATGAGGAGGGAAATTCAATATACTCACCTTTTGATCCAGGAAGGGAGTATGGTCAAGATGAATGTGCATACTAGTTTGTTTTTAATTTTGCTTTGTGTTCCCTAAGTGCTTAGTAGCACAAGTGGGTCTTGGTCTTGTGTCTTGATTTTGTCTTATGTGTGTTGTTATTGCTTTGTGTGTCTTGTGCAATTTTAGTTGTCTTGTGGTAAATCCAAGGTATATTCATGTCAATTTGAGTGCTCATATGCATGAATCCATGCCCAATGTAAGGATTAGGCAACTGGTCTTAGGCATAGCTAGCATGTCACCCCTAAGAATTGCCAAGAATGTTGACAAAATTTGACCCCAATTAAAATTTGGGTCAACACATACTATTTTGAAATTTTTATAATGTTCTTATGTGTCTTATAGGATGCCATGTTAATCTATTGTGTTACTCATCCTCTTCCTAGTCCTTGTTTAGGTCCACCCCTTATGTACTAGGCTAGTCAACTTGAGTCAAAGGTTCATCAACCCTAGCTAAAGTCATTAAAAGGGTTAAATGGTGTTGGAAATATCCTAAAGTGGTTATTTACATGTTTTAATATGTTTAAAAGTTATAAATTAGTCATAGATCTTGTCTTATGTGGAAAAAGGAGCCTTTTGGTCATATTTTATCCTATTTGATAAGTTATATGGATTTTCATGAAACTAAATTTTACACCCAGGTGATTTCAATGTGGATCATGTTAGGAATAGTTATGTTTTAGGCAATAAGCATTTATGTTCAGTGTATGTTAGTTTTCCCTAAACAATAAGAGCTATTGGACACTTGTACAGACTTATCAAGTCCACCATCAGCTAAAAATGTGGTAATAGTAACTCTTCACCTCCCATCATCCATTTAAATGCATATTTTTCAAGAATAATGCAAAAGTTTTCATCTAAGACTTTTTTTCTTCTGTTTCCACTTAGCAAGCAAAGAAGGAACAACTTCATATACTTGGCATGGGACATACAAGTGGAATTGGGAGGAGTGCTTATGGGGGTAGATATTAATTTAAGTGTACTTATATTTGATAACAATAGATTAAGATATGGTTCATTCTCCTTTATGAACTATCAGTTTGATCCTAGGTAGCTTTTTATGCATGTTCAACCATGAAGGGGTCATGGTTTGAGCTTGTCTCATATTTTCTTATTTTGGATTGATTTATTTGTGTGTTTTAAGTGACTCCACATTATTTTTAATATGTTTCCATGATTATTATTATTTTTAAGAGTCTAATTTTGTGGGAAAGCCTATTATAGGCTTGTAGAATGGCTAGTTTGCATTCACAGTCATCCCATTGCTTTAAAAATGTTTCATTCATGCTGTATATGATGTTTTGTAAATAATATTTGTGTATGATGAGCATTAAAGTTTTGAAAATTACCCTTGAGGTCTTTTAAAGGCATTCCTTACATGTTCCTTGTCATTTTAGGATTTCCTTGTATGTCTTAGTCATAAAACTCCACCTACAGGAGCTTGCTAACATCACAATTATGAGTTTGAAGGTTTTACATGGTTCTTAATCTCTTGGAACCATTAATGTGCATTGAAAATTTTATGGAAGCATGTAGGTGCTATAAACATGTATGTTTAGAGAATGCTCTCAACTTTGCCTATATGAAGGGGATGACCATCTATAGTTGAGGGCATAGACAAACCTTTGGAGGTGTTCTAATAAATTGGTAAATCCAATTTTGGAGTCCTTGCTATAGAAAGGTCTATATGTGCCTATTAATCATCCTATTTTGGAAAGAAAAATATTAAAGCATCAATTAGAACTTTGGACTGTACTCAGGTCCTTTTGCCCTAAAAATGACAAATAAAGGCCTTGAAGGTTTTTGAGGACCTCAAAAAATCCACTTGCTAGGTGATCAAAGTTTTCAAATTGGATATTTTGGTATCCCTATCCACCTACAATATTTGTGCCAATTTGGATAGCCCAAAGATGAGTGGAGGTTAGATGTTACAAAAACCTAAAGATTGTTAAAAGTCACTAAAGTAGGGTAGTGATGTCTATAAGACAATGATCAAAATGTTAATTTGCATCCCATTTTGATGATCTTAGACTATGATATCAAGTTAATTGATGATACAAGTTTAAGTGATGTTTCAAGGTAAGAAATCATGAGATAAGGAGAAGTCCGATGTTTTAAACCCCAACACATACTCCTCTATCCATACATAAGACTGTAAGGAGCCACCTATAGGTAGAGAGGTAAAGGTTTGTGAAATAGGCAATATCATGGATGAGGTGAAGGAAAGTTTCATGGTTTTTAGGCAAGAAAATACATTCACACCATCAATGTCACCATGATCAAGTCTATCTTGACCTAAGAAATAACCTATAGGCCTAAAATGAAGGGATAGTCACCTACAACTAAGCAGGTAGTGAATGAGGGTGATCGCATTTGGAAGAGTCTTGAGGAACTTATAGGCTAAAT
Source organism: Torreya grandis (assembly GCA_037957365.1). NCBI lineage: Eukaryota > Viridiplantae > Streptophyta > Pinopsida > Cupressales > Taxaceae > Torreya > Torreya grandis. The sequence continues at coordinate 2,414,275 of JARHVA010002289.1, read as the reverse complement.
AAGTGTACAATGTTAAAACCTAAGTGACTTGGAGATCTAAGGAGTTGTTAAAGTATAAACCAAGATCAATTTCATGCTAATCTAATCTCAAATCACCTATAGGTAGAGTCCTAGGATTGTCTCATTCCAAGAGGACAGTGAGCAATTTGAAGGCCTAAAAATGAAAGATATTAGATTTGAAATATGTGGTCACATTTGCATAAGGATATGGGTAAAATAGGACTATGTAATGCATTTAAACCTTGATTGGAACCTCCAAATTTGACCTAGGAATCTGACTCAAGAGAGGATGGTTAGTATGGTGTTAGTTCCAAAATGAAAACAAAGTGAAATAAACACACTAATAACATAACATCTCTAGGATTAAACACTAGGGATAGCTTAGTTAACAAAATAAAATGATAATCACAACTAAAAATCAAGGAATGAAAACACAAGAATTCCTTTCACCTTCCTTGGATGCTCCAAATGCTTTTGTAATGGTGGCTTGCTTAGCTTCTACTTCAAGAGGTCTTCTTCAATGGAGTGTGGCTACCTTCATCTCCTCTTGGCACCTTTGTCTTGTTTATTTGCTTGGATTGGAATTAATTTGGAATTATAACACTAGTTTCTTGAAGCTTTTGGCACCAATATTTCATTATAACTTTGCACAAATTAAGCTTAAAAATGATGTTGTGAGGCCTCATATTTATAGATTTTTGGATTTGATCATAATCAACCTCAACCATCCATCTCAAGATTGAGATGTGTGGTTGAGGATTAATTTAATTTTGGAATTATAATTTTTAATTATCCTCATCATGTCATTAGAATAAGGGGTAATTAAAAGGCATGGAGGGCATCATGGAAGGCATTAATGAGGCATGGAGGGCATGAATCCTAATATTTGTGGCATTTATGGCCCAGGGATACCTTCCTATGAAATGAGGTCACTTGATGATGTAGATATCAAATATTCATTTATAAAAACAAGTATTCAACAAGTTTCCATGGAATTTTTTATTAGGCCTTGATTTGGGTTAATTATCTCTTACGCATGATTAAGCACATTATGCACAAATTACCTAAATTAATCAGAATGCCTTGTTATTGGTCATAAATTTGATTGGATTTGAATTGGATGTTCACATCAGATGCATTGGATGTGTATTCCCATTTATGATGTTTCCAAAAACAAATAACAAAGGCATGAGTCTTGTGAAAAATATTTGATAGGAAAGAGTAGCCTAAAACATGCAGGTGCAAATTTGGCATTTTGACTCAAAATAAATTGATCAAAGTTAGTTGGCCCATAAATTTCATTTCCCCATTTAGGGATACCCTGGCCAAAATCAGAACTTAAATATATTAGTTTCTATAATATCCCCTTCAATTAGGGAATATAGAAATACAAAAGCTCTAAACAAAGACACGATTTTGCAAAATAATTTGAAATAAATAAATAAATCATAGTAAATCTCTTAACTGCCAAATTACTAAAATTATTATTCATCCAGATGATTACAATAGATATCCTCTGTCATGCATATAAAATAATATTCAAATATGGTCTTAAAAACTGGAGTGTTTTGCAAACTGGGAATAAAACTTGAATCTGGTACATTTCAGCTTGTTGTGTCAAAAACACAGTCACCGACGTTAGTTATACTACCATCATCAGTCGACTGGGGTCGTTAACCTCTTGACATTGGTGATAGGTCAGCCGATGTCGATTGCTGTGGATCTCTGCCTGCCGATGTTGATCTCTGTGTGAATCTATACAGATCTATACGGACTTCATACGGCCACCAATAAAGCACACTCTATTTGTTGGACCCCTAATTTGAAGATATATGGCTCTAATATAGAAAATCTCTATCTATATAATTTATTGAATCAAAACTTAATAAAGTGAATACCTGAAATATCTGTGATAGCTTCTATATGAAACTATCTCTCAAACTTGTAAACCTCTGTGATAACTTCTGTATGAAGCTATCTCTCAATTTGGAAATAAATCAGTTGATCTTTCACAACCTCTGAATCACACACACTGAAGAGTGGATGTTCTCCAATGCAAATGGAATCCTAGAACCCTTGGCTCAGTCTTCACAGAAGAATTCTTCAAAATCAATAGTCAATAATCAATGCATAATTCAACTCTCTCCCCATGAGAAACCCTTATACCCTCAAAAGATGTGCTTGCCCTAATTAGGGATTCTTAAATTAGAATTAGGGTTTCATAATTAAAAATAGGTCAAATAATTAATATTTGATTAAATCAATCAAATATTAATATCTCCCTCAATACATGTCTGAAAGAGCCCGAACGAAAGCCAACTGGAACAATTCTACAAGTCGAAGCTAAGCCAAGGTCCATTAAGACCCTCTATCCATCCTCTCAGCCTACGAGGGTCACATGATAAGCAAATCATCAACTTTGAGCGATCTCACCTAAAAAGGGGACATGACAATCTACCCCTCCTAAAATTGCTTATCCCCAAGCAATCTCAAAATAATAAACCAATCAATCCACCTGGATCCCAAATGTAGTCATGGTCTATAATGATGACAATCAACACAAGCTCCTGCAATATCCTCTGAAGTATGACCAAGAGGAATCAATAATCAAACTGGTGAATGAAACTTAACCAAACTCTGAAAGCACAACTGTCATAGTTAGGAACCCATGAGAAACAAACTCTCAAAGTATCATAACCCAAGTAGAATGGACAACTCAAACTGCCAATTCCATCTACAAAAGATGGTGCCAATCCATCCCATAACTGATCCCTCTATAAAGGTGGCACGACCAACTATACCACACTGTCATTAGTGTGAGAAGAATCAATCTGGAAACTCAACTCCACTGGTATGCCAAACTCATTAGGACTAGGTACTCCCAAATCCTGAACATGTGTGTCAGCTCCAACAACATGTTCCTCAACAACCACTTTAGGAATGTACTCACCACCAACCATCTCAATATACAAATGGACTGGGTCTGGTGTTGGTGAAGACCTCAAATGTTCCAACTCCATAGTCACCTCAGCCAAATGAAACTGTGACTCCTCGAAAGCCAATTGTGTACTCTCAAGAATCTCAGAAGTCACCTTGAGCTACTGAGTAAGCTCACTCACCTTATCTTCCTTGACCCATAATGCAACATATGTTATGTTTCCCCACTCCATAAGATAATCTCTGTCAGTGACCAACTGCATATAATCTTGTCTCAAAATTTGAATAGCCTCCCATAAGGAGTGGATCTCTATTAAGGACAAATAACTACCTCCCTACTCAATGCTAGTAGGAGAACCCCATCCATAAACTACTAACAACTGATGAATAGCATCAAAATGCTTGCAAGCAATAGTAATGTCTCGCTCACTAACTCTCAGCTGACTAGACACATGATGGCTCTGGCTAGATTGTCTCCTAAAATCCTCCTCTAATGCACAGTCCAAAAGAGTAGACTCAAAATCACTGACCTCTGTAATACTACCATCTATACTCTGTGAATCAACTCCAAAGCTCATATCAACATACAGAGTATCAAAAACTATAGCATCACTGTCTAACTCCTCTATACTAAAAGAAACTGCCGGTGAAACTAAGTCCTCGAAACTATCCACTGCATTCTCCTGGGTGTCATCTATAATAATCAAATCCTACGACTCTTCTACAATCTTTGCCATAGCTGAGAGATCATCAACCCTTAGTGCACTAACATGTAAGCACACCTCCCCACTCTGAGTGTAAGCATCAGACTCATCCTCATCTTCACTATCTCCTATCTCATAATAATCATGGGACATGCTGCTATCTTGTCTAACTAATCTGTAGTGCTCTCTCCTCATCTTAACAAAGTGATCAAAAGACACCCTCTTTTGAACTTGAGGAGTTAATAAGTCCCACTCCTCATTCGCTATCATAAGAGTGCCCCACTGTTTCTGAATACGTGAAGTAATCATGGTACCCAATAAGATGGCAAGAATTTGGCTCTGGTCTACCCAACAGGATGGCAAGAATTTGGCTTTGGTCTACCCAATAGGTTGGTAGGTATTTGGCTCTGATCTACCCAATAGGATGGCAGGAATTTGGCTCTGATACCACTGTAATATCCCCTTCAATTAGGGAATATAGAAATACAAAAGCTCTAAACAAAGATACGATTTTGCAAAATAATTTAAAATAAATAAATCACAGTAAATCTCTTAACTACCAAATCACTAATCTTATTATTCATCTAGATGATTACAATATATATCCTCTGTCATGCATATAAAATAATATTCAAATACGGTCTTAAAAACCTAAGTATTCTGCAAACTGGGAATAAAACCTGAATTTGGTATGTTTCAGCCTGTTGTGTCAAAAACATAGTCACCAACATCAGTTATACTACCATCATCGGTTGACTGGGGTCGTTAACCTCCCAACATCGGTGATAGGTCAGTTGATGTCAGTCGTTGTGGATCTCTGCTTGTTGATGTCGGTCTCTGTGCGAATCTGTATAGATCTATATGGACTTTGTATGGTTACCAATAAAGCACACCCTATTTGTTGGACCCCTGATTTGAAGATATATGGCTCTAATACAGAAAAGCTCTATCTTTATAATTTATTGAATCAAAACTTAATAAAATAAATACTTGAAATATCTGTGATAGCTTATGTATGAAACTATCTCTCAAACTTGTAAACCTCTGTGATAACTTCTGTATGAAGCTATCTCTCAATTTGGCAATAAATCAGCTGATCTTTCACAACCTCTAAATCACACACACTGAAGAGTGGACATTCTCCAATGCAAATAGAATCCTAGAACCCTTGGCTCAGTCTTCACAGAAGAATTCTTCAAAATCAATAGTCAATAATCAATGCATAATTCAACTCTCTCCCCATGAGAAACCCTTATACCCTCAAAAGATGTGCTTGACCTAATTAGGGTTTCTTAAATTAGAATTAGGGTTTCATAATTAAAAATAGGTCAAATAATTAATATTTGATTAAATCAATCAAATCTTAATATCTCCCTCAATACATGTCCGAAAGAACCCGAACGAAAGCCAACTGGAACAATTCTACAAGTCGAAGCTAAGCCAAGCTCCATTAAGACCCTCTATCCATCCTCTCAGCCTATGAGGGTCGCATGATAAGCTAATCATCAACTCTGAGTGATGTCACCTAAAAAGGGGACATGACAGTTTCACATAATTTTTCATGTTTTTAGTGTTTTTAGGCCAAATTGTGCATTTTAGATGGAAACTACCCAAAAGCCTGATTGGAGGTTATCAATGGCCAATTTAGGTGTCTACAATTTTCCCCCATTTAAGAAGGCATTGAAAGATATAAGCACAGTAACATATTCTCAAATAATGAAATTGTTTTTATGGTATAACTGCAATGATGATAAACTAGTTGTATAATGCCCCTTGAGGGAATGGTTGGCACAAGTGGATCAAAAAATGGTCCCTTGAAAAGAAAGAAGTGAAATGATGGGACCAAAGAAAGGAAAGATTATGGGGTGAAAACACAATGATATTGAAAAATTATTCAAAATCATTGACAATGTAAGTGGGATGGTGCACAATGGTTTTCCCAAAGGTGGTTATAAGCATTGTACCCTGATAGTGGCAATATGGTATGATAACACAATGATTTGCCCAAAGGTGGTTATAATCATTAATAACATGGATCTACCCTAGTTAGGATAGAAAAACAAGATAATAACATGCCCATATATAGATAGAAAAAGTAAAGTGGTGACAACATAATGATTTACCCAAAGGTAGTTATAATCATTGAGAAATGTAGGTGGGATGGTGTGCAATGATTTGCCCATATGTGGTTATAAGAATTAGACCCCAATTATGGAAAACATGATAAACTTGGCTAAGGATGATGATAACTTAACATAGATTGTAATGATGAATTAGAACAATCTAATAGTAGGGAGATGCTCATTCAAACTAATAAAGATTGAAATTCTTTCATGGTCAATTACTTTATTTGGGATATGATTGCGAGTGGAATCAAGATGTCAATGCCAAAGAGATGCCACCATTGCTAAATAGACTTCTTGAAGCTAAGGTTTATTTTAGTATGTGATGGTAGGCTTCATGATAGAACACCATAAAGATTTGACCAAAATATGCATAAGGACTGACTCTCATAATCTAATACTCAAATAAAAAATAATGCACCAATGATAGAATCCATGATGACATTTTAAACATATGAATATGTATGGATTAAAGTGTAAGTGTGGATAAGGAATCACCTAATGAATACACAGAAACTGAATCAAGGCAACAGTGCTAAAAGAAAATAAACAAGTAGACAAACAAACAAAATAAGTAGAAATAAACAATGCAATAAAAATCCTACGAACATTGCCCCTAGAAAATAGGTGACAACTTAAAAATGAACTAAATGGAGGAATAAAAGAAAAAAAATGGGGTGGTCAAGCTATTTCCATATGCACTAGGCAAATGGACACTACCTACATAGTTCCATGGATGTAATATCCAATAAATAACTTCAGGCCAAATGTAGTTCTCCCAAGGAATGGGAAGAATGTGATAAATGATGAAAAAAATAAAATAGATGTGATATAAGAATAAGAATGGTCTTGAAAAATGGAAAGTGCATGAGAGAAAAGGCCAAAAAGGATGAGGAAAATAAATGACAAGTGATTTGCTTGTAACTTAGTAACGTTTCCCATAATCCTTGAGGCAAAGAAGTGGTCAATGTTTTTATTCTTTTCTAACAATTTTTTGAAACATTTTTAGTATTGTTTTGGAGTGTCAAAACTCAATAAAGAATGATGAGACACTAAATGGTTCAATCTCACAAAATGGTGAGAGCATTCATACTTAGGTTTCTCACAAAGTGGTGAAAATGTTCAAACTTGGATTGCTCACAAAATGATGAGAGCATTGGGAAAAGGGTGATTGAGCTGACCTCAAAAATTATTGAGTGTTGCCTACATAGTCCTAGATTAAGACCTCAAGTGACTATATTTCTTCCCATATAGTGGAGAAATTTGACTAGTGCAATATCCAATTCAAACAAAATAGGCATAGTTGGTAAAAAAATATAGTATGGCATAAGAAGTGGCAATTTGGTACATCAAAGCTTAGTATTTCCCCTAGATTGCCTATAGGTGGTTATAGCTAGGACACAATGACATATATCAATGGTACTAATTTTCCCAAAGGTGGTTATAATTAGTAGCAACAGTGGTGGTAAGAAAGGACTAACAAATGAAGGATACAACTATCAGACCTTCTATTACACTATCCTAAAATATGATCTCTATCTAAAGTTCTTAAACCAACTGATGAACTGATTAGATACCTTGATGCTAAAATTATGTAATGAATGACAAAAACCAAGGTAAAATGGGACAAGATTTAGAACACATTGGGTTGATAGGTTATAAATTGAAAGTGGATATGACAAAGAGGATAGATAAGAATGGTATGTGTACAAAGAGGAATAGTGATAAAAATGCATAATTGAAATGGTATTTATAGACAATACACCTTAGCATTCAAGCATAGTACCACTTGAGATGAATAATATTAATTAACTCTATAAGTTCATCACCATATGGTGTGGAAAACATGTATGCTCCTGATCCATAATATGTAGTGATGGTGAAAGTCCCTATCTAGTTTGGTTTGAATTTCCTTTTATGTTTCTTCTCAACTATGGTATTTCTTTGATTTTCTTTGAGAGCAAGATCACCAAGTTTAAATGTTTGATACTTCACACACCAATTATAGTGGCCTTTGAGTTGATTTTGGTATGCTTTAATATTTTTTAGCACGGTTATGCATTTCTCATCTAGTAGGTCTAGCTCTTGTAGGTGAGCTTCTCGGTAGTCATGATCATCCAGGACATGCTTGAAAGAGATGCGTAGTGAAGGAAATTTGACCTCAATGGGAAGGATGGATTCAATACCATAAAAATGTGAGTATGGGGTGGTTCTTATGGGGGTATGATGATTGGTATAGTATACTCAAAGGGTAGGGAAAATATGGAGGTGCCAATCATGATCGACATCATTGATAATATTTTTGAGAATGTTGACAATGGTTTTGTTGGATGCCTCATCTTGGCCATTACCTTGAGGGTAATATGTTGTAGAAATTTTTTGGGTGATGTTGTATTTAGTACATAATTAGTCTACATATTTATTCTTGAATGATCATCCATTATTGAATATAATGTCAAATGGGATATCGTAGTGGGAAATGAGATGGTTGAAGATGAATTTGGGAATTTGCTTTCCAGTCACATGAGTGAGGGGTATAGCTTCAACCCACTTAGTGAAATATTTGATGGGGGTAAGGATATGTTTATGGGCATCAGATGAAGTGGATTTAATCTTCCTAATGAGGTCAATTCCCCATGTAGAAAATGGCCATGGTGTCAACATTAGTTTTATATTTTTTATTGGGGCATGAATCAAATTAGCATGTCATTGACATTTGTCATATTTCTTTACATATGCAGTGGCATCTATGTCCATTGTGGGATAAAATTAACCATTACGTAAAAGCTTTCTGGATAGGATTACCCTACTAGAATGGGTTCCACATTCTCCTTTGTGAAGTTCTCTTAACACTAATGTAGACTCTACCAAAGTTAAACAATGAAATAGAGTTCCATCAAAACTATGATAGTAAAGGGTGGATTCAAGTAAAGTATAACAAGTGGAATGATGAATGAAGGATTTAGTTTTTTTTTTGAGATAGGTTAGGTGGTATAATTTAGTCATGAAGGTAGTTTTCAAGGTCTGAGTACCAGATGGAATTAAGACCAATAATATCACAAATCATGGCAATGGTTGAAGGTTCATAAGTTGGTGCTGACAAATTCTTGACAAGGATCTAATACTCTCTACCTTTATATATTTTTTGAACCATAGAAACAATAGTATCCATGGAATCTATAGTTCTATTACTAGCCCTTGGTATATGCTCAAACTAAATGTTGACAATTTGATTTTTAAGAGTGTCAACCATGGCTTTATATGGAACCAGCTTGTCATCTTTGGTCTAAAAATGATCTGTGACCTGATTGATGATTAACTAAGAATAACCATAAACTTGAAGATGAGATATATTTCAATGCACTACTTTTCAAAGTCCTAAAATAAGTGATTCATACTTGGCCATGTTGTTTATACAAGGAAAACTGATTCTGAATGATTTAAGGATTAGATCTCCCTGTAGTGTAATAAATAATAGGCCTACCCCTGATCCATGCACAGTGAATGATCCATCAAAATATAGATTCTAGGGATACTCCTCAAGGGGTTTATTAATAATGGTTATGATGGATTCATCAAGAAATGGAAACTTGAGTGGCTATATATCCATGAGAGGTGCTTCAGTAAGTTGATTTGCAAGAACTTATCCTTTAATTGCTTTTTGATTGACATACTCTATGTCAAACTCACTAAGAAGAATGATCCATTTAGCCATTCTACCTTAAAAATTTATTTTATAGAGTAGATACTTAAGTGGATCTACTTTTGAAATGACCATGGTTTTATTATTCAACATGTAATGACATAGTTTCTAAGCTACAAAAACCATGACTAGACAAGCGTTTTCAATAGGTGCATAGTTATGTTCACATGTAACCAAGGTAAAACTTAGGTAGTAAACAACATGATCATTTCTATTGTTATTATGTTGAACCAAGAGTAACCGTAGAGCATAATCAATAATTGATAGGTATAACAAGAATGGATTTCCTAGCATAGGAGGTAATAAAATAGGTGGATTAACAAGATAGTCCTTAAATTGTTGAAAAGTTGTTTGGTAGTGATCATCCTAGTGAAATGCAAATCCTTTTTTCAAAATATGTGTAAATATATAGAACTTGTCTACTAAATAAGAGATGAAGCATTAGATGGATTGGATCTTACCTTGTAAACTATGAAGTTGCTTGAAATTGGTTGGTGGTGGCATCTTGGTTATAGCATGGACTTTAGTTAGATCAACTTCAATACCCCTATAAGACATGATGAAGCCCAGTAATTTGCTTGAAGCTACACCAAACACATATTTTTTTGGATTTAGTCTAACTTTATACTCTCATAGTCTTTTAAATATCTTACGCAACACTGTTGGATGGTCGACTCTAGTGTTGGATTTTCTTAATATGTCATTGACATAGTCTTCAATAATATCATGCATCATATCATGGAATATGATAGTCATGGATATTTTATATGTAGCTCATACATTCTTAAGTCCAAATGGCATCACTTGGTAATAAAATGTTCCCCATGGAGTGGTGAACACTATTTTATGTTGATCTTCTTATGTTATTTTGATTTGATTGTATCCTGAAAACCCATCCATGAGTGAAAGCATTTCATAACCTACCATGGAGTCAACAATCATGTCAATATTATGCAATGAAAAATTATCTTTAGGACAAACTTTATTGATGTCTCAAAATTAGTATAAATTGTGATTCCTTCAGGTTTTTTTTCCAATAGGTACAACATTAGAGATCCATTCAGATTAGTTAATGCATTGGATACATCTTGCTTCTAAGAGTTTTTATAACTCTTTCTTTAATAATATAAAAATGTGAGGATTCATCTTATGGATCTTTTATTTTACCAATTTGGCATCAGGATTAACCATAAGATGGTGTAGAAATAAGTTGAGGTCTAATCCTGGCATGTCATAATAGGCCCATGCAAGTATATCCACAAATTCTTTCAATAGAGTCATAAAGATGTCACGTTCCTCCTCAATGAGAGATTCTCCTAATTTTATCCATTTTAGGTTTGATGGAGTCCTGATGTTTACCTCTATTGTATCTTTGAATATGAGGGTCAAATTGTCTCTTAGTATAGTAGGTAGTGACTTGAATTGTTGGACTATGTCAAGGTCCTCTGTTAGGACTTGCTCTTTAACCTCTCCTAGGCATGATGAATCTGAATCTCCTAATGGGATATTTGTCCATGTAATAAAAAAGTTAGAAATTCTTGGAGAATTTTATAAAATACTTGTTATTTCTCAAAACTAAACTTAGATCCATAGACAAGTTTAGCATTGGTGGTCTCTTGGTCTAAATTTGAAGAAGAATGAGCACCCCCATCTAATGGTGCCTGAAATAGGTTTTCACCACTAGAATAGCCTTTATCTTTACTTTTTCCCTAGTCAAAAATCACCTCAAAGAGGTTTTCACTTTAGGAACTCAATGTTTTAATTTTTTGTTTTTGGCTCAGGGTGTTCACTCACTCTCTAAAATAGGCTGTAGGATCCAATGTGATTGAGAATCCTAATTTGTGATCTCCTAGTGGAACATTGTCTCTAAAGCCTAAGAAATCATAGAATGCCTCATCATTCTAGAACTCATCAATTGGTAGACTAGATTTTTGTTGGTCCCAATCTATCAATTGGGGATAATATCATGGCAATGGATTGCGATGAACATCTTAGGTAAGGGTGCAATGGAATTGTTATCAAATAGGTTGGTTTCAGCTAGGTTATTAAAGGTAAGGCTATGACCAGACTCTACTTCACTATTGGCATCATCATCACTAGTCACTGGTGATGGAGTTTGAATAAAATATGTGGGGTCACCCCAAAGTGGTTTAAATCCAAATCCATAAGGTTTTTCATACTTAATCATGGAAATCGACTTGATGTTCCTTGTTGATTTAGTCTGAGGCCTCTTCTTTCATAATTATGATGCTCCATGATCCTATTAATAATAGGATACTTTATATTTTTATAACAATAATCTTGGTCATCATTATATAACCATGATTTTTTCCCTTCAAGAATGCTAGGTCTTAAGCTAGAAGCTGGTATAAAGGTGGCAGGTCCCTTATCTTTGTTCTTTTGTTGGCAATGTATATGTGGAATGAATTAAGTCACTCAAAGTTTTTTGGATTCTAAGGAAGATTGGTGATATGAAATGTGTCATGGGTCACATATTCTCCTAGTCCATTATCTAAAATAGTGAAATGATTGGAAACTTTAGGAGGTAGTATGCGGGAAAAGGAATCCAAGGTATTAGGATCTATGTAATTATCTGATGAATGATCAATAAGTATAGATTTTCCTTTATCTTACTTGGAACTAGGATTCATATTGTACTAATAATTATAGCTTTGAAATTTAGCCTCAAGATGATTATAGTGTTCATATGGGTGTAAATCTCCTGGAATACTCACCTCCATCTCTGAATGGGAAAACTTGATATATTGGTGCAGTGTTGATGGGGCTGCATGAATCTCATATAACAAAGGCCTACCTAGAAGCATGTTGTATGATAACTCAAGGTCCAACACATGGCAAAGTGTATCATGGGTCAAAGGCCCAATGATAACTGGTAAACTAATGGTTCCCTATGATTCTCTTTCATAATTATCATAAGCTTTGATAGTTATTGTTTCTAGCTAAAGATCTGTCATCATGTACCCAGGAATCTTAATGAGCTTGAGAGAACCATGTTGAGGCTAGATCTATTGTCGATAAGGACAAATTTCACTTTATGCCATTTGATACAAACTTCTATGTATAACAAGTTATTATGGAGCGGGCCAAGGGAAGACATCTCACTTTGGTTAAATGTGACTTGTTGGGCTGGAGCTAGGTGTCCAACCAAAGCTTAAAATTTATCAGGAGATATGTCACGAGCAATAGTGGATTGGGTCAAAAACTCATTCAAGATGTTTTTGTGGATTATTAAAGTCTGTAGTAAATTTAAAATAGAAATTTGTGCTAGTGTCTTTTACAATTGGTCTATGATATCAAACTTCTTATCCTAGTCAGGAGTGAATGGTTTATTCCAAGGTTAAACGGTTGGTTAGATGATAGGAAATGTGGCTGATGGTTATGGGCCTAGGATAGTAATCTTTGACCTCTAATTAAATACTAGACCATTATTACTAACTGATGTTAGAAATGGTGTGGGACTAGATAGGACGAGTCTTAGTTGTTGATGCACTTGCATGTGGTCATGTGGCAAAAATGAATTATCACTGTAAGATCCGAAAGGGGTAGTCCTAGTTTTCTCATTTGCTTATATGCACTCCTAGGTCAAAGAAGGATTATCCATGTGATTTGGCTAAATATTATTATTTAGCAATGGTCTAGGCTGATCAGTACTTGGTCTAGGATTAATGGAGATGGTATTAACATTACCCCCTGCAATATGACCTATAACCCTATTATAGTCATGTGCAAATGCATTATAGGTTTTTTGGTTGTTACCATTTTGACCTTGGTTTTGTCCATTGTTTTGTCATTGTGGATTTTATTTCTAATTTTATTGATTCTATTGGTTTGGCTTGTGATTCTGATACTGTTGATTTTGTTGCTGCACTAGCCATTATTATTTTTGTTGATTGATCTAATGTTATTGATTATTATGTCAGGGAAAGGGGTTTTGATAGATCCTAAGAGTTTGATTGGAAGTGGAAGCACCATTATCCAGTTTTATCTCCCCATTCTCCAACATATTCTTGATTAAATGCTTGATTTGGACACATCTTCATAGATTATTCCCATTGACCAAATGATAATCATAAAATTCATTTTCATGGTACCAATTAGGGTAAGAATGCCTTGCAGATAATGATTTGGTATAGTCCAACTAATCATATTAGTGGTATCAATCTTGTGGAATATAGATTTAATAGGTTCCCCTAAGTCACTAAAGATAAAACATGTAGGCATGGCTCTCCTATGAGGAGGGGTTTGCAATGGTAAAGGCTATTGTATTTATTGTGTAGGTTTTGGTTATTGCACTTATGGAATTCAGTGGAGAGGTTTCTAGGTAGGAGTAAGCTAAAAAGGTGGTAAAAATGATGTTTTCATAGTTTGAACATGATGAGATTTGGTTAATCCATTTCCCACAACATTCTTGTTTTAGTTGAATTATTTCAGTCTTTTATGATTATTGGTCTATGCTAATTATGATGCCTATGCTTAGATGGGATGTTGGTCATTATTATGATTGGCACCTTGATTTTGATCAGTTGAACTAAGCTTGATGACCCCTTTATTGATGAACATTCACTTGATCAACAAACCTTTATCAATGATCTCTTTGAATGTATGTGCACGTTGTAATTCCAAATGATAGGTTGTCTCACTATGCAAATTTTTAGTAAACACATCAGCTAATTGTTTATCTAGTAAACTATAGGTGAAATGGCTTAAAAGGGCCCTCCATCATTAAAAATAACTCACAAAACTTTCCCTATATTTTTGCTTGCTTGTGTCAAGTCTACTAATGAAATCTCATGCTTGAGATTATAGGAAAAGTGCTACACAAATTTATCAAAAAGATCATCAAAGTCTGTTACTAAATTCTTGGGAAAATTTAAAAACCACTCCAAGGCTTGTCCAACTAAGCTCCTTAGAGATAATAGAAAGAGGTATATGTCACTATATGCCACTGGTTGACATGCAACAAAGAATTCAGTCAAATGGGACTTAGGGTCACCTTTTGCTTTGTACTTATCAAATTTGGGTGGTTTGTATCCTAGAGGAAATGGTATTTACAAATACTTCATGTTGAATGGATAGGAACACATGTCATCCAATTTGAACTTCTTAGTCTGCTTCCTCACCTGAATGGTAACAATTGCATCCTTCATTTGTTATAATTCTTGAGATAGCAAACTGGAAGGGATATTGGTTTGAGGGAGAATATTGGTTTAGATAGATGGTTGGGAGGTCATAAGTGGGACACTTTGACTAGGGTATGATGGAGACACCTATTAGGGTACATTGGCTTGGTTGGGGAATGGACCAAGAATAAACATATATGGATTGGGATGTACTTGAAATTGCACATTTGGCTATGCAATATTCTATTTTGGGTTGATGATAAAGGTTTGACTTAGAGGATTCTATGGTTGGGATGAAGGGATATAACTATACTATGTTTGCTATGGTTGAAAAGGGACATGTTGCCAACTACTCAAACCTTACTATTAAGTGGGAATTTGTGAACCAAGACCCTATCTCTGGATTTGTGGCACATTTTGAACCAATGTTTGTTTAGTAGGTACTTAAGAAACATGGGGACCTCCTTGTTGCATTAATCCCTATGAAGGAGTGAAAGCATGTTGCAAATTTGACATCTATCACTGACCAATATTTGCATGTTACTAGTAGTCATTACTTGGTTTTGGACTGGCATATTATTCTATGGATGAAGAAGTATGTTTGTCATTACTTGGTGAGGTGGAATATTAGTTTCCCCTAGTTGAGGTGGAAATGTACTCATCCTTTATTGTGTTGATACACTATACTATGTCTAATTTTGTGGAATACCACTTGATACTTATTGAGGAGGAGTAGGATTCATCACTTTATATCATTAAGGTGTAACATTAACTATTGTTTGATTATCTAATCATATAGGTTGTACACTTGGGGAAAAATCTAGTAGAGGATAGGGTAAAAAACTCTAATTCCTTGGTGTGATGATCTACTCATGGGAATAACTATAGGCACATGTTATTGTCTAGTTGTTTGTGTGTTAGTACCACGTTGATCAAGATTGGACATAGTTTACACATTTTCTACTATGTTTGGCTCACTATTCAATGTAGAATCTAAAGACACTTCTTCAATAACTAGAATATGCATCAAGTTATCTATCTAAGTGGTTTGCATAAATGGGTTAGAACTCATATTTTATTCTCTAGTTAATTCCATCAACACTCCTATTGAAGGAACTAGGTCAATGAGGGGCTTACTTACCATGTTCATCTGATTGAAATCACATGCTAAATTTAGGTAGGTTTGGTATGTTGTTTACATTTGTTTAAAGTGATCTTCCATGATGTTTTTGCCTAGATTGGGTATATTGGGGTCTTGGTACGTTGTTTTGACTAGATCCATAGGATTTCTAGAATAAGCTTGTTGATCGTAAATGATATTATGGGGCACTCTTACTAGACTTGGTAGATTTTCATGGGGGAAGTATACTAGAAACTTAGCCCTTACCTCTATGGCCCTAACCAAAATCTCATCTTTGTTCTCTAACAAATGTCACTCAAAAAAAAATGGATCATACGTGGAAGTTGAATTAGAAGCATATGGTTGTTGAGGCACTAGCTCATCCACCATTATTATTATAGCTAAGTATTATGTAGTTTATTCTTGGTCCTATTCTATGTAAGGTGGTGTGTTAACTAAATAGTTAGCCAGTTGATCTTGGCTTTGTGCCCCTGATTGAGTATTATAAGAGGAATAAGAATCCATCTCATGAGCGATGCTATTAGCATAAGGGTTTGACACCATTTCTTCCTGTGCAACTATATTACTAATCCCTAGATTGTACATGATTCCACTATGAGTATAGGAATACATGTTTGGATCCATAGTCAATGCTTGGTGATAAAAGGTAAAAGAGTTATACAAACTCTAAAAATGATAGAATATAAAACAAATGATGCCTTAAACTTGGTCTAGATTTGTCAAATAGATTAAAAGGTTTATGCAAAGATGTATGAGGAAACAAGTTAGAGTGAAGTATCTAACATTTCATTATTCACACAAAGGTAAGCAAGTAAATGGACCAAAAAATTAAAATGCTAAACTTTAAGGTCAAAGTGTTTCAAATTAGTCTTATCTAGGAAATTAAAAGTTGCTAGGTCTTTTGGCCAAATGTGGCATCAAAAGCTAGTCTCAAATAAAGCATGTGCTAGGACTTTTGGCCAAATGGCATCAAAAGCTAGAGTTTTAAAATAGATGAAAGTTTTAATCTAACGGATTTGAAACACTTCTAATAAACACTAGGCATTTGATTCTTGGACATGAAATTGATCAACTAGGTGTAATGTATGAAACAAAAGGCACTTTAGCAATATCTTATTTTCTCATAAATAATGGTATAAAACTTGGGTCTTTTTTACAATCAAGCTACATAAAGGTGAATAGTATAGCTGTGCTTTAGACAAAGGATTAAAAGTACACTTAGATTAGTCTAGAATACATAGGAACAAATTTGGAATTCTATGTAAGAAGGTCCATGAAATAACGTTTGAAATAATTTGGGAAGCTTAACAATGCTATACTACCCAGAAGGTGTGATAAAAAAGTTTGTTTTAAATAATTTCTAAGGCAAAGACATTGTTCCACAATTTTGATATCATAACACTACTTTTATTGACTCAAAATGTTGTGGTACATAGACTTAAAGTGCAAGTGTTTAGCACCAATGGCTTAAGTCTATCAAGTGATGATAATGATTATGAGTCTAACATGAGCTTCAACCTAAATTGAAAAATTTCCCTCAAGTTTAGTGCAAATGGCAAACCCACTTAACACATCAACCTTATGAAATTGTAAAGGTGTAATTTTGAATTTAAGTTATAAGTGAAGGACTTAAGGAACTTTGGTAAAGCTCTAAACTCAATTGGGAAGCATAGTTGTGCTAAAGTGGATGACATGACTATCAAGCTTTTGATGAACTTTGAATAAGGAAAATAGATGATCTCACATGAGAAACACAATGCCTCTTTGTTCGAAGGAAAATTTGGACTATGTGTTGGGTTTGGTTTATTTGTTTACACCAAGTTTTGACTCCAAACAAGACTTTAAACTAGGACAAGATCAACTAATTAATTTCCCTTAGATCCTAAACTGACAAGGTTGCTTGTTACTATTAGAATACATCAATATACATCATTTGAGAGGATTTTAAGTGTTCATCCAAAAGTAAATGCACATTATATAGTAGGGTTTTTACACCCCCTTCTCTCAAATGATAGTACTATGACATGGACCTTGAGGTGCACCTTTCACCAATAATACTTTCATGGCAATTAGGGATTTGTCTAAATTCTAATAAGTTTCTGAATGATCTAGGGGAATCAATTGCAAAATGAATTTCATGCCAAAAAATTCAAAAGAAAAGAATGGATTTTAGGTTTATATAACTCAGCTTGTTGAGAAAAGTTCTAGTCATTTTTACAACCACTACATCCTATTGTTTGTTCAGTGTAGTGCAATGTCCAAAGTGCCACTACATCTTATGTGCAACTATAAAAGAGTTAAATGAAGTCAATGCCAAGAGATGAAACCTTGGGTCAAAGCTTCCCTAAAGAACTTGCCGGAGGTGATGAAGTCCCCTTCTCAAGCCAAGATGCATAAAAATGAAGAAAGCATGAAAGTAGAAAGACTTTAGGGTCATTTTCAAGGTCACCCAAACTTTAATGAGTTTTTGGGGAGTGCTTTAGGCAAAACTATTTCTAAGCCTTGGACTAGGCTATTTTCAATAAGAATGATGCTTTTGATTCTAAGAGATCCCTATAGAGAACAAATGGAAGAGCATACACATAACACCCCTCTTTTTTCCAAACAAGATTAATCTAAACAACTATTGCAAGTAAAAATTGACAAGTGTGTTCAATTTTAAACCCAAATGAAATGTTTGGTGGTGTTCATTTGACCCCTTGGTCTTAGTTGTAAACTTTGAAAACATCCATCAAAGACACTTAAATTCTTTATTAATCACCAAAACAAAGTTTCTAGTCCAACTTTAAGCATGTAAAAGTGATTTAAACATGTTTGGATCAAATATCTCACTTGGTCCTACAACAAAATTGTTAGCAAACTTTGAAGCTCTTTTGAGTTTGAAACAAAATACTTTAAAAAAGTAGGTCTCGGTTTTATGTTTTTGGAAAAACATAGTGACTAATGTTAGTCAATACCACTAACATTGGTTACAGCCAATTGAGATCTGATTAATGTTAGTTCTATTGAATGATGTCGGTTAAGTCAAGTAATCGATGTTGATATTTTTTCAAACATCAGTTAGTGTGTAAAAAATGTGGCAACTAAAAACAACAAAAAAAGTTAGAAAACCAATTTTCAAGAGTTTTAAAATTTCAAATAAGTTTTTTAATGTTGCAGAAGGATCTCCTTTAGGTGTAGGATGTGTCTAGTCCCATCAGGTGTGCCATAATGTCACCTAGGAATTTGAATCAAGAGAGGATGGTTAGTATGGTGTTAGTTACAAAATGAAAACAAAGTGAAATAAACACACTAATAACATAAGATATCTAGGCCTTGACACTAGGGACAACTTAGTTAACAAAAGCAAATGATAAGCACAACTAAAAAGCAAGGAATGAAAACACAAGAATTCCTTTCATCTTCCTTGGATGCTCCAAATGTCTTTGTAATGGTGGCTTATGCTTCAAGAGGTCTTATTTAGTGGAGTGTGTCTACCTTCATCTCCTCTTGGCACCTTTGGCTTGTGGCTTGGCTTAGCTTGGAATCAATTTGGAATTATAACACTAGTTTATTGAAGCTTTTGTCACCAATCCTACATTATAACTTTGTAAAAATTAAGCTTTAAAATGATGTTGTGAGGCCTCCTATTTATAGATTTTTGGATTTGATTAGATTAAAACTCAACCATCCATATCAAGATTGAGATGTGTGGTTGAGGATTAATTCAATTTTGGAATTAAAATTTGTAATTATCCTCATCATGGCATTGGAAGAAGGGGTAATTAAGAGGCATGGAGGGAATCATGGAAGGCATTGATGAGGCATGGAGGGAATGAATCCTAATATTTGTGGTATTTATGGCCTAGGGTTGCATTCCTAAGAAATGAGGTCACTTGATGATGTATATATTCAATATTCATTTTTAAAAACAAGTATTCAACAAGTTTTGATGGAATTTTTGATTAGGCCTTGATTTGGGTTAATTAGCTCTTGGGCATGAATAAGCATGTTGTGCACATATTACCCAAATTGATTAGAATACCTTATTATTGGTACTAAATTTGACTAGATTTGAATGGAATTCCACATCAAATGCATTGGATGCATATTCCCATTTAAGATGTCGCCAACAATAAATAACAAAGGCACGAGTCTTGTGCAAAAGATTTGATAGGAAATAGTAGTCTAGAAAGGTGAAAATTTGACATTTTGAATCAAAATGAACTGATCAAATTTAGTTCACCCATAAATTTCATTTCCCCATTTAGGGATACCCTAGCCAAAATTGGCACTTGAATATATCAGTTTCACATCATTTTATGTGTTTTAGTGTTTTTAGGCTGAATTTTGCATTTTAGACAGAAACTAGCCAAAAGCCTAATTAGATGTTATCAACAGATAGTTTTAGGTGTCTACACCAAATAAAGGCACAAATAAAGAGAACTCCTTTTCATTGTGACAGTTAGATAAGGGCATAAGCAAGAGAAGGACGTGTTGAGAGGTTGATGGCTAAAGAAGGGAAGGAGAGTTTGAAATTATGTGATATGGATTACTCATGATAAAATGAAGGAAATTACATGTATATGACATATTAAAGATACCCAAGACACTCTTATCATAAGTAAAATAGGCTCAATTTGTATAGTCAGGGTTGGAAAAGCCTTATTCCAAGAGATGAATTTGAGAATTTCACTTAGGAGAGAGGTTTTGATTGGATTATTAGGCTCAAAAATAATTTAATTAAGGTAAGGAACATTTATGAACACATTATATTAATCAAAGAGGTTTGTAAAGAGAATTCATGATGAGGTTTGAACAAGAGTATGCAAAAACAAGATTTTTTACCTCTTTTTAAAGAAATTGGGATGGTTGGACCCACTAAATAGGGAATTAGACCAAAAATTTCATGAAATTTATCATTATGACCCATTTTATATTCTAAAATACTGAATTTTCCTAACCAAATAGGCCTAATACTCACTATTTTGTCTCAAAGCAGGGGCAGTCCCTTCATGCACAAGAATGGCAATTTTAGGGAAAAGTGATGAATTGATGATCTCAAGGAAAAAAAAGGAAAAATAAATGTTATATAATCTATACAACACATGGATTAACCTAAGAAACTTTTATATAAGTCTTGAAAGCAAATAGTGCACCCTACACAACAAAGCTTGCAGTCAAGTGTGAAGGCAAGCCTTAGGGCTAAAAGCCAAATTAGAGGTCATGTATATTTTAAACCTAATATATGATTTCCAGGTAATCAATCCATATTTTAAGAGTTATTTTGGGTCTTTTAAAGCCACCAAATTACAAATATAACCATTGGAGTGTCAAGAGGAACTCAAAGATGTAGGTGGGCCTATTGGCAAGGCAAAGGCCTAAAATCAAACAGGGGTTAATTTCCATTTCAAGCCTTTTTAAATCCTTTATAATGGTTGGAGGAAGTTTTTATGGTGTATATATAAATTTTATAACCTTTATTTTTCAAAAAAAGTCTCTAGGAATCCACTTGTGGCTCAGGAAGCATTCAGACCCCACTAAGAAGCAACAAATGAACTCGAATGACAACTTCAAGTGTTTAAAACCTCCACCAAGATTTGAATGGGAACTTTATAATTTTAAGGAAGTTTAAGGAGGTAATTTAGGATCCATAAGTGGAATTTTATCAAAACTTCAAGGTGCCATGGCTATGAATGAATGTTAAGAATGAAAATCACTCTAAAACCCTTGCAAACCCTCCATAAGGACTTGACTAGAGAATTAAGGCTCAAAGTACATCTAGATGAAAAAATTTGACCCTAAATTATAAATATATTTTTTTGAAATATCCATTAATATCACAACCATGGCATTGGGTTGTAAAAAACTATATTAAAAAGAGGAAAATAGGGATTATTTTGACCATTTTTTGTGTTGTGCAGGGATGGTGGACTTTTAGGAGAAGAAATAACTTTTGGAAGGAATATTAGTAATTTTTATAAGTCCCTATAGTCATTATACCTAGTTAATAAGCTTCTAAGTGTGCCTCCTAATTTGTTCTTTTCAACCAGTCTAATGAGTGAGCTAGTGAGGACTTAGAAGAAATGGTGAATCTTCATGTAGGGAACATTTTAAGGCCAAATTATTACAACTGATGGTATGATAACTCCTCAAAAATTCCATTTATCCTATTTTATGGATAAAATTTTAGGTTTGTATATATTTTAAGTGCCAAGTATTGGAGGTGAAAGGAAAAGAGCTATTTTGAAACTACCAAGTATACTCATGCATGCCAGAATGATAGGAAGGTTTAGGATCCTCTCCAATGCATGTGAGAGATTATTAGTTACCACCCTATTTATATCAATCATCAAACTTTATTATTTTTACTCATAAGGTAGTTTTAGAAGACTAATCATAGAAGGTAGTTTTCTATGCAAAGGGAGGACTTTCTTGACATTTTACAGGTTTGAAATGATTGGAAAACACACTTGTTTCTCTTTATGTTTCATGTCTCACCCTATCTTCTCATCCACATTCATTTTAAATAACTTTCTCTTTTGGACACTTGTCCTTGTGCCCCTTAGACTCCCTTTCTCTCTCTATTCTTCAAAGTTTTATAAATTGATCCATTTTTGGCTATTGTAAGGGAATACATTTTTAGTATGGTTAATTCCTACTAAAATTACATTAAATTTTCCTTTTTAACATTTAATACAAGTCCAAATTTGATTTTTTGAACTTTTTATCTAAGTGTGTGAGTGATGTATAGTGGAGCTAAGTCATAGAATCATCCTTACTCCTTTTATCCTTCATATTTAAGTAAGGGTTATGATGTTAATAAGTCATGTGAAGTGTATTGAATTTACTAATCTCTCTTTAAATTATGTAATTGTATATATGGTGTGCAATCTACCCCTTAGGTCAAGTATCTAGTTAATTATCCCAAGCATGTTACCTTCACATTGAAATACTATGTTAGGATCTTTTAATGTATAGAATTGGACTTGAAAAGCATTTTTTATTAGTATAATTATTATATTCTATGGGATATATTATTGGTGGATCACCTCTTTATCATAGTTTCCATTTTATGCAAACTCTTGACTCATTTCATGAATAAGCATTCGATTAGGTGATATTCACTTAGAGAAGTATTCAAGGAGTTATCCCTTTCAATCCTATAGATTCATCTCTCTTTTAATTTCCAAAAAACTTTATATATGATTCAATGTTTCATCAAATTCATGGATATTAATAGAGTGTCATAGGATGCACAATTTGATGACAATAGTTTTGGCATGCTCGATGGGACAACTAGTCCTAATTGTTTACATGTCAAGGTAAATGTTGGTCTTGATAAGCTTAAAGTGGGAGAAGTGTTTCTAATCCAGCATTTGGCATCTCCAAAAGGTGATAATATCTGGTTTTAGATTAAGTCCTTCATATTTTACTTCATGGTCCTCACTAGATCATCTTCTAGTAGAGTTTTCAATCAAGACCCTATGCCTGAAACTCCTCTTAAAGAACGACACCCTAAACCATTCTTAACATTTAGAGATCCTAAACAATAATGTTTTTAAGAGTAAGAAGAAGAGTGAAAGTGATATGAGATAAAGAGGAAGGAGAAGAGATGGATAGGCAACATCTTTTCCTAGCCTTTAACACCCAAAATTCAATTAACCTTCCTGCATATGACCCTATTCCTCCCAATTCTAACAAAAATCTTCCTAACTTCAATGCAGAGGGTCCTATTTCCCCATTTGAGCACATTAAAGAAATTTCAAACTTTTTCAATTTTGATAATGTTACTCAAGCCAACATATCCATTAGATTGCTTACCATGTTCTTGAAGGGTAAGTCACTTGATTGGTATAGAACTTTGGAATGTGGTTGCATCACAAATTGGGATGACTTTGGAAAATTTTATGTGAGTAGGTTTGAGAACAATAGTGATCACTCTTCATTAATCCACTAGATGAATGTGATAAAGAAATATTCTAATGAATCCATGGGAGATTTCAATGAAATATTTCAAAGAAAATGGCATAGGTTGTCGCCTATCATGAGGCCTCCTCTAATATTTATGTTCTTCACCTATCTCAAAGCTATTGGAACTAATGTGGTAGTAATTTTGTAATCAATGGGAGGATTTATTTTACCTAAGGCACATGCGATATCCATTGAAGCTGAGAATAGTTTAATATAAGTTGGGAAACTACCTCCAAGAATCTCCATGCCTTCATTGTCTCATAATTTTATTGAAGACCCAAGCATATCACAAGTTCCCAATACCAATGTAAAGCCTAAAACCACTCCCAAGAAGGTGGATAATGCCATAGATAAGGATGAAATGATTATATCATTATAATCTTAACTCAAACAAGCCGAATTGCATGCAAATGTTCCACCCAATCCTCAATACTACACTCAAAAAGCCTATAGACCTCCACCTCAATACAACTACAACTATAAAGGACAAGGTCAACAATCTTTCAACAAGTAGTCCAATGCCCATAATCCTAATTATATTCCATCTATAAGGGTTGTTGTTCTAATCCATACTAATTTGGTTCAAAGAGAAAAGCATATAGATCATTGGGGAAAATCTTAATGTCAATTTGGGCATGATGGTGGAGAAGGTTTTCATTCTTTGGTGGCACAATAAGGAGCCACTCCTTACATTACATTAGAAGAAAACATCTCATGCAAGTGAACACTCATGGAGAAGGTAGCAGTTAAGGTACTATTCTCATGAATTTTCAAAAAGAAGATGATTATGTGTTGAATTAAGGAGAATTAGTTACAACCAATAGAAGATATTAAAAGAGAGTTGTGGGAGATTTTATTTAAGCACATGTGACTCTAAGTGATGCATTTCTAAGGCCACAAGGTGTGAATCCTAGTGTAACACCTCTTACTAGTCATATTTCAGATCAAAGTCAGAATTCAAGCAAGGTTGTTAAGCTTATAATGCATCAATTTATAGCTTCATCACTACCTATAAGGATGCAATAAAAGGTAAATGCTTCCCCTATAATCATTATTGACTCCTTGAAGAATACCAAGACTAGCATATCTCTTTGGGAAGTCTTGAAAATTCTTGGCTAAAAGGAACTCCTACAAGAACAACTTGTCAATATCAATGTAGCCCCTCAAGATCCAAGGTACCATGGTGCAGCCCTTACCAACACACCAATTCATGTCCTAGATCCCTCCAAAAAATATAAAAATCCTCCACCTTTCTACTTCACACTCATTGTAGGAGACAAGTTGGTTCACAATTGTATTATGGATAGTGGGGCTAGTACCATGGTTATGCCTAAGGTGGTTGAAAAAAATTTGGGGTTAAGGTATGAACCACATAGCAAGGGAGTGTTAAAACTTGATGGGACTCCAACCAAGATAGTGGGACTAATTAAAGACTTGAAAGTTTTTCTACATGATTGTCTAAGCTTCAACATTATATAAGACATTGTGGTGGTAGACCTTCCAACCCACTTTGTTATTTGCTTGTCAAGGGACTTTATGGCTAAAATAGGAGGATATATTTCTATTGATTGGAATTTTATAGCTTTCATAAAAAGGTATGGAACCACAGTGACCATAAGAACACATCCTTTGGCAAGGTTTCATATTGAACCATATGTGTAGTCAAGTTCAAATCAGAGTTGTGTAATTAGTGAAGAAGAAGAAGAAGAAGAATGTGTTGTTTATGGGGAATTATCCTCTCCTCTTGAAGGTATTTTTTACCTTTTACTTGATGAATATGGTATTGAAACATATGAGCATGATCTTTATGCATCCACGAAAGAAATTGATTTGGGTATTTATTTTGTACATGGGGAAAATACTACTATACCTCTACTTGTAAATGCAGATCATAAAGTGGAAGAGGTATGTCCTACTTTGCCTATTCTTTCTGAAGATGAGAAAATACTTGTTCAAGATTGTAATGAATCCCATATGGTCAATAATCAGTCCTCTCCATCTTGTTCTCCACCTCATCTAGTTAGTTCTCCTTTAAGTCATTCCATTGCTAATTTTTAAAAATATCTTGTTAGCTACCAAGAATACATGATAGAGCTTGATACTAGATATAGTGGTGATCAATTAATTCCAAGTGTTTGTATTATGAGCATAAATAATGGGTTGAAATAAATCAAAATGGACTAGATACCCATAGAGGAGGATAATTGGTTAGATTTTACCTATGAGGTGATTGAGGTTTGTAGCCTAATTTACAATCTAGAAGAGAAATTGGCAACCAATGAAACCAATCCATCTTGGCAATCTCAAGATGCCCCAAACTCTTTGTCCATTGCCCAAAAATTATCTTCTTGGGAGTATATCATAGAGAACAAATAAAAGGAGGAAACCATGGTGTAACAAATGAACTTGTGTTGTGAATATTGTGAAGGAGTAGAGGTTTCAAATTGGCTAAATGATGAGAAATATCTAACTCCTTGTGAAAGTGATGATCTTTGTGTTGAAAAGAATGATTTAGAAGAACTTATTTTGAATCCTAAAGAAGAGATGTTTTCTCTCATTGTTCCTTTTCATGATGCACATCAATAAAAAGAGGATGGATTATGGTAGGTGTTTGAAGATATATGCAATGAATTTGAAAGCTAAAAGGGGCCTACAAGCCCTATAGAACTAACCAAAAGCCATAACAAGCTAGAAGTTGGAAAACAAGTATGTGTTGAGGAGTATTATCACCAAGAAAGTTTGCATCATGATGAAACAATATATGATGCTCTTGGGCCCCTTCAAATTGATTTGAATATTGATCCTAAAATCACTCATGAAACTGTATCTACCATCATCAAAGAGGAATTTAAGCATGAGATACTTCCATATTTCCATGATACAATACTTCTTGGAGAGTTTGAAAAAGGTGTGATGATTAAGAAAGAAGATGAGATCTATCATGGAGACATGAACTTACAATAGGATTCCATATATATGGACATGCCGATTTGATATGAGGAGACAAGAGGGAAACAATGTGAGACATGTTTCCAAAACCAAGAGGACTCCACCTACTTGGGAGATCTGTTTGAGATGACTTCATCAAGTGACATGATAAGTCAAGGAATAAAGAGAAAATTTGAGTCATCTAATATCACACCTAAAAATAAGCACACATGGAATACTCATTCATATAATGAGGAGTGAAATTCAATATACTCCCATTTTAATTTATGGAGTATGATCAAGATGAATATACATACTAGTTTATTTTCATTTTTGCTTTGTGCTCCCTAAGTGCTTAGTAACACACATGCATCTTTATCTTATGTCTTGATTTTATCTTATGTGTGTTTTTATTTACTTATGTGTCTTTTGTAATGTAATTTATATCTTGGTCAATCAATGGTATATTCATGTCAATTTGAGTGTTCATATGCATGAATCCATTCCCAATGGATGGATTAGGCAACTGGTCTTAGGCATAGCTGACATGCCACCTCTAGGATTCACTAAGAATGTTGACCAAATTTAACCCCAAGTCAAATTTGGGTCAACCCATACTATTTTAAATTTTTATAAGGTTATTATGTGTCTTATAGTGTGTCATGTTAATATATTGTCTTACTCATCCTCTTCGTAGTGTTTCTATATGATTTTTGCTTTCTGCATTCAAAGAAAATGAGAAACTAAGATAAGTGGTCTAGGGTTTGTATGTACCTAGATGAAGTCTTGCACACCAAATTCAGACGTTGAAGGTACTTCTCTTTGGTTGTGGAGGATGACACCTGTAGAAGAGAGAGACTAAGACAAAAAAGGCGTTAGATGGATAGATGGTGGGTTGCCAAGTGAAAGCTTGATCCCGGAAGTGCAAAGACTTCCTTGAGGGATGACAACCCACTGATTAATAAAAGAATGTCTAATAAAAAGTAGAATGATAAAAGACTGAAATGATTAAAGACTAAAACAAAAATAGAAGCAAATGCTTACCTGAATGTTGCTGTCAGTCTGGTCATAGTCGTTGACGTCAGTTAGTCTGCCGACGTCGGTTTGTCATTTGTCAACGTCGGTTAGGCTATCGACGTCAGTTAGGCTACCAATGTCAGTGGAGGTAGTGGTCTCTGTGGCCAGCGTCAGTCGGGGCAGAGGTCTTTGGACGAGGTCTGGATGGGTTTATGGTCTTTGGATGAGGTCTAGATGGGTCTGGGTGAGTTTATGGTTGACAGGATGCTCTACAGAATGGTCTGGGTTTGTCTAAGGGTCTGAGAAGGATGCTCTAGATGGTCTGTGCAGAGTTGCAGGGGAGTCAAATGGATAGAATGTTATAAAGGGACAGAGGGGTAGAGGAGGTCTTTCAGCCTCTCCAAGAAGGAGTCAATTCTGGTCTGGCTGAATAATAGATAGATTAAAAATAAAATACTGAAATGAAAATAGTAGCAAATACTTACCTCATACCTGCAGGAGAAGGAATGTTACAGACTAGTTGTACCTATTGCTGGTGCTAGTGTGGAAGACCTGTGACTGATGTAAAGTACCTATTGTTGTTGTAGCTTGCTGTGTACCTAAGAGATAGAGAGAGTGAGAGGTCTGGTTGAAAGACTGGCTGATCGGATTGTCCAAGATTGAAGACTGTTGAAGATTGAAAGGGTGGATGGTCCAAGGTCGAAGGAGTAGATCCTGCATTCGGGTCAAGAATGAAGTTATGAAGGAAACTGATGCCGATAATATCGCCGATGTCGGTCGATAATTGACCAACGTTGACAGCTGAAAGATAGGTAAAAAGGCTAAAAATAGCCTTTCATCCATTTTCCCAACTACCGGGTCAGCAGGTCAGGGGAAGAAACATCGAAGGTGGCTTCATAGGTGTGGGAAATGAGTGGGATAAGGGAAATGGGGTCTTAAATCATTTAAGACTTGGCAAGGGGTAGTGAAGGGAATCCAAGGAAGGGCATCCTAGGGTGGTGAGGTGTCAAGGGAGAGAGAGAATTATTAATTTAAAATAAGATAATTATTTTAAATTAATAAGACATAGGTTAGGCATGGATTAGAAGTTAGAAAGGGACTAAGGGGGAGACGGGGGGATGACCAAGGGAGTAGACACGATTTCGGTGTCTACACCTAGTCCTTGTGGAGGTCCACCCCTTATGTACTAGGCTAGTCAACTTGAGCCAAAGGTTGGTCAACCCTAGTAAAAGGTATTAAAAGGGTAAAATCATGTTTAAAATATCCTAAGGTGGTCCTTGACATGTTTTAATATGTTTACAATTCATAAATTAGTCATAGGTTTTGTCTTATGTGGAAAAAGGGGCCTTTCAGTCATATTTTAGCCCATTTGATGTCTTGTATGAATTTTAATGGAACAAAATTTGACAAACAAGTGATTTTAAATGTGTATAATGTTATTATCATGTCAATGATAGTTACCTTTCATGAAAGAAGCATTTATGTTTAGTGGATGATAGTTTTCAGTAAAAAATATGAGCTATTGGGCACTTGTACATACTTCTCAAGTCCACCATCAGCTAAAAATATGGGATTATTAAATTTTCACCTCCAATAATATATTTAAACACATATATTTCAAGAATAATGGAAAATCTTTCATCTTAAACTTGTTTTCTTTAATTTTCACTTGTCAAGCAAAAAAGGAGCAACTTCTTGTACTTGGCATGGGTCATATAGGTTGAATTGGGAGGAGTGATTCTAGGGGTGGATATTAATATAAGTTTAACTCATTTTAATAATAATAACTTAATATTTGGTTTATTATAATTTATAAACCATTATTTTTATCCTAGGAAGCTTTTTCTGCATGTTCAACCATGAGGGGGTCATTGTTTGATCTTGTCTTATATTTTATTAATTTTGATTGATGAAATTGTGTGTTTTAGGTGACTCTACATGATTTTAAAGATGTTTCCATGATTTTTCTTGTTTTAAAGTGTCTAAGTTTGTGATAAAACCTCTTTTAGGCTTGTATAATGGCTAGTTTGCATTCACAGTCATCCCATTGCTTTTAAAATGTTTCCTTCACATTGGAGATAATATTTTGATGTTTTTTTGGAAATAACATTTGTGTATGATGAGAATTAAATTGTTAAAAATTTCCCTTGAGGTTTTTTAAAGGCATTCCTTGCATGTTCCTTACCATTTTAGGATTTCTTTATATGTCTCAGTCATAAAACTCCACCTACAGGAGCTTATTGACATCAAAATTGTGAGTTTTAAGGTTTAAAATGGTTCTTAATATCTTGGGACCATTAATGTACATTTAAAAGTTTATGGAAGCATGTAGGTGTTATAAACTTGTATGTTTAGAGAATGTTCTCAACTCTACTTGTATGAAGGAGATGACCATCTACAACTGAGGGAATAAACAAACATTTGGAGGTATTCTAATAGATTTGTAAATCCAGTTTTATATTCCTTACTATAGTAAGGTCTAGATAGGCCTATTGATCACCCTAGTTTGGCAAGATAAATTTAAAAGCATCAATTGGAACTTTGGACTGTACTCAGACCATTTTGCCCTAAAAATGTCAAACAGAGGCCTTGAAGGTTTTTGAGGACCTCACAAAATCCACTTGATAGGTAATCAAAGTTTTCAAATTGGATATCTTGGTATCCCTATTCACCTAAAATAGTTTTTCCAATTTTGAGAAGCCAAATATGAGTGGAGGTTGGATGTTGCAAAGCCTAAAGATGGCTAAAATTCACTAAAGTAGGCTAGTGATGTCTACAAGATAGTGATCAAAATGTTAATTTGCATCCCATTTTGATGATATTGGACTATGATATCAAGTTAATTTATGCTATTATTTTAAGTGATGTTGAAAGGTAATAAATGATGAGATAAGGAGAAGTCCAATGTTTAAAACCCCAACACATACTCCTTTGTCTATACACAAGACTATGAGGAGCCACCTACAGGTAGAGAGGTAAAGGTTTATGGAATATACATTATCATGGATGAGGTTAAGGAAAGTTTCATGGTTTATAAGCAATAAAATACATTCAATACATCAATTCCATCATGATCAAGTCTATATTGACCTAAGAAATAACCTACATGCCTAAAATGAAGGAAGGGATAGTCACTTATAGCTGAGTAGGTAGTGAATGAGGGCAATGGCATTTTGAGGAGTCTTAAGACACTTATAGGCTAAATAAGGATACAATGTTAAAACCTAAGTGACTTGGAGATATAAAGGAGCTTATAAAGCACAAACCAATATCAACTTCATGCTACTCTAACCCTAAATCACCTACAGGTAGGGTCGTAGGACTGTCTCAGTCTAAGACGATAATGAGCAATTAGAAGGCCTAAAAGGGAAAGATTATAGGCTTGAAATATGGGCTCAAATTTGCATAAGTATATGGTTCAAAATGGATTATGTAATGTGTTTAAACCTTGATTAGAACCTCCAAACAAAGGCATGAATAAAGAGTACCCCTGTTCACTGTCACAGTTAGATAAGGGCATAAGCAAGAGGACGTGTTGAGAGGTTGATGCCTAAATAAGGTAAGGAGAGTTTAAAACAATGTGATATGTATTAATCATGATAAAATTAAGTAAATTACATGTCTATAACATCTTAAATCTACCTAAGACACTCTTTTCATACATAAAATAGGCTCAATCTATATAGGCAGGGTTGGGAAAACCTTGTTTTAAGAGATGAATTTGGGTATTCCACTTACGAGAGAGGTTTTGAGTGGATTTATAGGCTCAAAAATCATTTAATGTAGAGTAAAAAAATCTAAATTTTCTGAGTTCAGTTATGCACTCCAAGTTTTGTCCCTATGCACTTTGGTTCAAGACGACAAAGTTTTGACTCAGAGCATGGGCTCATTTCTTTTTGCCATAATTTTGTCTAAGTATCAAGATCAAGTAGAAACTGCCAAGTGTCAACAGCTGAGACACATTTCATAATTTCTATAGGTTGCTTGAAACATGCCATGTATATCATAGTAATTTAGCAGAGCGTGACAAGTGTCAACATATACATTTCATGTTGGAATCCACATTTCAAATTTATTTTGAGTGGAAGGTTTCAACAAACTAAGTATCAGGATCAAGCAGAAGGTGCCAAGTGGCAACTGTAGAAGGTTTCAATATGCTTTTCTAAAAGCAATGAAAGATGCCACATATCCCTAGTTAAAGAAAGTGGAAGTCACCACGTGTCAACATCCAAAATATCTTCACTTTGTTTCATTGATAAGTAAAGACTGTGGTGGGTCTCGAGTTTTGTTTTTGAGGTGAGCAAAAGCCACCAAGTGTCACCATCTATGTAAATATGAAATGAGGCCTGATTGTTTCTATAGTATAGATAGATCAACATGGAGATTGACACATGTCACCTTCAACGAGATTCTCAAAAGCAGATAAAAGTAGTAGAGATCACCACGTGTCCCTTGTCAAGGATGTGTGGAAAGTGCCACCTGTCCCTGTTCCCTTATTGAAGTTGCTAGGGAAAGAAGTGTTGTGGGTACCATTCTCTGTGAATTGTTAAAGTTTGAAGAAGTGGATGGTGACAGATGTCGAAGACAGAGCACCCCAATGCAAAGACATAGTAAAGAGTATAAGTAATGCAAAAAGTGCCATGTGTCTTTGGTAAGTGCTGCAGAACATGCCAAGTGTCATTTTTTGGTGCCTCTTGAATAAAGAAGGTTTTCAAGTAGATTAAGGGAATCAGCCAAGTGTCCTCTCCTTTTTGATAGAAGGAAGCATCTTGTGTATCTATTTTAGCCAATAAACTACAAGAGGATAGAACTTTTCAAAATCTAAGAAATATCTTCTATTAGACACTTCCAGTTCAGTTAGATTTTAGTTGGGCCATTAGATTGGGAACGTGCAGACAATCTAGAGTGAATCCAATGTTATAAAGAGGAGTGCAGAGATCACTATAAGATCATCATCATCATCAGAAGATTGAGAGAATTTTTTGCAAGAGATTATTGTCAAGATTTTTTGACTTTCTTTAGTTGTGATCAAAAATATCATTTGCCTTTGTTCTATTTTCTTGAGTTAGAAAGTTTATGTAACTGTGCACGTTTTTGTGCCTTTTATGTGACTGGAGAATTAATAAGAAGACTGAGTTCTATGCCATTGTTGATATTTTTTTGTGTCACTGTAAAAGTAGTCTAAGTTGTGAGCCTCTATTTCTATTATATTTCATCTTTTACATTGATCATGCCTTGTTCGCTCTTTAATGTAATTGGATCTTACATATAGCTTCATTATGCTTAGAATTAAAGGTCAAAATTAAATTTAGGTGCATTTCCATAGTTAGATTTCCTTTCATTTGCACTTGTGTTTCTATTTGATTCTTATCCCTTTTCCCAGTATACACTTGATATAAAGAAGAACCAGCTTCTTTAAAATCTGAAGGTTATTTCAGGTTGCAAGTCTCACATTCCTGAAACTTCCCATTGTTGGTGTTAGAAACAGTGCAATTTTAACCATCAAAAGTTTTTGGCATGCCCAATTGGACACCACCTTGAAATTTCTTTCAAGACCATATGAACCAGAGAGCTACAAGGAGTCAGAGCTGTGGATCAGTAACCAGATCTCAATTTGCTGTAAATCTAGGTATTCTTTTACCACCATTGGTAACTAGTTCAAGAAGAAGGGTCAATCAATTTATACCAATACCAAGAGTAAATATGGGAGCACCTATATCCCCAAGAAATTATGCAAGTTGGAACATTGGCAGTCCTTTGATTCTCCCAATACCACCAGCCACCTAGGATCCTATCCTAGTAAATGCCTTGAAAGCTCTACCCAAATTTAGTGGGCAAGATTTCAAAACACCTGAAGAACATTTACAGGATGTATCAGATGTTTATGCTACACATGTTGTCACATAGTAGAATGTGGCTATAAGATTATTAACAACTTCTTTTAAAGGGAAAGCTCTAGAATGGTACTAATCCTTGACTCCAAATACAATATCTACATGGGATTAGCTTGGAGATCTTTTCTTTGAAAGATTTGAAGAAAAGGGTGATAAGTCTTCTTTGTTGCAACAATTGATTACTATCCAAAGAGCACCACAAGAAGCAATTACTAACTTCAATTCAAGTTTTCAAAAGACTTGGGAAATGATTCCTGCTAAAACAAGACCATTACCAGGTATGGCTATAGTGTTTTACCTTAAGGCTTTAAATTCAGATATATCAGTCATGGTTCAATCACTTGGAGGTCAGACTCTACCACAGGCTTATGACTATGCAGTCAGAGCTAAAAATAATTTAATAGATGCTAGAAAGTTACCCCCAAGGCCTCCCATGCCCATGTTTCTAGAGATCACCTTACCATTGCCTCAAGAAGCCTCTAATTCCATATCCCCACCTGTGTCTATGTATAAATATCCTCAACCATCTGCTAAATTACTTGTCCCTACCTAGTCATCTGAGATGGATTTTATCAAGAACATCTTTAGGACATTTTCTAATGAGTTGATTAACATAAAGAGATAATAGAATCCTTACCCTAGACCCCAAATCAAAGATACCAAGGAAATAGATTTTCATCATAGCTAAACCAATATCAGGGTCCTCAAAGGCAAAATAACCCTCATCCAGCAAATCGATTAGTTGCAGTCCCTACACCCTCACAAACTATTTCCCCTAATTGAAATAGGGAGATTATTCAAGGGAAAAATAGTTATGTAGATGGCACTAATGCCTGGTGTTTCCCTTATAATAATGCTCATACACCTAGAGATTGTCCCATGGGTAATCTACAGCAAAAGGTAGTAGAGTAAAGAAGAATGGATGGACAATTTGCAAGTACTAGTGACAATCAAGCCTACCAATCTCTTGGTATGCAAAATTTAGTCCTAATGGCTTAGATGCAAGGGATGTCTTTAACATAAGAAGAATAAATAGCCCTAGAACATGCTTTGTTCTCATGGGTTGAATATGAAGAATTAGTATTCTTGAATGAAGCTTTTACTTCCAAGAAACCAGTGGTGCAATCAGACTACTATACTAGATCAAAGAGAAGAATGATGGAACAGCTTGAAGTTGCAAACAATGAAGTTATGGAGAATCCTTCATTTCAAGGTCATCAAAACATAGTTGTTAGACAAGAAGTGCCTCAGCCAGTGTATAATCAAGTAGTTCTTGGGCAAGTTTAAGAAAAATCAAGGTATCCTTATTTTCCAAGAACCCAAACTCTGGGACCGATGAATGTGGTGGATCAATTGAAGAGGACTCTAGCACAAGTATCAATATGGGACATATTAGCTATCCCTAAACAAAATAAACTATTACAAGAAGCTCTACAAGGCTAAGTAGTGCCCAAACATACTAAGATCAAAGAAGGACCTACTGAAAAATAAAATCTCAAAGACACAGTTCATCTGCAGACAATAGCCCTAGTGAACAATCCACTAGAGGTAAGCAAATCCAAACCAGACCCCTTCTATTTGACTTTGATAGTTGGCGAGAAATTGTTGCATAATGAAATGATAGATTCAGGGGCTAGTACTATAGTAATGCCTAAGAAAATAGCAGATGCTTTAAAGATAAAGTATGAGCCACTCATTAAAGGAGTTATGTAGCTAGATGGCAAATCAGTGCAAACAAAAGGGAGAATTAAAAAACTCCCATTAAAATTATATACTTGTCCCAATATAATTATCAATCAAGATGTAGTAGTCATATATATACCTCCTATTTTTGGTTTATGTTTATCCAGAGACTTTACAACCAAGATAGGAGGATATATGTCTCTTGATTGGTCTCACCTCATTCTAAGAACCAAATATGGTTCAAATATGAAAATTCTATCTAAACCACTATCAAAGGATCACATCACCAATGAACCAACATCAAAATTAGAGGCAGATCATGCTATGTTGAATAAGGAAGAAAGGGTTTTTGTTGAAGAGTTAGGTGACTGGACTGAGCATGATCAAGAAGAAGAAAATAACCAGTTGTTAGCTATGATGCATAGTGATCCATATGGAAATTATGACTCTACTGGTCTAGGAACTTTTGCTATTTTTGATGAAGACCATGAAATCCCAAATGTTTTAATGGAATAAATGCCAACTACTCAAGAATCTGATAAAGATTCAGAAATTTGGACCTTAAATTTTGATGGGGCTAGAAGTAAAAATGGTGTTGGAGCAAGAATTTGTCTTGTTGCTCCAAATGGTGAAAAAAATTAAGGGCTATCTGTTTCCAATTTGCCTATACTAATAATGATGTTGAGTATGAATCTTTAGTACATAGGCTCCTGTTAACCAAGAAAAAGGGAATAAATAATCTAATAGTAAAAGGAGATTTCAAATTAGTAGTAAAGCAAATTAGAGAAAAGGCAATAGCAAAAAAATGTAAGGATGAGATCCTATAGACACAGAATTTGGGACTTAATAGAAGATTTTAAAGATTTCAATATTAAATTAGTCCCTAGGATTCAAAATTTTGAAGCTAATAGGATAGCCCAGATTGGTTCACAGTTTGATCCAGCAACTGGCCTATTAATTAACAATGAGTCAGTAAAAGTTATAGTAAGGCCAACTATTCCAGACAATGATGAGAATTGGCAAGTATTTGAAAATGATTCTAAGGTACTCTCATTCTTACAATAATTAGAGGAGTTTGTTGATCAATTACAAACCAAAATTGAAGAGGCATATGGAGACCAAGTTATACAATTGAAGACTAATAAGCTTCCCAAAGGCTTGATCACTTTAGAAAACCTATTTGATCCAGAAGATGTAATCCTAGAGAAGAAAAGGTTACAAGTAAACAAAGCAGATTATTATGAAATAGAAGTGAGTGAAGGGAAAAAATTAAAAGATGGAAATTATGCAACTCAAGAAGAAAATGAAAGACTAATTGAATTGTGCAAAAAATATGATAGAGTCATAGCCTGGAGCTATGAATACCTTCATGGATATAATAGAGATACTATTTAGCACACAATAGAACTGACAGAAGGATCTAAGCCCATCAGACAGAAATAGAGGCCAGTGAATCCAAGGATTGAGCCTCTAATGGTGGATGAGTTGCAGAAACTTTTAGATTCTAAAATAATTTTTCCAATTAAACACTTAGCCTGGGTATCAAATCTAGTACTAGTTATAAAAAAGAATGGTGATATAAGACTTTGTGTAGATTTCAGAGACCTAAATAGAGCATCTTTGAAAGATCACTATCCCTTGCCCTCCATGAAACAAATTTTACAAAATGTGGCTGGATTCGAGAGGTTTTGTTTGCTAGATGGTTTCCTTAGATTTAATTAGATTTGGTTGGCTGATGAAGACCAATACAAGACTACTTCTACTACCAAATGGGGAAAATTTGCATATGCTAAGGTGCCATTTGGCCTATCAAATGCTAGAGCCACTTTCCAAAGAGCTATGGATGTAGCATTTGGGGAACTTATAAATAAAATCATCCTAATTTATCTTGATGATCTTACTATTTTTTCAAAAAAATATTGATCATTTTGATCATTTAGAATCTATTTTAAAGAAATGTCAAGAATTTGGAATATCACTGAATCCCAAGAAATGTATCTTTGTTGTACCTCAAGGCAAATTATTGGGACATATAGTATCTAAAGAAGGAATCTCCATAGATCTTGAGAGAGTTGTAGCTATAATGAACCTACCTCTTCCAATAAATAAAAAAGTAGTTCAATATTTTTTTGGGAAGATTAATTTTGTCAGTAGGTTCATATCTGATTTTGCAGGCTTAGTAAGAACAGTGACCCTTTTTTTTTAAAAAGACCTAATTTTCAAGTGGACTATAGAAGGAAGGCAAGCCTTTGAAGAGGTCAAGAAATCTATCTCAATAGCCCCAATACTTAGAAACCCAGACTTTTCTAAGCCTTTTATAGTGTATGTCTATGGAGGTGAGCTCAGTATTGTTGTTGTCTTAACACAAAAAGATGATAGACAGGAGGGAGAGCATCCAATAGTCTTTTTCTCAAGGACTCTTAGGGAGTAAGACACTAGATACAACTTTGTAGAGAAACAAGAATATGCTATGGTAAAAGCCCTCAAGAAATTTAGGCATATGGTATTAGGAAGCAAAATTTTGATACTTGTGGCTCACCCAAGTGTCAAAGAATACATCATGGAGGGTGAAATTACTGAAAATAGAGAAAACTAGATAACAAAGATCCTTGAATATGATGTAGAGGTCAAACCTACAAAGTTGGTCAGAGGTAGGGGTTTGTGCCAATATATGACTCAAGAGCTTGAAAAGATGATACCTGAAGAGACAGATTCAAAAACAAAAAAGGATATTGTATTGAGGATATAAGAGGTTGATCAGGAATCTTGGGTCACAAATAGGATTCATTTTGTGAAATATGTGATTTACCCAAGAGAACTCCCTCAAAATAAGAGGAGATACTATAGGATGTAAGGAGTCCATTTTTTTTAATTGAACAAGTTCTTTTCAGAAGAAATTCTGATGGCAAGTTGTTAAGATGTGTAGAAAAAGCTGAGGTTAAGAAAATACTACATGAAATGCATCATGGAGTATTAGGTGGATTTTTTTCTACAAAGACCACAACTATAAAGATAAGTGAGGTAGGTTATTTCTGGCCTACTTTATTTACATACTATTATCAACTGGTTAAAAAGTGTCAATCTTGTTAATATTATGTGGGGATGAGAAGGAATGCAACAATGCCCCTTAGTCTTATAATTGTTGACGAACCTTTTACTCAATGGGGTCTTGACTTCATTGGGATGATAAATCTAGTGTCTAGTATGGGTCACAAATGGATCTTGACTGCCATAGATTATTTCACTAGATGGACTGAGGTAGTGCCACTAAAAGAAGCAACAGAAAATGTGATCCTAGATTTTCTAGGGAGTATCACTACTCACTTTGGGGCTCCTCGAACCATAATTTTAGATAATGCTAAATTATTTTTAGGGTCTAAAGTATCTAAATTTGCATTAAATCATGGAATATATCTAAAAACCTCCTCTAATTATTACCCTCAAGGTAATGGTTTGGAAGAATCAACTAATAAGAACTTGATTAGACTCATCAAAAGAATAGGGGCTGATAATCACAAAGAGTGGCATAAATTGCTTAATTTAGCACTGTGGACTGATATAATCACACCTAAACAGGTGATAAAAATATCCCCATATGAATTGGTCTATGGAAAGCCTATTGTAATACCCCTAAGCTTGGAAATTCTTGTTCTCTAGCTGATCAAACATATTGAAATTGAGGAAAATGGCCCCATGTAGTAACTTGTAGAACTTTTGGAAGTTCAAGAAAAGAGGGATGCAGCACATGATTCATTGGTAAAGCATCATAAAATAATTAAAGACTATTTTGATAAAAGGAATTCAAATCCCCATTTCAAAATAGGCTCAATTATTTTGAAATGGGATGCAAGAGCTGCCAAGTTGGGTCAACACACTAAATTTGAAGCATTATGGACTGGCCTTTATAAAATTTGTGCATGTAAATAGAAGAAATAATGGAAGGCAAACCTGAAGAGATTCATATGAATGGGATCTATTTGAAACATTTTAGTTAAGCTGTGTCTCGAATGTATTATAGTTAGATAGTTTTCCTTTCCTAGTTGCTTTGTTTTCCTATTTTGCTTTACCACTCTTCTTTTAAATAAGTGTTCTTTGAACACGTAGCCATAGCTTAGAGCCTTTTTCAAAATTCTCAACACATTAAATATCTCCTAAATCTTTAAGTTCCCCAAGGTACCTTGTGTAGCCACTTGCACAATGTGTCTATCTCATTGTCCCATGAAGATTTAGTAAGATTTGCTAATGGTTATCTAACTTTAATTCCATTTTGAGACTTGATGGGTCAATAAATAATTCCTAACAAGAGTTAAAGCTTACCATGTCTCAAACATTCCTGCGTCTATGAGAAAATTCTTGCTACTTGCATTTTTAGTTCCTAGCAAACCTGCTTAAGCAAAAGTGTCTTCTATATTGCAAAAGTTTCATACCTATTATCACAATTCACTATTTTCAAGAATAGATATAGATATGGAGGGAACATAGTCTTCACAACAAGGGTCTATGATTTATGAATCCATTGACGAGTTTATTACAAGAAAATCATATGCTTCAGCCCCTACACAACCATTAAAGACCTACCCATAGACTAAACTCCCAAAATTTGGTCATGCAAATGACCCAGCGAAGGTAAAAGATTTTGTAGATGGAATCATGGACCTAATTCTTCAAAGAACTAGTAGCAAAAATCTTAGAGAAGGGGTACATCAATGGTGTATTCAGAAGTCCAAGGTTAGATAATATGAGACATTTGCAATGAGGATATGGACTTCCCAACTGGCATAATTCATTGTTCTAGGTGTGCATCCATGGCCTGACTTGGTTGAAATATGTGTCAAATTGTTCCATGTGCCCTCATATACCATATAATAGGTTCCATTCATGGTGCAGATTACACCAAGGGCTATCAGAGAAATGTTGGCACTATATCATGATAAGACAGCTACATTTCCCACCATTTCTAAAATGCAAAAAATATGGGCAAACATCAATACTCAATTGAGGTTTCTGAGATCAAAATTACAATTACGCAATGATGATACCACTATGTTGACACTACCTATAGCAAGAGCAAAAGTTACACAAGATATTCAAGATGCAGTTTCTATGATGGCTTTTATTTTTATAATGAAAGATGATATGACCTTCTATGGAGAACAAATGGCTATCCTCTTCAGGTTGAAAACTGTCATCAAAACTCAGGAGTATCAACTTGATTTCTTTAAGCAGATTACATATTCAATGGTGGAACAACTTGCCCAGTTCAAATCAAAAGGGATTTTAGGTATTCTTATTATTTTTTCACCTTATGTTGTATCAAAACTCTGGCATCTTTTCCCAACATATGCATCTAAATATGTATGACCCAAGTTTCGGTCTACAAAAGACCACTCTTATGTCTGCATGGACACATATTTTGTCTAAAACTAGTGACCCATATGAATTCTGGGAACTTTTTTTTGCCCCTGCTTTTTGTCATCTAAGCCCAGAACTAGTTATAAATAGACTATTTCCAAGTGTATCAAATATTATGACTAATTGCCCTATCCCTTGTGATTTCTTTTTTAGATCCCATAATACTATTATTAGAGTCCATGGTTTTAGTGGGGAACCAGTGTTGCTACCTAAGATTTTGACCCTTAGGTTAGCATTCTTAGAGGTCACCAGGCAAGTGTCTATGGTAGATAATAAATATGTCTCTGGGAAAAAGAAGAGGAAAATGTATGATGTCCCATGGGTGACAAACAACATGGCACTAGAGGCCAAAGATGCTGAGATTGTGTTGCTTAGAAAGCTAGCCTTCCTGGGTTTCCTTATAATTGAAGATAAATGGGTATATGACCCAAATGGTTTCATAACTTCATGGATCAGGACTAATAGGGTTGCTATCAAAATTGTGCATGAGGGCCGTCTCTTTTGGGAAAATAGAAAAAATCTTAGAGAAGATATTCCTGATTTTTATGTTGAATTGATGGATTTGCCCCTTCAACAAAATAGACCATGGGAAAATTTTTATGTTAAGCAAATGGATTTTGATCCTAAAATCAGAATGACTTCTAGTTTAAGAAGGGCACTAAAGAATAAAGACTGGGACGTTGAGAAAATAGAAGCCTATTGGAAATATAGGCAAGAAATTTTTCAGACAACTCACTCTTTTGGAAACATGGACTTGAATGAGAAATGGGAGGAACTCTGGGATGAATGCCATCTGTCTCCTGTATCTAGCCTTGATATAAGCAATTTGCTGACACAAGGTAAAGAGCCAAAAGCCAAAGCAGGATCTAGCTAAACATCCCAGGCCCCAGGGCAAACCTTAGCTTCAGTCACTGTAACTGTTTGGCCCCAATCTCTTAGTACCATTGAAAAACAAAATATTTTAGTATCTTCACCACCAAAAGCTTCTCCATCAACATTAGTTTTTGGAGTTCTCAGTTTTGCACAAGCACCACTAGCAATAGTAGTAGATGTTGAAGAAAAAGAAGCATAGCTAGAAGAATAAACACCAAGGAAACATAAAAGGCTAAGGTTTCAACTTGATTTAGAGGAGAGGGTAGAACCCTCACAACACCAACTATAGAGTACCTCGGTGGCTCCTCACGTAAGTATTGTTTCTCCTTCTCAATCTCTCTCTTCTCTTATAGGGGTGATGATTCCATTTAAACAAATGCTATCCCCTGCCACCTCTGCTATGCCCATTTCCCATTTTGCCTCATCTATCCCTACTCAAGCTATATCATTTCCTCACTTTTCTCCCTTTGTACCCAAGAAAGTACCTCCTCAAATTTCCCCTAGCCAACATTTGGCTATTCCATATGGATTGCCATAAGGTTATCCTTTTGCGGGTGAGCATATTATCTCTCCTTCTACCATGCTGCTAGGAAGGCGAGGGAAGCCTGAAGAGAGAAAAAGAGGATCAAGGATAATAGAGCCTTGGCTATACCACATCTGAGGTCACAATTTGTCCCAATCTAGCAACAATTGATGGTGACCCATTTGTCACCAAATATAGTCAAGCCAAATGAGCAGATGTAGCCTGAAGATCACATAATGAATGTAGTGGCTATAGACATGTCCCTATTCAGACCACAAGATAGGTTCAAGATGCTAAATGAATCCACTTCTATAGTAGTTAAAGATTACTTGAAAATATTAAGGAAGCTATAGAAGATGGAGGCTGATCTAGCCAAAGAGAAGGCAAACTGTAGCAATTTGACCACAAAAATCAATACAAAAGATAATGAAATAGAGAGTCTAAATAAATAGTTGAAATATATTGGTTCTCTTTAGACTCGCCAGGCTATCCAAGCCCAAAATGATTCCTTAAAAGCAGGGCTAATGCAAGTGAAATATGTAGTGACAACCCTAAGGCAAGAAAAAGTTGCATTATAGGAAAAATGCGAGGAAAACTTATTATAGGTTACTCAACTTCAATAGAAGCTGTTGAGTGAGTAGAATAATACCACTGCTATACAGACCCAACTGCAAGCTGAGTGACAAAAGATAGAACAATTGACACTTGAGTTGGCTAATAGGCCAAAGAATGTAGGGGTTTTGAATATGTTTAAGGAGCTTTATGAATCAATATGGAAAAGAATCTCTCAAGAGATTATTCAGCTCAAACCTTCTCTAACCTTTCTACTAAATTCATAGAAATTGTGTGAAAAAGTAGAGACTTCAGTTAAAGATACGCTGTCTACTATTTCTGGAAAAGTGTTGGATTCTCAAATGCTGCTACAAAAGTTATATGATGCAACTGATGGAATGTTGTCAGTAGTAGGGATTAATGATAAAATGGTCACTACTAAATGAGTGAATGAGGTTCTCAATTGCAATGTCATGTCAATCAATTATAGAGAGCTTCTAGATGTAATGAAAGAAGGAATCAATGAAATGAAACAACACATTAAAGACCTAGTGCAATTAGGCCTTCCTTCCCCTTTTCCTAATGACAACACTGTGTTGATGATTGATGAAATTAAACCATTATTGTTAGCCAGGCAAAATGATCAGGCAATTTTTTAGAGTTTAAGAGATGATTCCTCAGTGCCTGAAGTAGAAGCTATTTTGATTCCCTTTTCCCAACTAGAATTTAAATCGAAGGGTATAGTTCATATTTTGTAGAATTTTTCACAAAAGGATATTATCAACCTTGATTTAGCCTTTAATAAATTTCAAAATAAGTAGGGCTTATCTGATGATGAGTGGTCTGCTTATCAAATAGCTTTACTGAAGTTGTGATTTTTGTCACATCTAATTGAGCAGAAGATTGTGGTTTTTTCTTTTTGAGCAGGCTCAAAAGTCCTTGGGGTCACCAAGAACTGTAGAGTAAAAAACTCTACATTTTTGAGTTTAGTTATGCACTCCAAGTTTTTTCCCTGTGCGCTTTGGTTCGAGATGGTGAAGTTTTGACTCAAAGCACAAGCTCATTTCTTTTTTCCATAATTTTGTCTAAGTATCAGGATCAAGCAGAAACTACCAAGTGTCAGTAGCTGAGACACATTTCATAATTTCTATAAGTTGCTCAAAACATGCCACGTATATCATAGTAATTCAGTAGAGCATAACAAGTGTCAGCATCCACATTTCATGTTGGCATCCATGTTTCAAATTTCTTTTGAGTGAAAGGTTTCAACAAGCTAAGTATCAAGATCAAGCAGAATGCACCAATTGGTAACTATAAAAGGTTTCAATATGTTTTTATAAAAGAAATGGAAGATGCCACATATCCCTAGTTAAAGAAAGTAGAAGTCACCATGTGTCAACATCTGAAATATCTTCACTTTGTTTCATTGAT
Source organism: Torreya grandis (assembly GCA_037957365.1). Classification (NCBI taxonomy): domain Eukaryota; kingdom Viridiplantae; phylum Streptophyta; class Pinopsida; order Cupressales; family Taxaceae; genus Torreya; species Torreya grandis. The sequence continues at coordinate 2,370,260 of JARHVA010002289.1, read as the reverse complement.
AAGTAAAGACTGTGGTGGGTCCTGAGTTTTGATTCTAAGGTGAGCAGAAGCCACCAAGTGTCACCATCCATGTAAATATGAAATAAGGCCCAATTGTTTCTACAGTATAGACAGAGCAACATGGAGACTGACATGTGTCACCTTCAATGAGATTCTCAAAAGTAGCTAAAAGTAGTGGAGATCACCACGTGTCCCTTGTCAAGGATGCGTGAAAAGTGCCACCTGTCCCTATTCCCTTCTTGAAGTTGCTAGGGTGAGAAGTGTTGTGAGTCCCATTCTCTATGAATTGTTAAAGTTTGAAGAAGCAGATGGTGACAAATGTTAAAGATGGAGCACACTAATGCGAAGACATATTAAAGAGTATAAGTAATGAGGAAAGTGTCGTTTGTCTTTGGTAAGTGCTGTGGAACATGCCAAGTGTCATTTTTTGGTGCCTCCTAAATAAAGAAGGTTTTCAAGTAGAGTAAGGGAATAGGCCAAGTGTCCTCTCCTTTTTGATAAAAGGAAGCATCCTGTGTATCTATTTCAGACAATAAACTATAGGAAGATGGAACATTTTAAAATATAAGAAATATCTTCTGTTAGACACTTCTAGTTCAGTTAGAGTTCAGTTGGGCTGTTAGATTCAAAATGTGTAGAAAATCTAGAGTGAATCTAATGCTATAAAGAGGAGTGCAAAGATCACTAGAAGATCATCATCATCATCAAAAGATTGAGATAATTTTTTGTGAGAGATTATTGTCAAGAGTTTTATACTTTCTGTAGCTGTGATCAGAAATATCATTTGCCTTTGTTCTATTTTCTTGAGTTAAAAAGTTTATGTAACTGTGCATGTTTTTGTGCCTTTTATGTGACTAGATAATTAATAAGAAGACTAAGTTCTATGCCTTTGTTGATATTTTTCTGTGTCACTACAAAATTAGTCTAAGTTGTGAGCCTCTGTTTTTATTGTTTTTCATCTTTTACATTGATCATGCCTTGTTCGCTCTTTAATGTAATTGGATCTTACATATATCTTCACTGTGTTCAGAATTAAGGGTCAAAATTAAAATTAGGTGCATTTCCATAGTTATATTTCCTTTCATTTGCACTTGTGTTTCTATTTGATTAATATCCCTTTTCCTAGTATACACTTGATATAAAGAAGAACCAACTTCTTTAAAATCTGGAGGTTGTTTCAGGTTGCAAGTCTCACATTCTTGAAACTTCCCATTGTTGGTGTTAGAAATAGTGAAATTTTAACCATCAAGAGTTAACATGTATGAACACCTTATATTCATGAAATAGGTTTGGAGATAGCATTCATGAGGAGGTTTGAACAAGAGTATGCAAAAACAAGATTTTTTACCTCTTTTTGAAGAAATTGGGATGGTTGGACCCCATAAAAATTGAATTGGACAAAACCATTTGGTAAATTTTATAATTAATACCCTATGGAGATTCTAAAATACACAATTTTCCCAACCAAATAGGCCTAATACTCATTATTTTGTCTCAAAGTAGGGGTACTCCCTTCATGCATAAGAATGGAAGTTTTGGGGAAAAGTGATGAATTGATGATCTCAAGTAAAAAAAGGAAAAATAAAGGTTATATAAGTTGGGTAAAATATTTATGAACCTAATAAACCTTTATATAAGGATTGAAAGTAAACAGGGTACCCTACACAACAAGAGTTGCAGTCAAGTGTGAAGGAAAGCCTTAGGGCTAAAAGCCTAATTGGAGGTCATGTATATTTTCAACCTAATATATGATATCCAAGTGATCAATATATGTTTGAAGAGGTATTTTTCATGTGTTAAATCCATAAAATTTCAAATATAACCATTGAAGGGTCAAGAGGAGCTCAAATATGTAGGCGAGCCTATTGGCAAGGCCTAGGCCTAAAACCAAATAGGGGTTAATTTCTATTTCAGGCTTTTGGAAATAAATTATAATGGTTGAAGTTTTTAGGATGTATATAGAAATTTTACAACCTTTATTTTTTAAATCAAGTCTCTAATAATCCATTTATGGCTTAAGAAGCATTTAAACCCCACCAAGAAGAAAAAAATGAACTTGAATGACAACTTCAAGTGTTTATACCTTCCACCAAAATTTTCATGAGACATTGAACCTTTCAAAGAAGTTTGATGAGGTACATTAGGAGACATAGGTTTAATTTTATCAAAACTCCAAGTTTCTATGGCTATGAATGAATGCTAAGAATTAAAATCACTTCAAAACCCATGCAAACCCTCCATAAGGACTCAACTAGAGAAATAAGGCTCAAATTACATCCATATGAATTAATTTGACCCTAAATTTTGAATATAATTTGTTTAAAAATCCATGAGGATCATATCCATGGCCTTGGATTATACAGAACTATATGGAAAAGTGGAAAATAGGGCTTATTTTGATGATTTTTTGTGTTGTGCAGGCATGGTGGACTTTCAATATTTAAAATCACTTTTTGAAGGAATATTATGACGTGTTCTAAGTCCCTATGGTAATTAAATCAAGGTCCTTAGCTTCTAAGTGTGCCTACTAATTTTTTCTTTTTAGCCAGTTTAGTGAGCTAACTAGTGAGGACTTAAAATAAATGATGAATCTTCATTTTGGGAGCCTTTTAAGGATAAATAATTGTAAATGATGGTATTATCACTACTCACACATGTCATTTATCCTCTTTTATAGATCAAACTATAGGTTTGTAGATATTTCAAGTGCCAAGTGTTAGAGGTGAAAGGAATAGAGCTATTTTGAGACTACCAAGTATACTCATGTATGGCTAAAATGATAAGAAGGGTTAGGAGCCTCTCTAATGAATGTGAGAGATTCTTAGTGACCCCCCTATTTAGATAAATGATCAAACTTAATTAGTTGTAGTCATCAGGTAGTTTTAGAAGACTAATCATAGAAGACAATTTTTTGTGCAAAAGGAGGAGTTTCTTGACATTTTATAGGTTTTAAATGATTGGAAAAGGCACTTTTTGCTCCTAATGTTGCATGTCTCACCCCATATCCTCATCCACATGCATTTTTAATAACTTTGTATTTTGGACACTTGTCCTTGTGCCTCTTGGACTCCCTTTCTCTCTCTCTCTTCCTCAAAGTTCTATCGATTAAGCCAATTTTGGCTATTACAAGGGACTACATTTTTTGTATGGTGAATTCCTATTAAAATGACACTAAATTTCACTTTTCAACATTTGATACAAGTCTAATTCTAAGTTTGTGAACTTTTTATCTAAGTGTTTGAGTGATGTATAGTGGAGCTAAGTGATAGAATCATCCTTACTCCCTTTATCCTTCATGTTTAAGTAAGGGTTCTAATGTTAATAGGTCATGTGAAGTGTGTTGAATGTACTAAGATATCTTTCAAGTATGCAATTTTATATATGGTATGCAATATTCCCCTTAGGTCAAGTATATATTTGATTGTCCCAAACATGTTACCTTCACATTGAAACGCTATGTTAGGATCTTTCAATACATGGAATTGGTCTTAGAAATATTATTGCTTAGTATAAGTATGATAATCTATGGAATATATTATTGGTGGATCAACTCTTTATCATAGTTTCCATTGTATGCAAAATCTTGACTCTTTTCATGAACAAGAATTAAACTAGGTGATAGGCACTTAGAGAAGAATTTAGGGAGATAACCCTTTCAATCTTAGAGATTCATCTATCTTATAAGTTCCCACGAGCTTGAGAGATGATTCAATGTTACATCAAATTGAGGGAGCTTCATAAATTGTCCTAGGGTGAAAAATTTGATGACAACAAGGTAGTCAAACTCACTTGCATATGTATCAAGTTAATTAGAAAGACTTTTTCCCATTGGTTGAATTTTTTAAGTCTATGGAAAAATTCTAGTTCCAATGAGTGGTTGCATGCCTATGTTTGTTTCTGATTTGGTCTCAAATTCTAGTTTGTAGTGTTTTTTAATTATTTTGACCCATTTTTATGAGAAATCAAAACACTTATACTTTTGAACTATAATTTAGATTTGAGATTTTTTTCTAAAGTGCATGTTTTTCTATTATTTATCTATTGGTGTCATTAAATTATAAAAATGTACTATTTTATAAAGTGCCTCATTTTGTGGGGTCTCTTCACATTGGTTGTGTTACCTTTGCTTACAGTTTATGGTGACATTTTAGTGATGGTGTATTTTTCTAAGTTTTGAGCATTTATTTAGGGATTATTATTTGTTTTTCACATACCTTATCTCTTTCATTTGTAATATATTAGAGCGTGACATCTGGTCTAGTAGGAGGTCAGACCCCCTCATAGATAACACAAACTTCCTTCTTACTTCTTCTTAATTTACATTGTCATCATTTGTTACACTCATGGATACTTTTTTGGCTATATCTATTGTCCTATTATTGAGTGTAAATTATCAGTACTATGGTTTTTATTTTTCTATAGGCCCTGTATTATACTTTATGCACTATCTCAGATGCATTTTTGGCTATGTCCACTATCCTTTTACTTGTGCTTTGCAAATTATTATTTTTTCTATTGATTTTTTATTGTGTTTACATAAATTATGGTTCTTTTCACCATTTTCCACACTCTTCTATCATTTCATGACATGCATGAGCATATTGATACATTGGTAGTTGGGTCATATCTCTTTGAAGCCCCTTTCTTAGCACCTTGCCTTCTTCTATGGGTACCCCTCTATGCTCCCTTGTTTTTGGAGCATCTCTCTTGATGCATTATTCTAAAGGTCGATAGTCTCCTCAATTGGATATATTCTATTGAGGCTCTGTCTTCCTTATTTCTATCTAGTATTTTTGTGTATGGGTTATATTGTACTCACACTTATTTATAAAGTACCATGGGGGGTTTATTTTAGCCTTGCTTAGATTCATGTGTTTGTGTGCTCTATTTTGAGCACCTTTTCACTTCATCAATTTCTTGTATTTTCCATCACCACCATGGGGCATCATCTTTGAGAGAATTTTATGTAGTTTTTATACCTTTTTTAATAGTTGACAATTTCCTTGTTTGGAGATATTCTAGTGTATACATTATCAACTTGTTTGGTGTTTGATTAGTGGATTTAGACCACTCTACCGACCTTTTACCTCCACTCCACCCATTAAATAGTATGGAGGTATGTGTCTAAATTCTACTTCTTGGTGTTGAGCATTCTTTGCATATATAGTATTTTTTTGTAATTTCATCACCACTAATAATCTTCTTGATTGAAGCTATTCTGGTGAAGTTGATTATCAGTTGTTTTCTGATCGAGTAGTGGATGAAAACCACTCTTTAAAATTTATTTATTTTATGACTTATGAGTACTTGGAGTGTAGACTTATTCAACATCATCTTTGGGGGGATTCTAACTCTCTATTCTTCTTTTCTCTCTTTTCGGGGGGCGGGGGGAGTTTTTCCTATGGGTTTTCTCTCTTTTTCTCCACTTTATGAGAGTTATATTTAATACACTTTTGAGTGTGTTTTAGATTTATCCTTTATACATGGGTATCTTACTCAGTCACTTTTTTTTCCAAAACCCATAAAATGTTTTTTTTACTTGACTCCATGGCCTTCTTGGTGATTCTTATAGTGACACTAGTGTGGTATCTCCACTAGTGACCCCAGTGTGGTAGACACATTAGTCTTTGTGCTCACTTCTCACTATCTTGTTGGAGGGTGTTCACGTTATTATTCTTCAAGTTCATCATTCTACCAAGTACTTTGGAGTGTAGTGTTTGTGTTTAGTGATCCTCATATTCAACACCATTCATACTTTGACTTGGTGGTTACAGTGACTCGACATCCATATACTCCATCATGATAGATTATCATCCATAAGGACACATGAATTCACACTACATCATCTATTGTTAGCCTCTAACTATACTTGAAGGGGTTGTTAGAGTATCTTTTACTCATGCTTGCTAGGTTTGTATTATGTAGACTTTAGTCCCACATTGGCTAGTTTAACTTGCATTTTATTTTGACTTACCTATATAATCAAGTTTATTCATTGTAATATTTATGATTTTGTATTCATATCATTTGATTGTAAAAATTACTTTGTGTTTAATTTATTTATTCCCTTGTTTATGTTGAATCATCAATGGTTGTGGTAATGAGCCATCAGAGAGATATTGGCTGAAGTGTTTTGATAACTCTTTTAGTTGTCTCACTTATTGATGAATGGGAGGAAAAAAACCATTAGAGATAGGAATGTATACATATTTTTCCAATTTTTTAGCCTATCCTTGATTCACTAAAATTTATGGCTATCACCATGCTAAGGCTTTGTAGATCAGCCATAAATGTCATATGCATTCAACATGATTTAATAGATGGGGATCCATTTATGTTTCTTCATAAATTTCATAATGAAATTATAAGGATTTTTAAAGAACATATTTTTGCTTATAGGTCTTCCATGCATGTTTTAAATGTCAAATTTGAAGACATTACATGTAGACTACTTTATTTTACTTTAAAGGAAAAAGTATATGATTTATTTTTAATTTTGGTCCTTAATTCCATTACTATTAGTGATAGTATTTTAGATAAATTTATAATATAGTTTGGAAGATAGGTGGAATACCTAGCCTCTATGTTGAATATTACACCTAATGATCATAATGATAAAACCCCTATCATCATGATAAAATATTCTATTCATTATGATCAAGCCGATCCTGAACCTGACACCCTTATAAATTATGACATAAGTAAATTAGAAGAACATATTATATCCATTAAGGAAGAAATCTTAAAGTTAAAAGAATAACTAGAATACATTTCAAATAGGCATAATTATTATGAGGTCCTAAATTTAGAAGGGTCCAATCATCATATGCTAGAATAAAATGTAGAAAATCAAATAATGCATATTCATGTCTTAGATGATCCAAATATTCATGAATTTGTATCTATTAAACCATTTTTTTCCAAAAATTACTATTCTTGAGCCTCAGGTGAAATAATTCCTTGTTTGCAATTGGCAAGATCATTAGGTAAAAAATTCTAATATGATGGGTTATTTTGAGAATCTTGAAGAACATGAATAGAAAACTTATGGTTATATTGATTCTAATTATGGAATTAAATATAGTGATCATTATAATTACATACATGTATATCATTTTTATTTTATAGGAGAAAAACCTAATATATCTTGCAGTCAGTCAGAGGAATAACCATTCAAAGAGTTAGAGTAGCAAGTGGAGGAAGACACATATTCTAAATTTGAATCATCCTTCTCATATGATCATCCTTATATATTTTCAAGGCTAATTAAATATAGTAAGAAGCTTTGTAATAGTATTTTGGCTTACCTCTCATCTTTAGATGGACATGAATGAAAGAAAACCCAAGATAAGCTAGACTATTTTTTCTAAGAAAAAGAAAGCCAAAACATATTAGGGTTATTCCTTTGATGAGAATGAGTTAAAAGAGATTGAAGTTGATTCATTATCTCCCTAGTTCAACCTTACCTTTAAAATAATTGAAGTCACCCATCCATTCTTATCAGTATTAAAAGCATTCAATAAGGAAGCTCAAGGGTATAATGGATTGAATGAAGAAATCATGCCAATGGAGATGTAAGTATAATATGATATAACTCAGCCAATCTCTTCACAAATTCCACCCATGGATGACAAATCTAAAAGGTTTTTGATTTGGGAAGAACTACTCCCATACCTCCTATAGGATAAATACAAATAAGAGGACTCTGCCAAAGCTTCCATTAAAGTCCAAAGAAATGAATAGTTGACATATCTACAAGTTGAAACAAAGAAGATACCCACACCAATTTGGATGTTCAAGACATTTTGGTATGTATTAGATTCTAGCCTCACTCATCTTCATAGTTCCATGTCTAGGCTAAGGTATTTTATTTACCCTATCCCTCATACTTTTAATAGATTAGATGTAAGCATAATGTTGAGCTACATAATTTTATTTTTCTTCAATTGCATGAAATTAATATTGATAAATCTTTATGGGATAGTTTTTTACATCATAGAGGACACATAGAATAAATTAACTATGACCTTATCCCTCATCTAAATCCTTAACTAATTAGGTGATTAACTGATTCGATCATGTATTTTCTTGGAAAAACCTCTTATAAATATGCTTCTCTTTCATTGTTTATTTGATTTTATGTTATTTCTTTCTCATCCCTTTCTATATATTAGGTTTCATATTTTTTATGTTTCCCTAATTTGGTTTGGTTTTGTTTCATGTTTGTCTATTTTATCCCTATTTTTCTTCAACATTATGGCATGTTCCTTATCTTAGGCATCAATTTATAGTAGGCATCCCTATTATAGAAATAAAATGACTTAGTAGAAGAGAAGGACCCTATGGATTTCTCTTTCTTTGTATTAGTGGGATAAAAAACCTCAAATGGTGGATGTATAATTGAGATAGTTATTTAAGCTTTTAAAGTTAAAAAATGAAAAGTCACATTTGGACAATTGTGTAAGTTGATTTAGTTTCCTTTTATGCATTTTATGAATTATTTGAGGCTTGTGATTAAAAATGAAATATGTGGATTTTAGAATGGTTTATTTTCCTTGTTTAAATCCATCGCTTTTACTTAATTAAACATCTTAAGAAAAGAATAAACACTAAACTAGTTTAGGTTGGTCTTAGTAATATGAATTTTGTGAGTCTATAATTATAACCATGGATTGTTTACCAACCCTAAATATACTAAACATAGGAATATTTTAAAGTAAATAAATCAAAGGAAATTAGATAAAAAAGAAAAACTTAAAGACTTCCTCAAATAGGTAATTCAGGCAATCTCCACCTAGGCTTTTTATCTTGGATGGTAGTGGATTATGACATTGCATAGGACCAAAAATATTTCTATTGGGGCTATATACACCTAGTTTGTATTAGATAAATGCCCATGCCATTCCCCCCACAAGATGAGTAACAAATATTTTCCCTCTCATAATTATTAGTTGTCTAAGAAGGTTTGAATTATTTTATATGAATTTAATAGATATAAAGATTAATTACTTTTCACACATTGATGGTCTAAGTCTTAATTGAAACTTAGTATTTCATAGGTTGAATTAGACTTCAATGGCTTCATATTTTTTATTTTTTCTAAGGAATTATCTATAGTTTATGTTTGTGTTCAGGTTGAAGGTTTACAACCTAGCTTTCAAAGTTATTTAACTAGAGATTTTAAAATATGAATGCTTAATAACATTATCCTTAGAGAGGTCAACATTTATTTTTGTGTAAAACAACACACCTCATTTTCAATATGAAATCAGGGATCTTCTTTCTTTTAAACTAACTTTTGGTGATATATTTCATGATTATGATTTTTCATAGAAAATTTGCTTAATATTTGTAATGCTTCATCTAAGACTTGGATAAATATTTAATAATCATGATTTAATTCACCTAGGTGTGAGTAAAGTCTATTGATTCTTTGTTTTATAATTTTTTATTAATTTTGATATAAACATTAAACTATGAATGTTTAGGCTTAAACATATGTTTTATGTAGATGACTGGCTTTAATTCTTGTATTATTTGACCAATTATTAGATAAAATTCACTTGGTAAAGACTTTATTTTATTTAAAAACTTTATTTAATCATTTTTATTATTTTTTATAGGTCTTAAATACTCTTGGAACCCTCCAAATTCTTCCATACATCTAAATCTCATCAATGAATGACTTCAAAGTCAAATGATTTGAAAAATTGACTTAGTCTTTTTAAATCCATTGGTCCCCAAGATCTTGCCATGTGGCATGATCTTGGTAACCCAGACTAATGGAGAAATAAAGGAATTAACAAAGGATCATAACCCCATAACCTTGGAATCTCAAAGCCATAAAACCTTGGGGTATTAAAATATTAAACTAAAAGTCTAGGAGTTGAATGACATTAACAAACGTATGTGTCCTAGAGAATATGCCATGTGACACCCTCTTGAGATCCCAAAATGATTAAAAAATTATCTTGATAACTTAGGGCATTGTTATCATTAGCATAAATCATGAAGATCCTAAGAAGCTGAGAATAAACCATGTGGTCATGGAGATGACATAGGTAAATATGAAAGTAAATCCCTAGGGGTAATAATAAGTATCCAAGTAGTAAAGTGGGACCCAATAGGAAAATATAATAACCTAAAAATGGGTGACACATGGACATGAAGATTCACCAACAAGGATAAATTTTGAATATAAGGCCAAATAAGTAGACCCAATCACTATAGGGTACTTGAAGACTAAAATTAATGGTCTATTTAGCTATCAAGGCTATCATACCCTAAATTTGAATGACTTGACAATAATCAATAGATGTTATTTTAGCTAAATACATAGAGTATCATGGAATTCACAAGGAGATTAATTACAAAATATAAAATTTCTATTTTAAAGAGGTGTGGCCTCTATACTACATATCATGGCCAAGCTGACAAATTTTTCAAAATCTCAACCACATCCCTCAATCATCATTGAATATTTATAACTATCCTAGTAGTGAGGTGACAGAACTTCATGGAAAAATCTATCTATATAAGGGATGCTTTTTTCCCTTAGAAAGGGTTGGAAATTTTGGGGCCTAAGCGCTATTGGGATTGTGCTAGAATTTCACATGCCTTTCCTTTATGTTTTCACCTTGAATTTGCATCTATGTGTGGTTAATATTTAGGCATCAAATTATTATTAGAATTAACCTAGATTACACCAGCATTTCACCCACAAATTTTACCTTATATTATTTACTATAGGGATATGGATTTTAATATAATGTTTTTAGAGTGTTGAATACGAATTTTATTATGTTTTATTCATTTAAATGACTCTAGTATTTTGATTTAGATATTTAATTGGTGTTAAGACTATTAATGTGATTATTTTTAGATGATTATACTATTTATATTATCCAATATCTATCATTACTAGTTTATTGAGTTATTTCATGTTTCATTTAGGCTTATCTCAGTCATTGTGTGAAATAACTACAAACTATCATTAGTTTTATTTAGAATGGATTGAATAAACAAATGGATTTCATATTTTTCCTTAGAAGCTTGTTCATTGAGTGATTATAACTATTTTCAATTGATATATGAGGTATACAGTGGTATTACTATGGTCAGGCATGATTTTTAGTTCTGTAGTACCAAGAATCTCATTTAAAACAAAGACATCCTCTATTCTTTTTCCCCACCCTCTCACTCCCTTTTAATTTTTTAGATGATGTCATGCCCTAGTTTAGGTTGTGATAGGAATTTTAGTAAAGTATATTCTAATTGTATTATCATTTGAATCAAGTAAACAATATGATATATAAAAATAATAAGCAAGCAAGTAAATGAACATCAGTGTTCATATCAATTGAACCTCTTGTGGTAAAAGTTACTCCTTTGAGTAAACTTGGTAAACATCCTTAGTCCTTATGTTAAACCAACACAAATCCTAAAATTAAATAGTGTACATTTAATCACCTGATTATTTCCTCTCTTTTTACTCTTATAATATTTAATCCAATAACCATTTTTTGGTTGGGTGAGTTAGAGTGACCAACATTTCTGGCACTAGGGGGGTCATAGTGTTTTCATTGATTTAATATTACTGGCCATTCTTGTTTTTTTATTTTATTTTAATTGTTATCTATTTAAAAGTAACATGGACCCCACTATAAGGATCATAAGGTATAGATTTAGGTTCTTTTAACCTTCATTTGTTTGTTGAGGCATATGAGAAACAAAACCATTAGGGTAGGCCTATTATACATATGTTTCCATTTTTATCCTATCCTTGATTCTCTAAACTCCATAGATATAACCATGTATTTGATTGGTGAATCAAATATAAATATCCGCATAATTTAGAATGACTTTCAAAATGGGCATCCCTTTATGTTTCTTTTTATATTTTAGAATGAAATCATAAGGATTGTTGAGAAACATCTTGTTGCTTATAAGTCTGTTACACATGTTTTAAAGTATCAATTTGAATATGTAGCATGCATATTATCTCCTTTAATTTAGAGGAAGAAGCTTATAATTAGTATTTTATTTTAGCACCTAATTCTATCACTAGTAGTGATTGTCTTGAAAATCAATTTTTGATGCAATTTAAAAGGTAGGTGGAAGACCTAACTTCTTTGTTGAATATTTCACCTAATGATTAGAATGATTAAAACCCTACCATCATTATAAAAGATGTTAAATATGAGAAAATTGATCCTAAACCTACCACCCTTATAAATTATGACATAATTGAATAGGAGGAACATATTCTAAACATTAAGGAATAAATCTTAAAGATGTGAGAGAAAATAGAATACATTTCAGATAACAATAATGATGATGAGGTCCTAACTTTAGAACATTCCAATCAATATATGTTACAATAAAACACATAAGATCAAATAATGCATATTCCTATCTTAGATGATCCAAATATCCATGAATTATTAGCTATAAAAACTTTTTTTTCCCAAAAATCAATGTTCTTGAGCCTCAGGGAAAATAATTCCTTGTTTGTGATTGGCAAGATCATCAGGTAAAAATTTTCAATACCATGGGTTATTTTTAGAATCTTGAAGAAGATTAATACCACACTTATGATTATACTGATTCTAATTCTATAATTGAATATAGAGATCATTCCAAGTACATGTATGTAGATATTTTTGAGTATGGAGGAGAACAACTTGATATCTATCACAGTCAGTCAAAGGAAGAACCATTAGAAGATCTAGAGAAACAAGTGGAGGAAGATGGATATTTTTCATTTGAAACATTATTTTCATATTCTTTTGCTCATATATTTATAAGGATGATTCAAGATGGTGAGAAAATCCATAGTATTAGTTTGTCTTCCCTCTCATTATTAAAGAGAGATGAACATGAGAAAATTTTAAATGAGCTTGAATACTTGTGCTAAGAATAAGAAATAAAAAGAATAGTGGGTGTTCTTTGAAGAGAAATAGAAAGAGTTTAAATTTGATTCATTATCTCCCCAATTAAAACTTACCTTCAAATCAATTAAAAGCATACATTCATTCATCTTAGAATGAGAGGCATTCAATAAATAAGCTCAAGGGTATAATGTATCAAATGAAGAAGTCACACCAAAGGAAATGCAAGATGAATATGATCTAACTCAACCAAGCTCTCTACACACTCTAACCATGGATGAAAAATCTAGGATGTCTTTATCATGGGAAGAACAACTCCCATACCTCTTAGGGGATAAAGATAAAGAAGATAACTATTCCAAAGCTTCCATTATAGCTCAAAGGTAGCCAATAATTATCATATCTACAATTTGAAACAAAGAAGATGTTATGGCCAACACATCCCCTTTTATCTAAAATGGGGGACCCCTCTAAAAATTTCATGAACTAGAGCTTAACAATTTTCCCTTTGTTCTCAATGGTGATGCCTAAACTTTAGAATATGCATTGCCTTGATTTTATTCAAGAAGTAACAAACCTTGTTTATAATTTTTTTGAGAATAACTAAGTAGTTTTTAATCTCTCTTAGCATATCATGGCACTAACATTTTAGGTTTATTTTCATAATGAGATGTTCCCAAAGTCTAATTCCCTTTTTTTAATAATAAACTCATTATCCTCCATGGAAAATCAAGTTATTTATGTCTGATAGATAAGCTTTAATAAATCATTTTATTTTTGTCTTCTTAATTCATCATTTTTTGAAACCTCATAGAGTATGACCCAATGGGATATCACCACATCATTTGGAGCCAAAAAGACCAGTCCCATAGAACTATCAAAGGTGTTAGTGCCTAAGAAATCTTGGCCCAATGGGGAGTTACCACATCATTCAGAGTCACTAAGACCAGTCCCCTAAGCCTATCAGAGATGTTAGAGCCTAAGAGAGCTCAAGTTAATGGCAAGTTGTTATGTCATATAGAGTTAGAAAGTTTAGTACAATAGACTTGTCAAATATGTCAGAGCCTAGAAGAGCCCATCCTAATGGAAAGATGACACATCACTTAGTGTGAATATGAACTAGTTGCCATTTATGACCTAAGAAAATGATAATGAAGTATATAGGATTAACTAAGGCCAATTATAGTGTGCCACATGTCCTAAGGTGACCATCATCTAGTCTATGGGAGTGACATGTAGTATGGATCATGCTTAGGTGTTAAATTTTAATAGGAGGATCAATCATTGGATGGCATGTTTCACAAAACAAGAGTTGGATGAGGGATGTGACCACATGTCTACCATGCACTAAACATTAACATAATGGGAATTTAGACCCGATTGGACAATTTTGAAAAAATTCTCTAACCATTGTTATTTTTGGTTAGCGATGGAGGATCATGGGCTCCAAATTCAATTCTATATTTAGAAATAAAGGGAGAAAATCTAACTACCAACCCAGTTTCAAATTCATAGCAAGTGAGTTTCCAAATTCCATTAATGTAGGGAGATGTGTGCATATGTTTATAAATCCTAAAAGAAGCCTATTAATGGTTACCATTAATGCCTTAGAAGAAATATCAGACTCCTTTCTTTAAAATTTACATAAAACCCTTAAATGTCATGCTTTAAATTCCCAAAATCTTCATAATTTCCCTCTTTCCTACTCCAATGGCCACTAGATCTTCTAACCCAAAGGCAAATCTTGAGTAACAAGACATCACTTTCCCTATTAGTTTAACTAGGTATAAACACTATAGTGACATATTAAAATTAATTTAGTAGGTCCTCAAATATTCTACCAATTCTGATGACCAACTAACTAAATATAAGGGTTCCCTTTGGTCCTACAAAAGATACAGACTTCATAGGGTCAAGAAAAAACTAGAGGTGTTCCCTTATGCTAACTTTCTAGGTGACATCCTCCATAAGGCCATAAATGTGTAAAATGTTATAAATGATTGGGTATGTTCACCCATATATCATCACCAAATTGTTGACATTTATAAGAATGCCTTTAATTCATATTACTCCCTCTTAGACTACTCATTCTTATATGATGCAGTGGTAGTGTTAGTTTACATGAATGATCACCAGATCTATAACATCCTCTATGACTGGATCAATAAACCTAACTCCAAGTGGGTTAATAAATAAAATATCAATGCCTACATAATCTACACTTTTTAATAGGAGGTTTGAATAGGCATGATCCTACTGAACTATCTTTTTAGAGAATCAAACTACTAGAATGTCAATGAGATGTGATTGCCCCTACTACACATGATCCTAAATCACTCTGACACCTAAAAACTTTGAGGATTGATCAACTTCAATTTGTTCGACACCATTATATATTCCCAAATTGGGGGTTAATTCTACATAATGAGCTACTTACTTGATGCCATTTGTGGGATGCTCTCATTTAACCCATCACCCTTTCCTTCATGGGTTCTTGGTGGACCAACTATCCACATGTTCTTATACAAGCTCTATGGCCACTAGTTCCACCAGCATGTCCAATACATCTATGAGTAATTATACCTAGTGGTGTACCTAGTGGTGTACTAAGTGGTTAATAAATCTTCCATGCCCCAACTCTCAAAGGTAATATAGGACTCCATCACAACCATAGGATACTATTGACTATATAAAAATGACATAGTGATCTAAATCATGGAATTCTTCCAAAACCCCCTACACCTACCATATTATGTGCCTAACTACTTATAATAACAAGATATCACTTATCAAATGGTGAATGACATCTTTGGATTCTACGTATAACATCAGTAGAAGGCATGCCCTCTACTCCCAGTCACCATATGGGGCCACATTTACCGAAACTTCCCATATGTACAAAATATGATAGCTTGATGAGACTCCATCCTATAAAAATGTAGGTTTAAGTTGTTGAATTTGGGTCCTCCACATTCTCCCCCTTTGGTGGCTCCTCAATACCCACATCCACCTCCTCCATCTACACCAGTGACTAAACCCTAGTAGAGTTGTACCTAGACTACATAGCACTAGATTTCCCAAACACATCTCACTCAACCACCCAACATTACAACCTATAAGATTTGATAGGATGGCATCTTAGGAGAAATATTCAATCAAGGTACTCAATAATCACCCATCTAGGTTCCCCTACTCATTCCTTCATCTCCTCTCAATTACCTTCCACCCCTTGCTCCCACCATGTTTCTACTCCCTATTTTAGTTTCCACTAGTTCAACTTCATATCCCCCTTTGTTTCTCATTATTTACGCTCTATATTTCAACTAAGTACCCTTGTCCTTATCACTTATTAGTGTGCTTACTTCCCCATTCCCTTCCACTCCACCCATCTCATAGCCTAAAGTCCTCATGGTGCCTTTATTGGTCATGCCCTTAATCGTAGCTATGAATATAAATTTTGGGAGCCTATTTCCTCTATTAGGGACCCTATAAATCCCCTATCCATTTAGCTTCACACTCCCCTGTATGGTTATAATTCCTATGCCATCAACCCCTATATCACCCACTATCACAATTAGACCATCCACCATGACACCCAAAACTAACCTGAGGAAGAGGTTAAAGAAGAAACATAAGGCCACCCATCCTTCAACTCTAGCCTAAAGGCCTTTAGTTCTATATCTACCTTCTAAATAGGTCTTAATTACTCCTGTAACCTTAGTAGTATTATCTTGGTGATTAGTTCCTTGACCCCCTCTCTATTTTATCCTATGTCCCACTAGCTTTACTTTCAACTAGCCTATATCATCCCTATAATTTCATGACTCATTCTTGAGGTCAATTTTGCCTCAAGTGAATCTCACCCATGATTAATGGTGAGATAAATTTTTCCCATGGGCTTCCCCTTTCATTCTCTCCTTTCACCCCCATGCCCCTCTACCTCCACTCCTTTCCTATTTCACTCCTTCCAATTAATCTATCTCCCTTCCACCTCATACTCCACCCTTCACTGCCATTTTAACCACACCTCCTACATCCATAAGAACCCAAGGGATGGTCCTAAGATTATAGGCACCACATATGGATTTCCAACGTATCCTAAATGTGTAGTGAAGTTTAGGCAGATCCCTCGAGAGTATCAATGGGATGCTCACTCAAAAGTTCATCAAGAGTAGAACCTAATGATATGATAGACCCATAAATATCTATTCTCCCTCACCAAGTGAGGGTTGATATTTGATAAGATAATATGGTTAAGGACCCATTACCCATCCTCTGAGTTACCCATGACACACTAAGAAACTCATTAAGTACATGCAGAGCCAAGTCTATACCCTTGAGGCCCTAGTGATGAGAACATTCCTATTCATATTAATTAGGTAGGTTAAGTATGCCTTCCCACTAAATTTCTCAATCCTTGTGAAAGTAATGGGACTATTATCAATCTATAATTTCACCCTTTAGGAAAAAAAGTTTCAGACTTACCTCATCCAACTGATATAATAGAATCACCTCTAGGTGTGGGTAGCCTATTAGGTGAGGTAAATCTCTAGTTTTGGGGATAGCTCCCTTGATGAATCATCTAAAATGAACTCCTAAACCTACTTTATTTTTAATAATAAGAGATATAAGGATGCATGAAACAAACCTAAGATATGGGAGGTGATACACCAATATATTTTGTCTAATATAATTGATCTTTAACAACACTTATAGATATAATAATCCTAATTTATAACACACACTCTCTCTCTCCAAAAGACTCCTACACATTAGTGTTTCACATGGTGGTTATTCTAGATGACTATGACTTGAGGATGATGAATAAGAGGCCTAATTTAAGACACTAGTAGTCAATTTTCACTATAAGTACAATCACTAACACCTTCACACACCATCTAACCTACATAAGAAAATACACTAGTATTTAAGTAAAGACAATCACCTAAAAAAGGGATATGAATAAACCACTTATGTAAATATAATCAACATCAACACACTAGAATACTAACATAAAGAAGGTTGAATCAGTCTCTTATTATCTCAAGGTTAGCACTAGATAAATAAGGTTGAATCAATCTCTATAGATACAAATGGGTAATACTTTCACATATCCAATAGAGGGATACATATAATGTCTCTTAAATCCCAATTTATATAAAATAATAAGGGGAGAGAAGGAGAATGCAGTGTACAAGTGTGGAGTAGAATCCATGATGACCATCTTCTACTCAATTTATCAGTTACTAAGGGGTAGTAATATTCCCCTAACTCCTATACATTTTCTTTCCTGCATAATGGCCTTCAATGAACCATTATGCATAGAAGTGTGTTGGATGACCTATTTTTGTTCATATTTTAACTCATGAATATGCCATGCACCTTAAAACTACTCCAACACTCCTTAACATGCAGTAAGAGGTCATACACCCATTATGAGAGATAATTACTTGTTTAAACATGTCCATTATTCTCCTAGATGTTGTTGGAACTAAATATTACACCATATAGGAGGTTTTTCAATCCTAATCTAAGATCTAGGAAACATTGGAATACCTTTAGGCCTATGGTTTGCCTATATTAGAGGTATACCTCTAGGTTTAAGGGCTATCTCCCTAGATTTATCTTTAAGTGATTATCACCTACACTAATTAATTACTTGTGTGAAAAGGTGTATAAATATGCATGAAATTAAACTATACTAAGGGGGTGACACACCATAAATATATCCTTAAGATCATCATAATATTTTACTAAGAGACAAGGCCTACAATACTAGCTTCAATATCCTAAGATACTCTAGCATTAGTATTTCAATATGGAGGTGATATGCATGAGACTACTCAAAGTAAGTGGACCAAAGGTTAATTATAAACACTAATTATACTTGTACACTTGAATATAGTTAAAACACACTAGATACACTCCATATGACCTATTAGAGTGAGAACTTATTACACCAAACATGAAAGGATAAAGAGAAGCAATGATAAAATTTTATCACGAGACCTCGCCATACATCACTTCACACATTTAGATAAGTGTTTGTGAACTAAAAATATATATTTAATGTATTATTCAAAGGAAAATTACAACATCAAACTATCAAGGCCTCACCATACATGGTGTAGAATTATCATATAAGAGCCAAAATGGCTAGAATTTATAGAATGTGTGAGAGGAGAGAGAGAGAAGTCTAGTTTAAGGGTCACAATACTACTTATAAAGGCATGATAATAAGTTATTTTACATTAAAAAGGAGTATAAAAAATAATATGAAAGTTATATTTGGATAAATGTCCCTCCAATCATGAAAAATCCTCAAATATGGCATAAGACCCTTCAACCACCTTCTTCAAAACTGCCTTCATCATTAGGCTTCTCTTGAGTAATTCAAAACAAACTAGAGAGATAACATGTGTATTATGATGGGGGGTTAGAAATAATATTAAACATTCATTATATGTGTCCCTAATAATTGGTATCCTTCTAGACAAGTGTTCTCATCATCTATAGTCACCATCACTAGCTCTATAGGTCTGTCTTCACATTTGGCACCAAGATGATCTTTAATTTCCCAATCGAATCCATGAAATGGGTGATATGAAAATTTTCAAGAGTAATATTTAATATAAATAAATTATGAATACCTTAAAAGGCCTCCCAATTAGACTTATCACTTTCTCATGTGGTGATCACTCTTCATTCTCATTGCCTTCCATAAATTATCTAAGGTGAATGAGATAGTAGAGATGTTTATGTGTTTTTCTAAAGTAGAAAATGGGCATGAGGAATTATATTAGGTCATAATTGACATAAAAAATTATATTCATCGTTAAATACTTCCATTCACCTATAAAACTATCAAAATCTATCAATAAAACCTATTTTGTACCCTATGTGAGAAATCAAGTTATGAGCAAGGGTTTTGGAGGGTTTTAAGTAGTTTTGTACCTTAGGGATTGTTTTTAAAGTTATATATATATATATATATATATATATATATATATATATATATATATATAATATTACTAAATAAAATTTTATGACCTCTTATAACTATTCCCATGTGCTTGGGTCTCCATGAAACCATTATGTACTAGTGTGAGCTTTTGAAATTAGCCTCTCAAGCCCTTTTTTTCATTTCATGTACCCTAAGTTGTTATTAAGCCAAGAAATGGAATTATTATGATTTTATCATACACCAAAAGCTCAAAAAAATATTATATATCCCTATTAAATTCATAAAGTGTACTATAAGGTTCACCTAGACCTAGAAGTGGTATTGATACTCCATTAGAGATATAAGCATAAACTAGGCCTACATAGTGGGTTTAAGCCACCATGTTTGACTTCTACTATGACACTTCATTAATGTTTTTTCATTATTTAAATCACACTATATATTATTTTTCAATTTTTTAACATTCCCCAACTCACTTTTTATCATTCTCATACTAAACATGTAATCCTCTTATTTCCTGGAGTGCCCTATGTCTTAGACATAACAAAAGGCATATGTATTATCTTATTAGTAATTATATGGTTATGAGAGGCTTAGGTAGGTTATGAAGGTATTATGTACCAAAATTTAAATTTGGATCAGTCTCTTATCACCTTTAAATTTTAAAAACTCCACGGTAGACGTCGTAAGCCCACTGAATGTGCACAAGGTTTGTGTATGGATTGTATGTTGTATGTTAAAACCCTCCTTTCTCTATTTTACTATTATGATCATCATGTGGTATGGTAAAAATAATTATTAATGTGTTCTCAACATGTATAACACTCCCAAATTATGTTAACTCTCTCAATTCACTTCTCTTTACTTGACTGGGCTAAATTGGCTACTATAGTAAATTATGCTAACTATTCATTTTAAGAAATTTAGACCCATATAGGCT
The DNA here is from genome assembly GCA_037957365.1 of Torreya grandis. Classification (NCBI taxonomy): domain Eukaryota; kingdom Viridiplantae; phylum Streptophyta; class Pinopsida; order Cupressales; family Taxaceae; genus Torreya; species Torreya grandis. Next base: position 2,349,466 of record JARHVA010002289.1, on the reverse strand, counting down.
ATTTTTAATCATGTGTATCATATTTATGTTCCAATTTAATCTATATAGGCTCATTTCATAGTTGGACATACTCATACCATAGACTAGGACTTGTCAACACCTAAGTTGTCATGTTCTAAATACACTATCATACTACAGTCAAGTTGTAGGTGTCATTTTATGACAAAAAAGGGTACATGCAGGTGTAATTCTAATTCAAAAATATATGTTTAAACCCAATCCAATATTTATTATGATGATAGTGCCATATATCATCATGTAAGGTTAGTTTTATACAAGTTATGCTCTCAACCTCCAATGCCAACACACTATATGTTGTAGGCTGATTGTAGACACCTCATTTAAGAAGCCTATGATCCTCATGTAGGTGGTGATCTACATTAAGCATTGAAAATCAACCCATTTGATTTATCTGTGATGGATAGTATCATCTTTTAATAACTTATGACCATTTATATTTAAATCATTCCACTACATGTCATTATTACCTTATAAGGAAACTTGAACTTCAAAGTGTTATAGATAACACTGAGAAACTATAGTGAAAAGATTTCATGAGTTTGAAATCCTATTGCCTCACCTTCTCTTATCTAAATGTCCATGTTATATTGTAGTACATTAACCCTATGATAGGGATCCATGATGGAAACATTTATACTTGTTTAGACTTTATATGTTTTACTATGGAAGGGCATCAAGTATGGAAAAGACCTTGATTTAGAGGAATTAAGGTAATTTATCCCAATATACAACTTTCTCAAACTGAGGTCTAACGTTTAAGTTTGTTTACTACCTTTTAGTTTCACCATTTATGTTATGGTTATATCCATGTTCTTATATTTGATTAGGCCCTTTAAAAAATGTCAAACACTTGTATTTCAAGCTCGTGGACTTATGTATGAGCTTCCTATAGGTACACATTAGCAGTATACAATCCATAACTATATAAATGGAGAATTGGTTGTCTCAACCAACCTAAAACAATATAAATATATTAAACTTGATTTTTTATACTTTGTGAGACTTCATATTATCTTGAAAACTTCATGTCTAATCCTCATAACTATGCAAGGGCTCTCCGTTTCCTACTTGTAGGTGGACGTCTATGGGAAACTAATTGTGCAAGAATATGACTATGCTATCCCTCTAGAGGTTAATAATTAGATTAAGAATTTAAAAATTAAGATGATCACCATGACCATGGGGATTATGAAACATAAATACACCTTTGATATGGAAACCAAAACATGAAAAGAAACTCCAAAACTAAGGGAAACTTGTTTATAGACTATGATAATGTCTTTCACTAGCAACATGAGATGATTTTTCTCATCAATCATCCTCCACATATGAAACCAAGGATATAAACCATGAGATAAGAATTTATAAATCCCCTAAAAACACTTTCACCAATTGTTTTTTACAGACTATAGACACTATAAAAATTCACACAATGGTTCTAGATGTCAAACTGACCCCTGACCACATTGGGGCCCCCTATGGACTCGACTGCAAACCTTGAGTCAGGTTAGATGACTAATTAAACTTACTAACCTAACCCACACTTGACCAAATTTAAGTTTGACCCTTAACCATTGATAGTCACCCTAACCATCGATGATTAGGTTCTCACTACATAAATAATCAACTCCAATCAACTCCAACTTGATCTTTTATGTTTAGCTAGTCTAATTTATGTATGATCTGATGCATGAAAAATATAAATTTGAACTACTTATCAAACCTCTTTTTAACCTCTTGTTTCACCTCTCCTTTCTTATAAAAAGAGAGGAAGTGGTGGAAAAGGGGGCCAAAATTAGTCAATCTAGAATTAATCTATCATCCACATCCAGAACTAGAGTGAACTAGAAAACTAGTAAGTGTGACAAAGATTTAGTGTTTTCACTCATCAACCAACATCCAAACATCATTATTCTTCCAAAATTACTCCAAGATTCATTGATAGATACCTATACCTTTCTTCATATGAGTAACTAAAAATCTAAGTATCTATTTTCATTAAATAGTTACTTTGTTTCTATTTCACAACCAACCTAGCCCAAACCCACTTTCCAAATTCCCATTTTGCAACCTCATCAAGAAATTTTCTTGAACCAGAACAAAACCCATAGTAACCATAGATGGTCATCCTAATCATTGATGGTCTATCCTAACCACTAATAGTCACCTTAACAACTAATGGTCACACCCAACTACCAATGGTCACTGTCAGACAAATCAACAACAAGCTATTTTCACCCACAAGACCTTAACCAAATCTCAATTTCCAACTTTTCACTTGATCAAAAAACCCTATCTTATTTTTTGATATATCCTTAGCATATTTATCATTAATATAGATCTATTTATTTTTATAATTAATCAAATCTATCTTCTTCTATTACATTTTAGTATTTTCTATTATTTATGCAAGTACTTGATCTTTTGATTTTTGAACTTTATTGTATAAAATTTTGTATTGATAGCCTCCAAGGAAGCTCATGCTTCTTGGATATATATTACTAAGAAATTCACCCTATTATATAACTAATCAACCATTTGCTTTAGTTCTTTCTTGTTTGTAGGTCATTCTTCCCAAGCCAAAGAGGATCTCTCTACAATCATCTGGTCAATGCATGCACAACATATCAGGTTCTATTAACCATAACCTTCTCAATTTTATTTTTTATTTCATCTAAATAACATAATATAAATTTATCTAAAACAATCTAGCATGCTTGGTGGGACCCTTGGGTATTTTCTTGGGTTTATAGTTACATGTAGATGCTTCTCTTCTTGTCTTTCTGCTCATACAACAAAATTAAAATTTCATTTTGGGCTTAAAATTAATTACATCCATTGTTTGTTTTCTTATTTTAGCCTAGATATCTTAATTAACCAAGTGAATAAATTGTAGCTTCACTCTTTTCAAACACATAAGACCAAACCACTTACACTTAATCAAACATTAAATATTGACATAAGGACTGACTAGGATTTCATTACCTAATAGTTACCTTTCCCATCCATCCTACTTGGATTTCATCACCAAGGAGAGATCAACTTAGTTCTCTAGTTGAGTATAATCTCTAATGATCATTATATCTTGGCTAAGCACTCGATACCATTATCATTACAATATGTGAAATGAGGGAGTAGCCCCCCCCCCCCCCAATATCAAGCCACATACTAATTTATAATATAGATCCCTTTGAGAGCCTAAACACAACATAAAACCAGCCATAGACTTATTTTATACTAGTTGATTTACAAGCCAAATTGTAGTCACATAATTCTTAAAACTTAAGGCATAAGCCACAAGAAAGGCTAAAAAAATAACCTTAGGATTTAATATGCTTTAGTGTGTGTTTTGTTTGTTTGAGTTGTGATATTTCTTGTATCTTCCTCCTTTCCTTATCTACTTGGTTTTAACTAAGCAACAACTAAGAAACCAAGCAAATCATGACCCACCTCTTAATCATCCATCTTCCTCTTCTCCCTCATCCATGGAGTACATCTCAGATGTAGAGAGTTATCCTCATCCTTCTGGGATTCCTACCATCCCTCGAATGGTTTCCCAAGGTGATGTGTATTTTTCCACCTTTATAGATAATAACCTCATATCCCTCCATCATTACCTTAACACCATATCCCATCGTACCCCTGCTTCAATTCCACATATTGACTAGTCCTATGGAATGCCATCCTACCTTATGGTTGACACTTTTATTACCACCATATCCACCCAACCTTTAGTCATCCAAGCATCTTCCTCTACCAATAACTCCACTGATACCACCATCTAAAACTAACCCACATAGCCAAGTAATACCCAAACACCTTCTTACCAAACTAATAACCCTTCTAGTATAGTCATAACCCAACCTTTGGGCATTATTACTTCCCTTACAATAGGAATACCCATTACTAGTGCCACCACCATCCCCCCCATTTCCAACCTACCTACCTCCACTCTATTCTAGAGCTTGGTACTTCCCATACCTTCCATCTTTATACCTATCACTAAAAAATTTATCACCTTCCCTCTATTTACTAATAAAAATGTGCCTCCTTCCTAACCTAGGTTAATCTCTCAATATGTGCCCATCACACCAAACCTGAGTTACATCCCTAACTCATAAGGGTATATAACTATACCTTCCACCAAACTACCTATCTCCATGTATTCATATATGTCATCATTCCAACCACCCATGTCCACATACCAACATGTGGTAGCCTCTCAACCCCCCACCAAATATACATATTTCACATCTACCCAAACCCAACACAACCTACCTTACACCTATGGGGGTGCACAATCCCAAACCAACCTTGTCAAAATTTTAATGCACAAAATGACTCCTTTGGAGTCATCCATTTTTGGAGATCATAATATTTTATCATATGACCAAATATATAATGAACCAATTGACCCATTCATCCCCATTCGACCATACCCTCCTTAATGGGAGATTTTGAAGTTTTTGAAGTTTCAGAGTAATGAAGACCCTCAACAACACCTAAGAGAATTTAGGCATTCATGCTATATGATTACCTACAAAAATTCTCTCCTTCTCCATACCTTCCCCATTTCTCTATCAAGTCTAACACTAGATTGCTATATTTATATTATAAATTACTCCCTCTTTTATTTTGCCTAACTAGCTCATATTTTCTTAGATCAATTTTCCATAAACATCACTAAGAAATTCTCCATCACTGATATCTACTCCATTTGGAAATTTGATGATGAATCCATTGATGACTTCATAACCCATTGGAGAAGTCTGATAAAATAACTCTCCTTATCTCTACCCTAACTTAGACTAATTAAACTCTTTGCATGGGCTTGTATTAAACACATCTCCTCTACCTTACAGGTTCGAAGCTTCAAAACCTTTGATGAAGCTTTCACTATGGCCCAAAAATTAGAAAATAGAGCCATTGATGAGGGGAATTTGAAATTGAGAAACAAGAACTCCACCTTCAAACTAAATGAGACTCCCTCCTCTAAACCTAACAATCAAACCAACAATAACTCTAAAAATAAAGGAACCATAAATGTGATTGTCCTTAAGACTACCCTTCCACTTGTGATCTAGGATTTTGACTCAAGAAAGGATGGTTAGTATGGTGTTAGTTCAAAAATGAAAAAAAATGAAACAAACACATTAATAGCATAACATCTCTAGGATTAGACACTATAAAGAGCTTAGTTAACAAAAACAAATGACAAACACAACTAAAAAGTAAGGAATAAAACACAAGAATTCCTTCACCTTCCTTGGATGCTCCAAATGCCTTTGTAGTAGTGGCTTGCTCATTTTTGTGCTCATGGAGTCCTTGGAAATAGAAGCTTGGCTACCTCCATCTCTCCTTGGCACCTTTGGCTTGTGGCTTATCTTGGCTTGGAATCAATTTGGCATGGTAACATTAATTGCTTGAAGCTTTGTAATCAATTTTGCATTATAACTTTGCATAATCAAGACTTAGAATTCATGTGGCAAGGCCTTCTATTTATAGATTTTTACAAATTTATAAAATCAACCTAAACCATCCATCCTGAGATTGAGATGTGTGGTTGAATATTAATTCAATTTTTAGAATTAAGTTTATAATTATCCTCATCATGACATTAGAAGAAGGGGAAACTAAGAGGCATGGAAGGCATGAATCCTAATATAATGAGGTCACCTGATGATGCATATATTCAATATTATTTATAAAAGTAAATTTTTCAACAATTTTCTATGGAATTATTAATTATGACCTAATTTGGGTTAATTAGATCTTAAGCATGTTTAAACACTTTGTGCATAAATTAGTACAATTGATCAAAATAACTTGTTATTGGTCTAAAATTTGATTGGATTGAAATAGAATGGCAATGTTAGATGAATTGGATTCATCTTCCCATTTAGGATGTTACCAACAATAAATAACAAAGGCACATGTCTTATGCAAAAGATTTGATAGAAAAGAGCAATCCAGGGCACCCATATACAAATTTGGCATTTTGACTTAGAATGATCTGATCAAATTTAGTTGGCCCATAAATTTCATTGCCCCATTTAGGGATATTTTAGCCAAAATTGGCACTTTAATATGTCAATTTCACATCATTTAGCATGTTTTAGTGTTTTTAGGCTAAATTGTGCATTTTAGGTGGAAATTAGCCAAAAGCCTGGTTGGAGGTTATTAATGGCCAGATTTAAGTGTCTATAGTTTTCCCCTATTTAGGAAGTCATTTTAAGGTATAATCATAGTAACATATTCTCAAAGAATGAAAATTTCCTATATGGCTATAGCTATAATGATGATAAACTAACTATATGATGCCCCCTTAAGGGAATGGTTGGCACAAGCAGGTCAACAAATGATTCCTTGATAAGAAGTGAAATGAGAGGACCAAAGAAAGGAAAGATCATGGGTTGAAAACACAATGATAGTGGAAAATTAGTCAAAATCATTGATAATGCAAGTGGGATGGTGTATAATGGTTTGCCCAAAGGTGGTTATAAGCATTATACCCCGATAGTGGCAACATGGTATGATAACACAATGATTTTCCTGAAGCCATTTGTAATCATTGAGAAGATGGACCTACCCCAGTTAGGATAGACAAACAAGATAATAACATGCCCATATACAAGAAAAAAAAGTAAAGTGGTAACAACATAATGATTTACCTAAAGGCAGTTATAATCATTAAGAAATATAGGAGGGATGGTGTGCAATGACTTACCCATGGGTGGTTATAATCATTAGACCTTGATTATGGAAAACATGATAAAATTGGATGAGGATGATGATAAATTAACATAGAGGGTAATGATAAATTGGAACACCCTACTAGTAGGGAGATACTCATTCAAACTAATAAAGGTTGAAATTCTTTCATGTTTAATTACTCTATTTGGGATATGATTAGGATTGAATCAGGATGTCAGTGTGGAAGAGATGAGACCATATATAAATATACTTCTTTAAAATGAGGTTTATTGTAGCATGTTTCAGTAGGTATCATGGTATAACATCATGAGGACTTGGCTGAAATATGCATGAGGACTGACTCCCGTAATCCAATACTCAATAGAAAATAATGCACCAATAATAGAAACTATGATGATAATGTAAAAAAATGAATATGAATGGATTCAAGTGTAAGTGTGGGTAAGTAATTACCCAATAAACACACATAAACTAAATCAAGGTAATAGTGCTAAAATCAAAAAAATAGATAGACAAATAAATAATAAAGAAATACTCAATAGAAACCCTATGAATATTGCACCTAGAAAATAGGTGACAACTTAACAAACAAACAAAATGGGGGAATATAAGAAAAGGAAGGGGGTTACCAAGATATCTCCATATGCATTAGGAAAGTGGATTCTACCTACAAAGTTCCATGGATGTAATATCCAATAAAAAACTTCACGCCAAATGTAGTTCTCCTAGGGATTGGGAAGAATGTGATAATTGATGAAAATAAAGATAATAGATGTGATATAAGAAGATGAATGGTCTTGAAAAATGGCAAGTGTGTAAGAGAAAAGGCCAAAAAGGATGGGGAAACTAAATGACAAGTGTTTTGCATGTAACTTAGTAAGGGTTCCCAGAATCCTTAAGGCAAAGAAGTGGTCAATGTTTTTGTTCTTCTCTAATGATTTTTCAAATGTTTTTGGTATTGTTTTAAAGTATCTCAACTAAATCAAGAATGATGAGACACTAAATGGTTCAAGCTCACAAAATGGTGAGAGAATTCAAGCTTAGATTGCTCATAAAATGGTGAGAGTGTGGCTTAAGTTGCTTGCAAAATGGCAAGAATGTTTAAACTAAGGTTGCTCACAAAATGGCAAGAACATGGCTTAGGTTTCTCACAAAATAGTGAGAGTGTGGTTTAGGGTGATTGAGTTGACCTAAATAAGTATTGATTTTTGCCTAAATAGTCCCATAGTAGGACCTCAAGTCACTGTAGTTATTTTTTTATAGTCAATTCAAAAAATATAGGGATAGTTGGTAAAAAGATAAAGTATGACATAGGAAGTGGCAAGTTGGTATGTTAAGGCTTAATGAACTAATGTTGTCCCTAGTTTTCCCATAGGTGGTTATAAATAGAACACAATGACATGGATCAATGGTACTAATTTTCCCAAAGGTGGTTATAATTAGTAACAAGACCAGGGATAAAAAATAAATAACAAATGAAGGATGCAATTGCCAAAATTTCTGTCACACTATCCCAAAATACAATCTCTATCTAAAGTACTTGAACCAATTGATGAAACTAATAATATTCATCAATAATAAAAATGTGTAAAAATGGTAAAAAACCAAGGTTAAATGGGTTATGATTTAGAATACACTGGGTCGATAGAATGGAAGGAGAAAGTGGATACAACTTAGAGGATCGATAAGGATGGTATTTGTAAAAAGAAGAATAGTGATAAAATGGAATAAATTAAATGGTCCTTATAGATAATACACCTTAACATTAAATCATAGTACCACTTGAGATGAATAATATTCATTGGCTTAGGAAGTTCATCTCTGTCTAGTGTGGCAAGCCTATATGCTCCTGATCCATAATCTACAATGATGATGAAAGGCCCTAGCTTATTTGGTTTAAATTTCCCTTTATGCTTCTTCTCAACCATGGTATTTTTTTTGTTTTATTTAAGAACAAGATCACCAAGTTCAAATTTTATATACTTAACACATAGATTATAGTGGCCTTTGAGTCATTTCTAATATGCTTAAAGATTATTGAGCACAACTATGCATTTCTCATCAAGTAGGTCTAGCTCTTGCAGGTGGGCTACTTGATAGTTGTGATCATCTAGGACATGTTGGAAAGAGATGTGTAGCGAAGGTAACTCAACCTCAATGGAAAGGATGGCTTCACTACCATAAATGAGTATGGAGTGGATCCTATGGGAGTAGGATGATTGGTATGGTATGCCCAAAGGGTAAGAAATAGCTGCAAGTACCAATCATGATCGACATCATTGATAATATTTTTGAGAATATTGATAATGGTTTTATTGGATGCCTTATCTTGGCCATTACCTTGAGGGTAATATGTTATAGAAAAATGTTGTGTGATGTTATATTTAGTACATAGTTGGTCTACATCCTTATTATTCAATGATCTTCCATTATTAGATATAATGTTAGATGGGATACCATAGCTACAAATGAGATGGTTAAAAATGAATTTAGAATTTTGCTTTCTATTCATATAAGTGAGGGGTATAGATTCAACCCAATTAGTGAAATATTTGGTGGTGGTAAGGATATGTTTATGACTATCAGATGAAGTAGGGTTAATCTTCCTAATGAGGTCAAGTCCCCATGTAGAAAATGGCCATGGTGTCAACATTGGTTTTAGAGTTTTTGGTAGGGCATGAATTAGATTAGCATGCCATTGAAATTTGTCACACTTTTTTACATATGTAGTGGTATTTGTGTCCATTGTGGGCCAATAATAACTAGTATGAAAGATATTTTTGGATAAGACTGAATTGGATAAGACTGACCTACTAGAATGAGCTCCACATACTCCTTTGTGAACTTCTCTTAATGTTAGTGTAGACTTGGCTAGCGTTAAATAATGAAGCATGGTTTCATCAAAATTGTGATGGCAAAGGGTGGATCCAAGTAGAGTATAATGATTGAAATGATGAATGAAGGCTTTGGTTTATTTTTGAGATAGGTTAGGTGGTAGAACTTTGTCATGAAATTAGTTGTAAAGGTCTAAGTACCAAATAGAATTAGGACCAATAATATCACAAACCATGGTAACAATTCAAGGTTCATGAGTTGGTGCTAAAAAATTCTCGATGAAGAACTGATACTCTCTATCTTTATCTATTTGTTGAATCAAAGAGCCAATAGTAGCCATGGCATATTTATTTCTATTACTAACCCTTGGTATATGCTCAAACTAAATATTGGCAATTTGTTTCTTAAGAATGTCAACCATGGCTTTATATGGAATCAACTTGTCATCTTTGGTCTAGAAATGATTTGTGACCTGATTAATGATTAACTACTAATCACCATAAACTTAAAGATGAGATATATTCCAATGCACTACTTGTCTAATCCCTACAACAAGTGCTTCATACTTAGCCATGTTTTTTGTACAAATAAAGTTAATTCCAAATGATTTAGGGATTAGATCCCCCTATAGTGTAATAAATAATAGGCCTACCCTTAATCTATGTGTAGTAAATAAACCATCAAAATATAGTTTCTAGGGATGCTACTCAAGGGGTGTGTCAATTATGATCATGATAGATTCATTAGGAAATTAAAATGTGAGTGGATGTGTGTCTATGAGAGGTGTTTCAACAAGTTGATCTACAAGAACTTGTCCCTTAATTACCTTCTGATTGACATACTCTATGTCAAACTCATTGAGAATCATGATCTATTTAGCCATTCTACCTTGAAAATATATTTTAGTTAGTATATCCTTGATAGGATGTACTTTTTAAATGACCATGGTCTTATTATTCAACATGTAATAGCATAATTTTTGAGTTATGAAGACCATGGCTAGACAAGCTTTTTCAATAGGTGCATAGTTATGTTAATATGTAACCAAGGTACAAGTTAGGTAGTATATGGCATGCTCTTTTCCATTTTCATCATGTTGATCCAAGAGTGTCCCTCGAGCATGGTCAAAAGCTGATAGGTATAACAAGAATGACTTTCCTAGCATAAGAAGTAATAGAATAGGTGTATTAACAAGATAGTCTTTGATTTGTTCAAAAGCTATTTGGTAGTGATCATCCTAGTGACATAAAAATCCCTTCTTCAAAAGGTGTGTAAATATATGGAACTTATCTACTAACTAAGAGATGAAGCATCAGATTAATTGGATCTTACCCTAAAAACTATGAAGTTACTTTAAGTTAGTTGGTGGTGGCATCTTAGTTATAACATGGACTTTAGCTGGATCGACTTTAATACTTCTATGAGACATGATGAAGTTAAGTAATTTTCCTAAAGTTATACTGAACACACATTTCTTTGGATTGAGTCTGAATTTATACTCTCATAATCTTTAAAATATCTTACGTAGCACTACAAGATGGTTGGCCCTAGTTTTGGATTTTCCTAATATATCATTAACATAGTCTTCAATAATATCATGCATCATATCATATAATATGATATTAATGGCCCTTTGATATGTAGCTCTAGCATTATTAAGGCCAAATGGCATTAATTTATAACAAAATGTTCCCCATGAAGTGGTGAATGCTATTTTATGTTGGTCTTCTGATGTTATTTTGATCTAGTTGTATCTTGAAAAGCCATCCATGAGTGAAAGCATTTCATAACCTACCATGGAGTCAATGATCATGTCGATATTAGTCAAGGGAAAATCATCTTTAGGACAAGCTTTGTTGATGTCTTTAAAATTAATACAAATTCTAATCCCTTTGAGATTTTTAATGATGGTACCACACTAGAGATCCATTTTTAGTCAATGGATCAGATACATCTTACTTATAAGAGTTTTTCTAAATCTTTCTTTACCAATAGAGCAATGCAAGGATGCATCTTAGATAGATTTTATTTTACCAATTTGGCATCAAGATTAAACACAAGGTGGTATGAAACCAAGGTAGGGTCTAAACCTGACATGTCAGAATAGGCCCATGTAAAGATAGCTACAAATTCTCTCAATAGAGATATAAATAATTCATGTTCCTCCTCAATGAGGGATGCTCCTAATTTTATCCATTTTAGGTTTGATGGAGTCTTGATATTTACCTCTATTGTATCTTCAACTAGAAGGGTCGAACTATCTTCTAGGATAGTAGGTAATGACTTGAACTAGTGAATTATGTTACGGTTCTCTAGTAGGACTTACTCTAACTTCTCCTAGGCATGATGAATCTAAGTCCCTTAATGGGATATCTAGACATGTAACAAAAATAGTCATAAATTCTTGAAGAATTTTATCAAATACATGTTGTTTCTCAAATTTGAACTTGGATCCACAAGAAAGTTCATCATTGGTCGTCTCCTATTCTAAATTTGAAGAAGAATGAACACCCTCATCTAAAGACTCCTAAAATAGGTTTTCACCACTAGACTAGCCTTTATATTTACTTTTTCCCTAGTTAGAAAGTGCCTCAAAGAGGTTTTCACTTTGGGACCTCAATGTTTTACTTTTATGTTTTTGGCTAAGGGTGTTCACTCACTCTCCAAAATAGGTTATAGGATATAATGTGATTTATAATCTTGATTTGTGATTTCCCAACAAAACATTATCTCTAAGGCCTAAAAAGTCACAAAATGCCTCATCATTTTGGAACTCATCAATAAAAAAACTATATTCTTGTTGGTCCCAATCTATTAGTTGGGGAAAATATTATGCAAAGGGTTGTGATGAATGGCCACAGTAAGGGTAAAAATGGCATTATTATTAAATAGGCTAGTTTTAGTTAGGTCATCAAAGTTGAGGCAATGATCAGACTCTACTTTGTTGTTGACATCATCATCACTAATCGTTGTTGATGGAGTTTGAATAAGATATGTGGGGTCACCCTTAGATGGTTTAAATCAAAGTTCATAAGGTCTTTCATACTTAGTCATGGAAATTGGCTTGATGGTTCCTTGTTGATTCGATCTGAGGCCTCTTCTTTCATAATTGTGAGACTCCATGATCTTATTAGGAATAGGATACTTTGATTTTTATAATAATTAGCTTGGTTTTCATTGTATAACCATGATTCATCCCCTTCAAGAGGGTTAGGTCCTAGGCTAGATGTTGGTACAAATGTGATAGGTACCTTATCTTTGTTTTTTGTTACCAATGCATATGTTGGATGACTTTAGGTCACCCAAAGGTTTTTAGATTCTTAGTAAGATTAGCAATATGAAATTTATCATGGGTCACATACTTTCTCAGTCCATTATCTGAAAAGGTTAAATGATTAGAAGCTTTAGGAGGTGGCATGTGGGAAAGGGAATCTAAGGTATTAGGATCTATGTAATTATTTGGTGAAGGATCAGTAAGTATATCCTTTCCTTTATCCTACTTGAAACTTGGATTCATGTGATACTGATAATTATATCTTTAAAATTTGACCTTGAGATGCTTGTAGTGTATATATAGGTGTAAATCTCCTAGAATATTCACTTCCATCCTTGAGTGGAAAAACTTGATACATTGGTGTAGTGTTGACAAGAATACATGAATCTCATGTAACCAAGGCCTTCCTAGAAGCATATTGGATGATAAATCAAAATCAAGCACATTAAAAAGTGTATCATGGGTCAAAGGATAAATGATAATGAGAAAAACAATGGTGCCTTGTGATTCTCTTTCTGGATCATCATAGGCTTTGATGGTTATTGTTTCTAGCTAGAGATCTGCCATTATGTACCCAAAAAGCTTGATGAGTTTTAGAGACACTATGTTGAGGCTAGATAAATTGTCTATAAGGACACATTTCACTTTATTCCATTTGATACAACTTCTATGTATAATGGGTTATTATGGAGTGGGCCAAGGGAAGACATATCACTTAGGTTGAATGTGAATTGTTTGGCTAGAGCTAGGTGTCCAACCAAAGCTTTAAATTTGTTAGGGGATATGTCATTATCAATATTGGATTGGGTCAAAAAATCATTCAAAATGTTCTTTTGGATTATTGACATTTGTAAAAAATCTAAAATAGAAATTTGCGCTGGTGTCTTCTACAATTGTTCCACAATATCAAATCTCTTATCTTGGTTAGGAGTGAATGGTTTATTTTGAGGCTAAACAGTTGGTTGGATGATAGGCAAAGTGGTGGATGGTTATGATCTTGGGATAGTAATCTTTGATTTGTGATTTCATAGTTGAGATTAAATACTAGACCATTATTGTTAACCAATGTTAGGAATGGTGTGGGACCAGATAGGACAAGTCTCGATTACTGGTGCACTTGAATGTGGTCACATGGTAAGGATGGGTTGTCGATATAAGGTCCAAAGGGGGAAGTCCTAGTTTTTTATTTTACCTATATGTACTCCCAAGTCAAATAAGAATTATCCTTGTAATTTGGTTGAATGTTGTTGTTTAGTAATGGTCTAGGCTGATTAGTGCTTGATCTAGGATTAATAGAGATGGTATTAATGCTACCCCTTGTAATATGACCTACAACCCTATTGTAGTCATGTGTAATTACATGGTAGGTTTGTTTTTTGTTACTATTATGAGCTTGGTTTTGTCCATTATTCTATCATTGTGGGTTATGCTATTGATTTTGTTGATTCTACTAGGTTGGCCTTTGATTTTGATACTGTTGATTTTGCTATTGCACTGGCCATTATTGTTGCTATTGTTGGTTGTTATGTTAGGAAAAGGTGTTTTGATAAATCCCAAGAGTTTGATTAGAAGTGGAAGCACCATTATCTAATTTTATCTACCCATTCTCCAACATATTCTCAATTAAATTCTTGATTCGGACACATCTTCATAGATTATGCTCATTAACCCAATGATAGTCACATAATTAATTTTCATGGTACCAATCAGGATAAGGAATGACTTGAAAATAATGCTTTGTTATAGGCTAGCTAATTAGATTAATAGTAGTAAGCTTATGCAATATAGACTCAATAGGCTCTCCTAGGTCACTAAAGATACGATGTGTAGGCATAGTTCTCCTAGGAGGAGGGGTTTGCAATGGTAAAGGCTACTATATTTATTGTGTAGGTCTTGGTTGTTGTACTTGTGGCATTGGTTGGAGAGGTTTCTGAGTAGGAGTAAGCTGAAAAGGTAGTGTAGATGATGTTTTCACCATTTAGACATGATGGGATTTGATTACTCCATTTCTCACAATATTCTTATTATAGTTAAATTGCTTCAGTCTTTCTTGGTTATTAGCTTATGCTAGTTGTGATGATGGTGCTTGAATAGGATGTTGGTCATTTCCCTAATTAGTACTTTGATTTTGATTAGTTAAATTAAGCTTGATGACTCCTTTATTGATGAGCACCAACTCGATCAATAAAACTTTATCGATGATTTCCTTGAAATTATGCACATATTATAGTTCCAAATGATAAGCTATCTCACTAAGCAAATTTTTGGTAAACATAGTAGCTAATTGTTTATCTGGTAAACTATGGGTGAAATGGCTTGCAAGGGCTCTCCTTCACTATAAATAACTTACAAAACTTTCACCATCTTTTTGATTTTCTTACGTTAAGTCTAGTAATTAAATCTCATGCTCAAGATTATAGGAAAAGTACTATACAAACTTATCAAAAAGATCATCAAAATATGTTACTAAATTTTTGGGAAACATTAAAAACCACTATAAGGCTTGTCCATCCAGGATCCTTGGAAACAATAGCAAAAGGTAAATGTCATTATATGCCACTAGTTGACATGCAACAAATAATTCAATCAAATGAGCCTTAGGGTCACCTTTCCCTTTGTATTTGTCAAATTTTGGTGGTTCATATCCTAGAGAAAATGGTATCTATAAACACTCCATGTTGAATGGGTAGGAACACACGTCATCCAATTTGAAAATTTTAATCTATTTACTAGCTTGAATGGTAGAAATTACATCCTTCATCTATTATAATTCTTAGGATAGGAAACTAGAAGGAACATTGGTTTGAGGGAGAGTATTAGTTTAGGTAGATGGTTAGGAGGTCACAAGTGGGACACTTTGACTAGGGTGTGATGGAGATACCTATTGGGGTATATTATTTTGGTTGGGGAATGGACTAAGAATATGCATATGTGGATTAAGATGTACTTGAAATTACACACTTGGTTGTGTAATATTCTAGTTTGGGTTGGTGATAAAGGTTTGACTTGGAGGATTTTGTGTTTGGGATGGAGGGATATAACCATACTATGCCTACTATGGTTGAAAATGGGCATGTTGCCTTGATGTTGAGTGGGAACTTGTGGACCAAAATCTTGTCTCTAGATTTGTGGCACATTTTTAACCAATGGTTGTCTAGTAGGTACTTGAGAAACATAGGGACCTTCTTGTTGTATGAATCCCTATGAGGAAGTGAAAGTAGGTTGTAGATTTGGCATCTATCACTGACCAATATTTGCACATTATTGACTAGTCATTATTTGGTTTTGGATTGGCATATTAGTCTGTGACTGAAGAGGTATGTTTGTCATTACCTAGCGAGGTGGAACATTAGTTTCCCTTTATTGATGTGGCAATGTATTTATCTTATATTGTGTTGATACACTAGATTATGCATGTTGTTGTGGAATATTACTTGTTACTTGTTGAGGAGTAGGATTTGTCACATTCTATCATTGAGGCATGACATTAACCATTGTTGATTTCTTAATCCCATAGTTTGTACCCTTTAGGAAGTAGTTGGTTGAGGTTGGGGATTAGAAACTCCTATTCCCTGGTATGATTACCTATTCATAGGATTAACTATAGGCACATGTTATTGGCTAATTATTTGCACATTAGTACCACTTTGATCAGTACTACTCATTATTTTCACATTGTCTACTATGTTTGGATTGTTATTCTATGTATAGGTTGAAGACACTTCTTCAATAATGGGTATATGCATCAAGTTATCTATTAAAGCAGTTTATAGTAATGGGTCAAAATTTGGATTCTCTTGTCCAATTAACTCTATCAACACTCCTGTTAAAGGAACTAGGTCAATAAGAGGCTTACTTACCATGTTCATCTAATTGAAATCATGTGCTAGATAAAGGTAGGTTTGTTATGTTGTTTGCATTTGGTTAAATTGATCTTCCATAATGTTTTTGCCTTGATTCAATATATTATTATCTTGGTATATTGTTTAGACTATAGCCATATAATTTCTAGAAGAAGCCTATTGATCGTAAATGATATTATGGGGCACTCTTACTAGACTTGGTAAATTTTCTTGGGGGAAGTCTATAGGAAACTTTACCCCTACCTCTACAAATCTAACCAAAATTTTGTCTTTGTTGTCTAAAAAATGTCACTCAAACAAAAATGGATCATATGTGGAAGTAGTATTAGTAAAATATGACTATTGAAGAATTGGCCCATCCAGTATGGGTATTGT
The DNA here is from genome assembly GCA_037957365.1 of Torreya grandis. Taxonomy (NCBI): domain Eukaryota; kingdom Viridiplantae; phylum Streptophyta; class Pinopsida; order Cupressales; family Taxaceae; genus Torreya; species Torreya grandis. Next base: position 2,332,384 of record JARHVA010002289.1, on the reverse strand, counting down.
AGCTAGGTATTGTACAATTTGTTATTGGTCTTGATTTGAATAAGGTGCTATGTTAACCAGATAGTCAACCGATGGATCTTGGCTTTGTACCCCTGATTGAGTATTATAAGAGGGATAAGAATCCATTTCATAAGCAATATTATCCACATAGAGGTCTTGCACTATTTCTTCTTGTGAAACTACATTACTAATCCCTAGATTGTACATGAGTCTACTATGAATGTAGGAGTACATGTTGGGATCCATAGTCAATGCTTTTATGATAAAAGGTCAAAGAGTTCTATAAACTCTAAAAAAGACAATGTCTAAAATAGATGATGTTCCAACTTGGTCTAGATTCATCAAAAGGATCAAAAGGTTTATGAAAAATTTTGTGAGGAAACAAGCTAGCATGAAATATCTAACATTTCACTATTCACACAAAGATAAAAAAGTAAATGGACCTAAAATCAAAATGCCAGACTCTCCGATTGAAGTGTTTAAATTAGTCTAATCTAAGAATTTAAAATTTGCTAGGTCATTTGGCCAAATGTAGTGTCAAAATCTAGGCTCAAACAAGGCATGCACTAGGACTCTTGGCCAAATGGCATCAAAATCTAGACTTTAAAATAGATGAAAGTTTTAACCTAATGGATTTGAAACACTTCTAACAAACACTAGGCATTTGATTCTTGGACATGAACTTGATCAAATAGGTATAAGGTATGAAACAATAGGCACTTTTAGAGATATTTTATTTTCTCACAAAAATGGTATAAAACTTGGTTCTTTTGACAAACAAGCTAGAAAAAAGTGAGAAGTATAACTATTGTAGACAAAAGATCACAAAAAATACACTTGGATTGGTCTGAAAATGTAAGAACAATTTGAACCCTATGCAAGAGGATCTATGAAACAATATTCAATTTTTTTTTGGGTAGTGTAACAATAATATACTACCCAAAAGCTATAACAAAAAGGTTTGTTTCAAAAACTCTTTAAGGCAAAGACATTTTCCAACAATTTTGAGAGCATAACACTACTTTTATTAATTAAAAATATTGTGGTGTATAGAATCAAAGTGCAAGTTTTTAGCACAAAATGGTTTAATTATATCAAATGATGATAATGATTATGAGTCTTAAACAAATTTCAACCCAAATTGGAAATTGAACCTAAGTTCCCTCAAGTTTAGTGTAAATGGTGAACCCACTTAACACATCAACCCTATGAACTTATAAAGGTGTAATTTTGAATTTAGATATAAGTGAAGGACTTAAACAACTTTGGTAAATGTATAGACTCAATTGGGTAGCATAACTACACCAAAGTGGATGATATGAATCTCAAGCTTTTGATGAACTTTTGAACAATGCAAATTGATGATCTCATGCATGTAGCATAATGCCTCTTTGTTCAAATGAAAATTTGGACTATGTGTTTGGTTTGGATTGTTTGTTTATACCAAGTTTTGACTTCAAACAAGACTTTAATCTAGGAAAATACTAACTAATTAATCACTCTTAGATTCTAAACTGACAAGGTTTCTTGGTATTATTGGAATCCATCAATATACGTCATTTGAGAGGATTTTAAGTGTTTATCCAAAAGTAAATGTGCATTATATAGTATGTTTTTTACACCCCCCCCCCCTTCTCTCAAATGATAGTACTATGATTTGGACCTTGAGTTACACCTTAAACCAATAATACTTCCATGGCAAGTGGGGATTTGTCTAAGATCTAAAAAGTTTTTTGAATGATCTAGGGGAATCGATTGCATAATGACTTTCATACCAAACAATGCAAAAAAGAAAGTACAAATTTTGGGTCTGTATCACTTGGCTTGTGGAAAAAAGGTCTAATCCTTTTTGTAACCATTCATCAGTGTAGTGTGATGTCCAAAGTGACACTATATCCCATGTGCAACTTTAATTAGGAGCTAAATAAAGTTAATGCTGGGAGGTGAAACCTTGGGTTAAAGCTTCCTTAAATAACTTGTGGGAGGTGATGAAGTCCCTATTTTAAGCCAAGTTTTCATAAAAATAAAGAAAGCATGAAAGTAGAAAGACTTTAGAGTCATTTTCAAGGTCACCCAAACTTTGATGATTTTTTTGGGAATTTTTTAGATGACTTTCTTTCTAAGCCTTAGACTAGGTTACTTGCAATAAAAATGGCACTTTTGATTCCAAGGGTTCCCTAAAGGGGACAAATGGAAGAGCATACACACAACATTCCTCTTTTTTCTAAATAAAATCTAATTTAAATAACTATTACAAATAAAAATTGACAAGTGTGTTCAATTTTAGTCCTAAATGAAAGATTTGGTGGTGTTCATTTGACCCCTTGGTCTTATGATTGTGAACTTAGAAAACATACATCTAAGCATCTAAATTTTTCATTAAACACCAAAATAAAGTTCCTAATTGGTTTTTAAACATGCAAAAGGTGATTCAACACATGTTTTTATCAAATGTCAATCTTGGTCCTACAATAAAAATGTCAGTATCTCCTTTAGCTTTGAAGCTCTTTTTGGTTTGAAATAATAAACTTTAGAAAAAGATCTCTCAGGTTTATTTTTTAAGAAAAAACATAGTGACTGATGTCAGTTTCTATAATCAATGATGGGTTGCATTTTCTAACCAATGTTAGTTATCTAACTGACATCATTTATGCCAATGTAAATGATGACAATTATACAACCGATGTTGGTTTTGCTAACTGACATTGGTTAAGATATGCAATCAATGTCAATCTTACTTACCAACATCATTTACTGTGTTAAAATTATGGTAAATAAAAATGGAAAAATAAAGTTAGAAAATCAATTTACAAGATTTTTAAGGATCTAAATGAATATTTTAAAGTTGTAAAATGATCTTTTTTAGGTGTGAGATGCATCTAGTCCCATCGATCATGCCACAATGTGATCTAGGAATTTGACTAAAGAGAGGATGGGTAGTATGGTGTTAGTTCCAAAATTGAATAAACACACTAATAACATAACATCTCTAGGTATATACACTAGGGAGAGCTTAGTTAACAAAAAAATGACAAACACAACTAAAAATTAAGGAATAAAACATAAGAATTCCTTCACCTTCCTTGGATGATCCAAATGCCTTTGTAGTAGTGGCTTGCTCAATTTTGTGCTCATGAAGTCCTTGGCAATGGAAGTTTGGCTACCTCCATCTCTCCTTGGCACCTTTGGCTTGTAGCTTGGCTTGGATTGAAATCAATTTAGCATGATAAAACTAATTTATTGAAGCTTTATAATCAATTCTACATTATAAATTTACATAATCAAGACTTATAATTCATGTGGTAAGGCCTCCTATTTATAGATCTTTGCAAATGTCTAAAATCAACCTGAACCATCCATCCTGAGATTGAGATGTGTGGTTGAGAATTAATTAAAGTTTTAGAATTAATTTTATAATTATCCTCAGCATGAAATTGGAAGAAGGGGTAATTAAGAGGTGTGGAGGGCATCATGGAAGGCATTGATGAGGCATGGAGGGCATGAATCTTGATATTTGTGGCATTTATGGCCTAGGGATGTCTTCCCAAGAAATGAGGTCACCTGATGATGCAAATATTCAATATTCATTTCTGAAAACAATTTTTGAACAATTTTCCATGGAATTATTAAGTATGACCTAATTGGGGTTAATTAGGTCTTAAACATGTTTAAGTACTTTGTGCACAAATTACTCAAATTGATCAAAATACCTTATTATTGGTCCAAACTTTGAATAGATTGGAATTGGAAGGAAATGCTAGATGCATTAGATTCATAATCCCATTTAGGATTTTACCAAAAATAAATAATAAATGCATGTGTCTTGTGCAAAATATTTGATAGGAAAGAGCAATCCAGAGTACCTAGATGTAAAATTGGTATTTTGACTCAGAATGATCTGATCAAAGTTAGTCAACCCATAAATTGCATTGCCCCATTTAGGGATACTTTAGTCAAAATCAGCACTTGAATATGTGAGTTTCACATTATTTAATGTGTTTTTAGGCCAAATTGTGCATTTTGGTTCAAAATTAGCTAAAACCCTGGTTGAAGGCTATTGGTGGCCAAATTTAGGTGTCTACACCACCCATTGATAACTAATCCAAATCTTCTAATTACTCCAATCACAACATCAAAAACCCAAAATACAACATCCATAAGTAATTTAATCCACTTAGGGAGTCATATGCATTGGTTTGTGAGAAATTTTAAAAATCCAATATCATACAGGTCTCCCCGATCATGCCTCCATAAAAAATTGATTCTTCTCATCTTGTACTTGGCTAGTATAAAGAGAATGAATTATGCACCTTCCATCAAGTCATTGGACATGACTTTAGTAGGTATAATACCTTCAATAATATTATCCAAAATCTCATTGATAAGGGAGAAATTATATTGGATAACCCCAATGTACCCCTAAACCAATCACTTGACATATTTATAAAACCATTTACTAACCATTCTCCTTCCACCAATAATGAAAATAAAGTAGAATCCTCTCATAATCATGAGGCACATACTATCAATATGGTTCATGGTGTACTCACTACTAAGAAAACCATCAACCAATTCACCTCTTCCCCTATTACACTTATTGAGGTAGTGGAGTCACCAACCTCGTCTTTTATATACACATCATAGGAGGAAACCATTCCCACTTCATCATTTTCCTCAATCATACAATAATCCATTCTTCCTTTATCAATCACTCCTAAGGAAGAGACCACCTTACCTACACCTCCCACCGACGAGTTACCTTCCCAAATATTGGAACCTCTTGATTAGGAAAAGGATGAGGTAATCATTCCTCCCCCTCAACCCTTGGGTTTATCTTTTGAATCCATAACCAAGAGATTTAGACCTATCTATAAAAATTTCTCTAGATTGGTTAAAAACTTAGAATTCATATCTAACCCTAACTTAGATCGAGCCACCTTTTGGAAATAGCTTGGTCTCCCTTATAAAACCAATCAAGAGACTTATTTATTAGAAAAACATACCCTTTACACTACCAAAACCACTATCACCATAACCCAACCATTGGACACCTCTACCCATCAAACTATAGAAACATCATCAAAACTAAACACACCCAAAGTCACCGAATCACCTTCTACCATTCTAGCTAACACAAACAAGAACCTTGGCATATTCCCTACTAATAACCTTACTAATCCTTCATTAAAATTGGAAATAACTCCACCAACCCTAAGAAATAAATCCAAAATCAAGATAATAAAAGTAAAACCACCTAGAAACCCAAAAACCAAAACTCTAACTCTGCTCTCCACTTTACCCTCTATTTTGGGGCCTCATCCCTTTACCTTAATTGGGAAACCAACCATCTCAATCATGACCCAAACACCACTTTTGGTTATTCCATCACTCCTAATTTCATCCACACCCCAACCATCTCTAGATAAATGATTCATCTCTTGAATATCTACCCCAAAACCTTTCAACCCTATACTCTTAACCTCTCTACCAAAACTGAAATTGTTTGCCAAGAACACTCATTTACACAAAACCTCTACCACCAAGCCCACTCATAAAAGGACATCCACATAAACTCTCAAAATTAAGACACCTATAACTTTTTCACCATTTCTCAAGTCTTACTCAACCATCTTATAGAGGCTAATGGAAGAATCTTGCTTAAATTTACCACCTATCTAATCATTTGACCCACATAGTCCTAAAATATCTCAGTACAATGATATATTGGTATATTCATACCATAATACACATAGGCATTACATAGATAAATACAAATCTCTCCAAGTATATCCCATTATCTATATCATGATGATGACTTATTATTAGATGAGCCTCTTATGAACCTGACACTGATCTAAGAACCAGCAACCATCAACTAACACCTACCTACTCCCCCACTCTCACCTTAGAGTGAAGAGGAATAAAATAAATCATCTAGCCTAACTCTTTCCCCAATCCATACCATCCATGTGGTCACAAAATCATAGGCTTAACCAAAGGATAAGGGAAAGGCAAAAGTGTCTATTCCATGGACATATCCCTCTTCCACCATCTAATCACCTAGCCAACACAAAGCACCTTTACCTTCAACTAAATCCAAAGTGTCCATATTTGGACCCTCTCAATCTAATCCTTCTAAATCAATCCAAATAGTATTTATAAAATAGCTTTACCAAATGCTGATGAAGATGATTTTATATGAATTGATCAATACCTCACCCCATCATCACCAAGCAATGATAGAAGCATTTCAATCTATATAGGTCCAACTAAAAGACACCCAACCTTTAGTAGTTTTTATCAGCACTCTAGAGTTTTCTAACCTTGTTGCCTTTAAGGACTCAAAAATACCCTCCATCCACTTAGATGATCCATATCATCCCCTCTTCATTACCACATACATCAACCAAACCCATATCAAGTGGGTTATGGTTGATGGGGAAGTTAATATCAACATTATCTCCTCCCATGCATATAACCAACTCAAATTACCTGAGAACATTATGTTATAAACCTTAGTAATGCTCTAATCATTCATCTATACAATGGCCATGACTTTAGGAACTATTATTGTTCACATTCACCTAGGACCCTGCATACTTCTTGAGTTCTTTTATTTAGTAAGAGAGTTACAATACAACATTTTTTTGGGACACCCTTGGATTCATTCCATGAGTTATGTATTATCTATCCTACATTGGTGCATCAAATTTGAGCATGAAGTTCATGTTATTACCATACAAGTTGACATAAGCCCTTTCACATCATGCAACATGATATACCAAACCAACAACATCCTCCTTCATCTATCTAATAAACTTTCACCAATAAAAGATAAAACTCCATCTCTATCTACCACTGAAGCCTCTATTAGTTCATCCATTCCTTTTAGCCAAATCCCTATAACAAACTCTTTGGAATCAACCTTCCAACATCTTTCATTGGGGTAATATCACCTTCTGACCCTTGATTCTCTCCTTACCCCCCAAGAATATGGGAAACTTGACCACCAACCTAGTTATGACCCCAATTTCAAAACCATTATTAATTTTGTACCCTCAACTTGTCAAACCAATTTTATATATGGGGGATTTGATAAACATTTTGATAGTTTCATCACCTCTTTTTCACCTCAACCATTCACCTCGAGTTTCTCTTAACTAGATAAACTAAAATTCACCTAAACATACCTTTATAGGTGTGCTTGGAAGGGATTTGGTTTTAGGTCAGCATGAACATAGGACACATGAGTTACTTTCAATCAAAACTTTAAAACCTCATAAAAATCATGGCCTCAGTTTCATGCCACCTAAACAATAAACCAATCCACCCCCCATTACCATAATGATGAATAAATCCCATTGTCACCATCCAATCCATAGTCGACAACTGAGGATCTTGACATCATCCCCTCCAAAGAAATTTTCATCAACATGATTAGCCTTAGACCCTTGACTTATCAAAAGGATGGGGTGACCATAACCATTCTTATAACCCACCTTGAGATGATATGAGATGATTTTCCTACCATTAATATTATTTGGTGTTAGGATGATGATTACATTCTCACCTATCTTGGTGTATAATATTCCTCTATCCACAAATATCTTCCTCCTAAGACTTAAACCATTCTAAATGAATCTAACATGGATATCAACTTGGGCACTTTGGATAACCCATGCATTGTCAAAATTAGCCAATCACTAAATTCTAAGGATCTTCAGGACTTACCCTCCTTTTTGCATGATCTTAGCATAGCCTTTCCTTGGTCTTATAGTGACATGCAAAGAATCTACCCATCTATCACTACAAAAAACATAGTCACCAACCATGATGCCAAGCCCATTAGGAAAAACTTCCAATGAATACACCCTTGCATATTCCTTCTCATCAAAGAAGAGCTTCAACATCTCATATCCATAAATTTCATTCAACTCATTTATTATACCCAATAGGTCTCCATTGTATTACTTGTCACCAAATACATAGAGTGACTTTGCATTTGTGTGGACTTTCATGACCTCAACATTGATTACTCAAAGGATAACTTTCCTCTACCAAGCATTGACCACCTAGTTGATCTTACATCTTACCATGAGTTGTTATCTCTTATGTATATATTCTTGGGTTACAATAAAATCTTAATGGACCCCAAAGATAAACACAAAACCACCTTCATTACCCCATGGGGAAATTTCTTCTATACTGTCATGCTTTTTTGACTGAATAATGCTAGTACAACCTACCAATGTGTTATGACCTACCTTTGTCATGAACTCATTCAAAAAATCATTGAATATTATATTGATGACCTTATTAGGAAATAAAAATGTTGTAAAGACCATTAAGCCACTCTTAAGATTATATTTGAGTGACTCATCCATTACCATGTTCACGTTAACCCCAAAAAGTGTATTTTAGGGGTCTTGTTAGGAAAACTCCTTGGTTTTATCATCTCCCTTCAGTGAATCAAATTTGATCTAGCCAAAATCAAATCAATACTTAACATTGCTCCCCCTACCCACCTTAAGCAACTCTACAACTTATAGGGGAAGCTTGAAGCTATTCATCATTTTATCTCTGAGCTCTCAGACTAGTGCCAACCCTTCCATCACCTTTTAAAGATGTATCTTTTAAGTGTAATAATGAATTTCAAAGTGGAGTAATGAATTTAAAAAGGCATTTGATTAACTTAAAAATTACCTTTTGTCTCCACCTATCCTCATTCTTCCCAAAGAAATCAAACCTTTAACCTTTATATCTCTTCCTCATGAGTTTCCTAATGAGTCCATTATGACTCTCTCTTAGGTAGACTTCACCTATCAAGTACCATGTTTTTCAATGGATTAAAGTGTCAACATGGTGGGGGATTCAAGATCATCCTTATTCTCATTCATGGTGAACCAATTCCTTTATCCTTCAAGCTAGATTTTGAATGTACCAATAATATGGCCAAGTAGAAGCCCTAGTAATAGGCCTTCAAACTATGTTAGCCTTGTGAGTCAAAATGATCAACGTCTTCAGTGACTCTTAACTTGTGGTAAATCAAATCAATGGCTCATACTAATGAAATAATTATGCTTTGAAATAGTACAAATAACTAGCTAACATAGTCTTAACATCATTTAAATTCTACCAAATCCAAACCACTCTATGATCTATGAATAAGTTTGCCAATATGATGGCTTCCTTCACTTCTCAGATCTTATCTACACCCTCTACCTTTAAGCTATATGTCATTATCAATCAAATTACCTATCCCTCTTATGTCAAATCAAAATCTCTAACCATCTTTAATGTGGAGTCCCAACTTAACCTTTTTTATCAATAGACCTTCAACTATCTCAACCATGCCATCATTCCTTTAGGTATTTCTAGAAATGCTTGATGAGAATTTATCTAGAACACTTCACATTATACCATAATAGGAGGAATAATTTATTAATGTATCTTTGATGGTCACCTCTTCCATTGCCTATGTAGTCATGAAGGATCTCATGCTATCAGGGAAACACATGATAGGATATAGAGGGGACACTTTAGTGGCCTAGCCATCGTTAAACACATCCTTCACCTTAGCTATTATTGGCCCATCCTTAACCAAGATTGTTGTGACTATGTGAAAAAGTGTGTTAAGTGTCAAAAACATGCCAATTTACATTACGCACCTAGCCATAGTATTTTTGTATCCATATATTTTTGGCCCTTCTCATAATGGTTTATGGACCTTATTGGTGAAATTAACCCCCAGTCTTCAAAACATCATCATTATATCATCACTATGACCAAATATTTTACCAGATGGGTTGAGGCTATTCCTCTTGTCTCAATCAAAGCTAAAATGATTGTCAACTTTATCAACCATCACATTATCTATCATTTTAGTATTCCTCACAAAATCATCACTGATAATGGAAAATATTTCAAAAATAAACAAGTCCAAAGTCTTTGTGATGTATTTGGTATTAAGTTAAGTTTCTCATTGTCCTACAATCTTTAAGAAAATGGATAGGTAGAATCCTTTAACAAAACTCTCAACAACATTCTAACTAAAATGGTTAATGCATCTAGATGGGATTATCATTTACACATCCCCTTCACCTTATGGGCATATTATACTAGCATTCAAACCCCTACAGGTGCCACCCCTTTCTCTTTAGTTTTTTGAGCCAAGGCCATCTTGCCTCTCTAAGTCCAAATTCCCTTTCTTCACTTATCCCTTCAAGATCTCATCTCTAAGAGTGATTATCATCAATACAATTTATCCCAACTTGAGACACTTGATGAGCATAATTTAGCATCACTCACCCATACTCATGTCTATCAATAACAAATCAAGCGTGCTTATAACAAACACCTAAAAGTGCAAAAAATCAATATCAAAGACCTCATCCTCAAATAAAATCAACATGTCACCAATATGGATAAAATAAAGCAAGGCAATTTTGATTTCAATTAGCTTGGAACTTATATCATAATGCACAAGTATGGATCAAGAGCTTATCAGTTATCTTATCTTGAAATAAACCCAAAACCTGAGCCCCTTAATGTTTCACATTTTCATCCATTATTATTTTTAAATAGAATAAAACTCACCTTTTGTCTGACTTAATCACATCCTTTATTTAAACCACATTCATCTCCTTATTTTAGGGACAAGTGATGAAATCTAAATCATGTGATTATCCATCATAATCATAGCCTAATCTTGCACAATGGGTACCATGGCTCTACCCATGACATGATTCTCATGGTACTTTTCACCCCTTTTATAGAATGGATTCCCATGGTTGTTATCACCTAAACCTCTTTTACACCTACTCAACCTTCTTACATTTTTAGTTTTTCCTTCATTAAAGGTGACCCTTTGAGCCTATATAAGCAATTCCATGACATCAAACTCAAGAATCAAAATAAAAATAAAAACTCATGTGGGTCACTCTCTATCATTTTCAAACTACTCCCTCAAAGGATAGTTGCATAAACATATCAAAATTTCTCAATACAAGATAGACTAATCCCTTGAAGGATAAATATCAAATACCTTTAAACTAAGTAAAAACTTAGACCACTCCCTTGAAGGATAGATGAGTAAAGAATTTGTAAAATCACAATAATTTCTTGGAAGCTTCCCACATCGATCAGCTTCCCTAAGCTTTCCAAGATAATAAATTAAAAAACCCATTATCATACATAAAAAATAGAAAAATAATTTTAAAATCCACAATCACCTCTCATACGTAGACTTCTTGCATTGATTAGTCTACACATCATATAACATGGACTTATTTATAATGACTCTTTGGTAACCTCTAGAAGAGGCAAACTAGTCTCCCAAGAAGGTTCCATTTTCATATCTCCCCTTTTTTACACACTATAAGTAAGGGATTTTGAGCTTAATTAACATTATGTGATCAAGACACCTTTTTAACCAACTAAAACACATTAATGTGAAGCATTTTAAGGGCTTATGTTCCTTAATATGATCCAACGTTGGTTTGTTTTCAGTCCTAGATAAAGAAGAATCATACCTTCTTCTCATTCTCTCATACTAGTTAACATATTCACTTAGCCATTTTATCTCTAGATTTTCTTCTCTTTCTTATATCTAGTTTTCTTATTTAACTTACCTTATGTACTTCACCCCAATCCAAATAAAATGACCATTATCATAACCAAATCACATGATATCAACAACACATCATAAAAAAAAACATACATTAATTAGCATAATCACAAATTAATTATCACCATCACAACCTCATAAATCACATACATCATATCCATCACATGTCTAAATCTAGATGAGGAAGCATATACTCATTAAAATTAGGAATGAACATAATCATCATGATCATCCTAGTCATTCATAAACCATAAAAATAATGATAACATAACTTTGTCCACCTAAGCATAACCATGATCATATCAATATCATAACCATAATAATTTCAAAACATGAAATTAAATGATCACATCCATAAAGCAACATACCATAATCATGAATTCCTAATCATCAAACACACATCACATTAGCATCACATAATCATATCGAGATCATCATATTCATCCATAACCATCACATCATAATCACATCAATAACATTAATCCATCCTAAATATCATCACGAGCATAAATTAAAGGAAATATCATCACATGCCTATCTAAGTGAGTCCACATCAACATCTCATAAGCATAATAATATAAATATGACATCATCAATGATAATTATGAACATCAAAACCATAAACCACAAACCATAAAAAAAGTATCACATTTGTATCTCATAAGTAATCGTCATAAGTATATCAAAATATGCATGTCTCTCAAAATGAATATACATCTCACTGCATTAGCTTGTAGGCTGGTATCAAAATCATATGGCATAATGTCTCATAAACTACTCTAAGATCCTAGGGCACCACTACCTCCTAGAGCCTATCCTCCTATACTTACCTAGCCAGATGTAGATACAACCCATTAACCTAGTGTCACTATACATGCACCTCTTTCCATCCCAACATTATACTCATCCCATTAGGGCTCATATAGATAATGCCTAAACACCAAGGCCTCATAGTACCATAAATCCTCCATAGTAACTATGTATCTCTACATAGGGATCATCCCTACTAGTACTATAGTTGTTGGTACTCCACCTCCTAACTTCTAAAGAGAGTCTCTCCTACATTACCAAGGCTAGCTAAGCCCTTGCCTGATCTTTCTCACTTGTAATAGTGACCAACTAACTGTGTGTTACTAATAGTGATGCATGTACCTCTAACAAGGATTCTTATGTTATGGATAAATCTACTCATGCCTGATCCCTCTTTATAGTCATTACTTGCACATTTAGGGAAACCTTCAGCATCTAAACCTATTGATTATCTCCTCCTATATCAACATACATATCCTTCCAACCCCCATCCTTAGGACCAATATCTACCACAACATAGAGTGCTTAATACCATGCATGATACCCATTTATGACACCTACATCATCTATCTCTATTCTCATAGGTAACTCCTCATGGTAAATGAAATCATACACTAGTTGTGGTATGCATAGTGGGAACTCTGCATCCTCCTTCTTGTACCTCAAGAACACCCTAAGTATATCTTACATGAGGCTGAACTACCTCCATACCCTATCAAATGGTATCAACTCTATCTCACCCTCTCATTTATCATATATCCATCTATAGCTCTATAGTGATAGATTATGCCCCTTATAGTGTGCCCAGCTTGGAAACCTAACATATGGTCTCTAACTCACATCTTAAATGACCAAGGCATCTAACCAACCCCTAAAATATTATATGTTGTGTACCCTTCCTCCTAGTCTTGATAGGGCATAATCACTCCTCTACCATGTGTATCAAACTTATAAACCCATCTAATCATAACCATCCCATGGTAACCCTATTGGTCTTAGCACTCAGATGTGCTCATATGCTCAAAAATGTAAAACAAAATCGACATGAATCTTGTATATCTTATGGGCATGGAATCTCCATAGCTCTTAGTAAATATGAACCAACAACATAGGTTCCCATGCAAACACTATGCAATCTAAAAACATCTCCATGATCACCCCCAACAATAAGTAATGAAACCTCCCATGACTAGAATTAGGTAATACATAGCATATCATTGTAATCATCATCATCATGAATAACTTCCTCACATCCTTGTCCCTATGGTATAGTGGTGTGTATTGGAAGCCTCTAGAATGCCACCTCATAAAATCCATGTCATTTACATACAAGAGATCCATAAGCTCATCCCACTCATCCCTCTCAATGTGGTAGATCAACTCACCCCATATGGGTAGTTTCATGATCCTATGGAGATCCTTAGATATAATAGTCAGCTCACCTATAGGAATTAAGAAAGTGTTAGTAGTAGGATCCCATATCTCAATAAATGCCACTAACATCACCATGTGTTGATGTACATGTTGGTAGTACCTCATGCCCCTAAAGCCTATGTCTTTCATGTGCTCCCAATCATCTTTGGCCATCCCTTGTTGAATCTCAACAAATATCTAGGGCACCTGGTCTCTCATCTGTATCCTCTCATGTGCCTAGAAGGTTCAATGTAAACATCCTCATTTCTCTAGAATATTTTGCCTATGAACTTTACCTATTACCCCTACCTCATAAAAATCTTATGATTTTTACTTTATCTGACCCTTAACCATGACTCACAATCTATTCCACCTACCCATAATCATGACTCATAATCTATTCCACCTAACCATAACCATGAATCACAATCAAATCCACCTATTCTACCTTGTCACCATATATATCATTCCTATTAATGTATCTTATCTACACCTATATCATCTTAACCATTACCTACACCCTTAGACCTTTACCTAAACACAACCATCTAATATGAACCTTTAGGCCACACTCACATCCTTCACCCTACAATATTTGACCAAACATAAATTATACCCTTAATTCCTAATCCTAACCTTTACCTATCAACCAAAAATATTACCCTTGACCATAACTATTTACAACATTAACCTTAACCTTTACCATTTACCAAACTTTTAAACATGTCCATCAATCACCGATGGTCAACTATTCCTCTAGTCAATTACTAATGGTCAGGACACCAATCATCAATGGTCACCTCATAATGACCTATTGATGATCTTTTCTCGACTACCAATGATATATCATTACATTCAATGGCTAGAAATGCCCATTGATGGTCACTGTGTAGTGACCACCAACGATCAAATAAAACCCTACTCTTTATAAACAACACCTCTCACCCCACAAACACAATAAATTTTTTTACCTAAATCTACCTATATACCACCTATCTACCTTAACATTCTAATGTAACTCTAACCTACCAAATTCAACTACACAAATATCAAACCCTAAACCTAGGTTAAACAAACCCATAGATAACTACAATAACAAAACAAATTCTAACTAACATTCAAGTTGCCTGAATCGAAACTAAACTATCAATTAAACAACAATGCCTACCTCATTCCTTAACCATCATCAAGGAGGAACTCTAGGGACCACTACCTATCCCTATGATTTTCCTCATCCATGCTTCGTACTCATTAGATCACCCCTCCAATGATTGGTCAACTCAATCCACCTCACAAAGTCAATCACTAGAAAACCATCACTATTTTTCTCAAAAAAAAACCAAGAGAAAAGTCATCATGGGTCAATATCCTCAAATGAGAAAATATAACCACTAGTGGTATTTTGTCTTCACCTTTTTAGGGTTGACATGTGACCACTGATGGTCAAGGTGATCATTGATGGTTGACCTTGAAGGTCACCCATGACTATTAGCAGTCAGCCTTTTTGGGTATTTTCCTTCACCCACCACTTTTTACATATAACACCTAATCTACTACCAACCAATGATGATTAATTTCTATGATAAACACAACCAATAAATGTTGACCTTGTATTTTGGTTTGACTATCATATGTTTTGTGATGACTTTACCTAGGTCCCTTTTGATCATACAGACTATATTTTCCAAGTTAAACATTTTAAACTTGTACTTACTTACACACACCTAACCAATGTGTGTCTTTATAAGATCACTTCCTACCTTGGATACCCATGAAAACATTGACCTTGTCTAGGAGACTTGCATTTACAAGTGTCACCCAACTATCACATATGACCTTATGGTCTACTTGTCACTTGTCTTTCTAGTGCCAACTGTTATTTTTACCAACCATGAAAACATAGTCATTGCATGATTTTTTATATTTTAACTAGTCACACTTTTTGTGCATGTTTTTTATTCAATTCCCAACTTACCACTCAATCAAGACCTTGAATATGCTTGAGAATTATGAAAATAGACATAAATCATGGACCTATAAGCTATTTTCTTGCACATATTGCCCCACACATGCCAAATCTATGGTTTACATAGATAGAATATGACATATAGGTGTCTTCATGATGTTTTCATGGTGTCTCATGGTCATTGGAATCATCAAGATGAATTTCTTGTCTATCAAGTCCCCAATGATAGTTTTGGAGGGTTTAGAGTGACCTACCATATTAATGATGGTTCATAAAGTACAAGACCTAGATTGTAAAATTAAGGACATGAATATTAATTACATATAAAATCTCAAATATAATTAATATATCCTAGTCCCATGCACCTTGTATAGTGAGTTATGAGGAAAGGTTGGTAGCCTTTGGGTTTTACTATACATTCTAGGTATGCTTACAATCTTAAGGATTGTTCATAAATCTTCCCCCATGAAACAAAATCTCTCCACCATGGATAGTAAGTGAATATGGGTCCTCAAATTTACCTAATAGCACTGGGTCCCATACATCTTGTCATGTGAGATATAAAAATTTAAACTAGCCACTCGAATTGGTAGACTGGGGTGATGGAGCTCGAAGAGGGCTAGTAGGCTAAATTTCCATTTCCCCAATATTCTCCTATATGAAACACCTCTCTCAATAATTTTACCATCATAAATAATAATTTTATATCTTTATATATTCTTTAGGATCTTTTCATGTCAAAATAATGGAGTTGGGGATTTGAGGGCTTAAGCAGGGATTTAGGCCTTATAGGCCTGAACTGAGCTTCAAGACATTAGACCACTTGTAGGTGCTTGTGGTGACTTAAAAAATTTATTATCATAATTTTATATTTAGTTTAAAATTTTAAACATTCTCATAATGTCTTAGGCCCCTAACTCTATCATTTTCCCCCTTTAGGTCTACCATGACTATCCTTGGCCCATACTAGGTGTTGAGACTAGTTGATGTCAAAGACCTAAGTGGTATATATTTATCTTTTCCTCACTAATAAGGTATTTATATCTCTCATGTATTGTTATATTATCATTTTTAAACACTTATTTAATTGGTTTCTCTCTCATACTCTATAATCAAACACACTCTATAGCCATACACATACGCTTGTGTGTTATGAATGCTCATTCAGGCCTACACAACTCTCTTAAACTTGAGTATGCCTTTAAAGGTCTTTAATACCATAAATATTCCATACTCCACCATGGGTTAAATTTAAAATATTTTTTTACTTTAATAATTCAGACCAACTAGGTACTCCAATTGACTAGATAGACTTGCATGCATTAAACCAACTATGTATGCAGAGCTAGAGGGTCCCGAGTTAGTTTATTTTAGTCACTCTTTCATATTCCTTTATATTTCAATAGCCTATGTAATTTTTTAATTTTTTTGAGTCCCAAACTCAATGTGTATATGTAATTTCACTCCCAATGTTCAAGATAACCTAACTACAACCCTATAGGTGGTGATTAGGAGAACTTAAATACAATTGGAGCATTTCTATAGGTCAAAGAGCAAGAGAAAGGTTATATAGGCCATACAAGGAAACTAGTTGACCTAATTTTAACCTAAATAACCTCCTTGAAGATAATCATATTCAAAATTATATATCCCTTTCTTGTATCTATCTAGGCTAAGTTATAGGTGGTGATTTGGGAGAACTCTTGAAAGTTGGGCCTAAACTTGACCTTATAAACTATGTTATTGAAATTTTAATAGTGTCAAAAATTTATTTTTTTGATTATATCATGGTTTCATTGTAATTTCATGTAATTTTAAAAAAATCTGTTCATACTTTCACATATAGGCTTGTGTATTAGGTCTTAAACCTATAGGTGTATTACATAGTCTTTTAAAGTTATGAGTTTGAAATCCAAAACCCATTATGAGGTGAAAATGGCTTGATAAAGTCATTATATATTAGATGTATTTAGGATAAATCATGTGGAATAATTTTTGGAAGTAAAAACATTGATATTTGGGGTGAATTAGTTCCCTTAAAATAATCATTCAATTTCACTTATCATGCATGAAACATACATTCGCATACATCCATTAACCATTGCATAAATAAGCATCTACAAAAGCATACAACATATGAAAATAAGAGATATGTGGGAAACAATCATGGGTGATAAAACCCAATAAAAAAATTAATATATTCTTATAATCAATGAATCAAAATTTATTGAGGCACCAACCCCACAAGGATCACTAACCCCTCACTAGTTAAGTACTAACTCAACTAGGCCTTTAACAAGTACCAACTTACAAGGAGGCACCAACCCCCTAGGTAACTCAACACAAAATAATCCACATAGAACATATGATCACCTTTGGAAACTTATATCTCACTCAATTGATGATGATTCCTTTCCTTTGTTTTTCACACTCTTCTATCTCTTTCAAACAGCATATTAGGCCTCTTCACTCAACTAGCCCTTTTTTGGTAGAATTAGGTCATATGACCTTGTTCATCATATATTTTATCACTTTTATAAATTTATGACATTTTAAACATGATTATATAATGGTATTTAATCCCTGTATCTATTTTTTAGACCTCTATTTCATACATTCATTCCCTCAATATTCTAACTAGTCAAATTAGGCCTATTAGACCTTATTTTTATACTTGACTCTTGATTTCACCAACCTTGGTTGAAAAAAAACCTATAAATGATTTAATCACAATTATAATAGATAAACAAAAAAAATTCACAAGTGAAACACCCATTACATAGGTTGGTCACCACTCATAAGGACCAAAAACCACCATTAGGCCTAAAGGAGACCTAATGCAATTAGACCTCATCAAAGCACATGTTTCACCTTGACCACCTTGGAACATATTAATAATACATAAATGGATGAAAAATTTCAAACATTATTAAATTATAACTAGTATAATCTCACCTTATTTACCCAACGCCATTTGTCTTATTTCACTCGAACCACATTATTAGGCCTACTCATTATTAGCCCTTCTCACTGCCAAAAAGTCTACTTTGAATATTTGAATTATACACTCAAATTTTCCAAATAACTAGATCAATAAGTAAAATTTATATAACATCCATGACCTCAGGGTAATCATCATGTCCATTATACTTCACCATGTAGGGCAAAAGATCTAAAATAAACCACTTCCATATGCTCACTCAGAATTACAAACAAGACTCAAGAACCTTTGAATTTTCACATATTCATAGGAATTTATCATGAATAAAAATGGATTAAAATTAACCTATGATACCTATATAAACTTCATATTCATTATATTCTTCAACACTATTCATAATGACTCAAGAATGTCATTCTCACAAACACATAGAAAACTACCTAAATGCTCCAAAAGATAGTTATGGAAACCAAGACTTCAAAAACCTATGTGAATAATTTTATGAACATTAAAAGGGTTTATATGAAAATTAATAATACTTAAAACATATTTAAATAGATATATTATAAGGTCTAATATGAATATTTTTCTTACAGACATGGCTTCATTGTACACAGACCTTATTGTGTTAGACAAGTCAGATTGAGATCAACTTTATGCCATACATAAGCTTCTTCCAAAATTATATCAATTAGGGATATGTGTTGTATGTATTTAAAAATAACCTCATGCATTTAGATCTATCCCTAATTTTATTCTTACTTCTACCTAGTTTTCTCACTATCTTCCTCACTATAGGTTTTTAGTAATAGGTGAACTACTATGACCAGTTTAGCATATTTAAAGTATCTAACCTAATTATAAACTTACATGATCATAAAATAAAATTATCATGCATCATCTTCCACTAATTTTAATGTTTTGACCTAGTCAACCCTACCTAATACATAAAAAATCTAAGAAATAAGGGATTTCTTGTAGATTTCATTCACTCTTTTGATAGACCAATGCCACTTAGAGGTACCTAAGAGAGTTTAATGCAACCTCCAATCATCACAATATGTCAACCAAACCATTTTGATCAATTTGAATCATATCTTCCATATCAGGTCACTATTAGGATTTTAGAGAGGGTTTAGACTATCTTCCATTCTTAACAATCATTCATAAAGCTTAGGCCCTCAAACTAGAAACAAATTCCATGAACTTTAATCTAGGACCCTTACCCAATGACGATGAACTAATTGGATCCTCATGCAAATGTTACACATGCTAAAAATCATAAGAAAATCCCTCTTAGGTCTACAATACCTCATTCTATGCACATAAATAATGTTAAAACCATATTTCATGTTTTCTACTTCAAAATTTGACCTCAAAACTAGTCAACACACTTGACACAAGCTATCACACCTCTGAAAATGCTCTCATGAGCTTTGACATCTTGTAAATTAAACTTGACCCCTCATTAGGCCACATAAGGTCTCTTTGAATATTAAGCCTTAAATATTAATCCCTCTCAGGTCTCTTTGAATGTTTAAATAGTGTCAAACATCTTCTCACATGATCTATAAATGATTTTAATTCTTGATAGATCTTGATAAAACTTCAAGACTCCTTATTAGGTCAGGTAGAATCGACTAGTTTAGATACATGTTTAGGCTTAAGACCTTACCCTTGAAGGTTTACCTTGAAAATTTCCTAAGTGTTTAAAAACTTCATATGCATTCTTGTACATCTTTAAAAATACACTTCATACCTATGTGTATCCATCTTACCAGACCACCATCTTCATACACATGTTCATGATATGATAATGTTCCTTAATACTAGTGCTCAAAGTATGTTTCCTCTGAATCTTGATCTTGACCTTGACATGTCATCAATCTCAAAATAATTACCATGTTTCCTTAAAATTCTCTCTCAATAGAGAGAAAATAGGTTTCCTTTAAATTTTCTCTTGTCATAATATTTTTTTTGTCACATACCACATAACCTTTAACCTCAAATTTTATGTTGACATTAATGACATCCATATTGGCCTTGGCATCAATGAAAACATTTATGCCATAACACCAAAAATAGGAACATACCCCAATATTCTCCCCATTTGACATTCATGATAAACACTTAAACAAAGCTAATCATTTTCATCTATCCAAGCTAGATCTCTTTAAATTGACCTTTCTCCCAAAATGGAATTTTCTCCCCCTTTGACATTAATGAAAAATGATCATCTTTTGCTAACTATATAATCCTTACACTTGGAACAACTTATATTTTCTCTCCAAACAAGATCTCTCTCTCTCTCTCTCTCTCTCTCTCTCTCTCTCTCTCTCTCTCTCTCTCTCTCTCTCTCTCTCTCTCTCTCTCTCTCTCTCTCTCTCTCTCTCTCTCTCTCTCTCTCTCTCTCTCTCTCTCTCTCTCTCTCTCTCTCTAACTCAACACAGATCAATTTAACTTTATGAACATATTAATCTTTTAGACCAATCAATAAATCAAATTTCTTCATGATTGCTACATATCTTCTTAGAAAACACACCAAATCTTGGAGCATGCTTGGCTCCCCTTATCTCCATGAGGCATTTAGACATTATCATGAATGTGACTTAATTTGATCAAGTCACCATACACATGATTTGTAACTCTTTTCTTGCAATAACACCTCCAATAGACTATTGACTAAACATTGGATCTAAAATAAAGAATAAAAATCACCCCCTAAGACAAAGCATCCTTCATGATTCTACTCACCAGCTGAGTGCCTTCATGAAGCCTAATGAAGTCACCTTTTCTCTATGGTACTAAAAAAAACATAAGCTCAGGAGATTCCCAAATCTCCATGTCATTATGAGATTTAAATTTATTCATGATCCTCTTAGGCTTAAATTCTTCAATGTTCATTTGAACAATATTATAACTTGGTCTATTTATCTTGACTCGTTTATCCACAACTTGAGCTGATAAAGAGAATTATTGTCACACCTTCACATATGAATTATGGTCTACCATGGTAAGTATTCCACTTGGACTTGGATACTGATCATCATTCATCTTAGATACCTTTGGTCTTCATTCATTGTTTTGTCTTCTTTATTTCCCTCTAGGGGCCTCAATCTTCTTGTTTTGACTTGAGAATCCATGCTTATAAAAATTTATAATATGACCAACCTTTTGAAAATTGAAACACACTATTCCTCTTGATGGAAACACACCATTACATATACCTTTTGACTAATGAATCTCATCATATTTCCATGTATGTTCATTCTTAGAGGTAATTATATAATGCCTTGCTCTATGACCAAATTAGTTACATGAATAAAAATAAACATTGAAATGATTAGCATACCTTATAACATTATGCTACCTAATAGGATTAGTATTCATTGTAACAACACCATCATTCCTTGTTTGACCATTAAAATTTAAGGTATAATTGTCCTTGATAAAATTAGTATTCTTATTTTGATCTCCATTGAAACCAAGACCTATTTTGTTAATATATTTTTTGGATTACTTAAAATGTTGTCTAGATCATTGGAAATCTTTTCAAACTTCATAAATGACTTCAACTTACTTGATGACTTATCCAAATCATCTCTCGAGACATCCATTTTAGTTGCATAACTTACATATTCTTCTTCTTTAGCCTTTAGGCTTGCAGTTATAATCTCAATTTGAGTCTCCACTTGTTTGACTAATTTTTCTTGTTCCTTGGAGTTGTTACTTAATATATCTTCAAACAAATTGATTTTATCCTCATAGTATTTGATAAGATACCTCATCACCTTATTATTATTTTTTACCATTTTTATTTATTCTATAGCATTCATCAACTTAGCCTCAAATTCCACCTCATCTTTTTCTTCATCTGAATCACCAATAGTACCTCCAAATCACATGGACTCTTCTTAATTTGAACAACTTGCTTCTTTAACCATGAATATAACTTCATTGAAATTAGTAATAAAATCTTCATGGTCAATCTTAGAATCACTTCTCTCACTCTCATTAGATTAGTTACAATTTTCCTTGGTTTAAAATCTTCTTTTGTTATTTAAAAACTTCTTCTTGTCATCATACTTTTTGAATATTTTCTTGCTCTTATCAGACCTATAAGACTTATTTTCTTCATCATGAACATCATCATGATCTTTAACATCCTTTTTATTATTATTATGAGGTTAATTATTATCAAAGTTTCTAATTTATCCATAATTAATGCACTTGAAGGGTAGCTTACCCTTATATTTACTTGAACTGGTTCTCAACCTTCTTGTAAACATAGATATCAACTCATCATCATCAATATCAAAATAATAATTTTCTTTGACATTATTACCTTGTGTATTTTTATATTTTGAATTATTTTTTACCTTGAATTTATATTCCTTATTTTTATGTCTTCCTTCACTTGTCCTCATCTCATAGGTTGTTAGGGTGCCATAAAGTCTATCCATATCTAGCTTATCTAGATATGACATATCTTCAACAACAAATATTTTAGAATAAAATTTATGATTTAGATATCTAAATATATTTTTAAAAATAATATACTCTTTCAATTATTCACCTAGGCCTCTTATGATGTTGACCACTTCATCAACCTTCAATAGTTAGGTTGCAATGGTCTCATCTTCATTCATCCTTAGGCTTTCAAACTATCTTCTATGGGTTTACAATTTAGCCAAATTAACCTTAGATTCTACCTCATGGATAGTATTTAAATTTTACCACATTTATTTTTTATAAATACAATTCATCATATTCATAAGCTTTGCCTCTGATAGGCCACAAAGAATACCATTCATTGCTTTTGAATTGTTATCACTAGCC
The DNA here is from genome assembly GCA_037957365.1 of Torreya grandis. Taxonomy (NCBI): domain Eukaryota; kingdom Viridiplantae; phylum Streptophyta; class Pinopsida; order Cupressales; family Taxaceae; genus Torreya; species Torreya grandis. The sequence goes on along the minus strand of JARHVA010002289.1, from coordinate 2,308,789 downwards.
TTCTTACTTATTACACCTATAGGGTGAATAAGGGTATAGTATATCCATCTAAAATTGATTGAAAAATATCATAGAATTGAGACATAAATTATTTTATAATATTGACACTCAAAAAATCATAATTATATCCATTTAATAATGGATTCTTACTTGTAAACAAACCACCTTATGCTTGACTAGTTATCTTTGCTTGCTTAGGATCTCCTTTTGGTTATTAAGCCTCCTTAAAAAGACCTAATATGATACCAAGTATTGGAGTTTAATAAAATAAGATGGGGGGGTGGGGTGTGAATTAGTTCCCTTAAAATAATCATTCAATTTCATTTATCATCCATGAAGCATTCATTCACATACATCCATTAACCAATGCATAAACAAGCATCTACAAAAGTATACACCATATGAACATAAGAGATATGTGGTACCCCATAATGGAAGATAAAAAACATTGAAAAATATCTTTGAATATATTACTATAAGCTAATAATCAATATTTGGTGAGGAACCAACCCCACAAGGAGTACTAACCCCTCACTAGTTAAGCACCAGCTCAACTAAACCTTTAGCAAGCATCAACTTACAAGGAGGTACCAAACCCCTAGGTAACTACGAACCAACTCATCCACCTAGAAAATTTGATCACATTTGGACACTTGTTTCTCACTCAAATAATGATTATTCCCTTATTTTTTTCTTCACATTCTTATATCTCTTTCAAGCAGTCTATTGGGCCTCTTTGCTCAACTAGCCCTTTCCTTGGAAAAATTAAGTCATATAACATTTTTCATCATCTATATAATCAATATTATAAATTAATTAAATATTAATAACACATATCTAATGGTATTAAATCCATCTACCTAGTTTCCAAACCTCTATATCATTAATTCCTTCCCTCAATATTCTAACTTGTCAAATTAGGCCTATTAGACCTTCTTTTTATACTTGACTCTTGCTTTCACCAACCTTGGTTAAAAAAAACTCTGCATGCTTGAATCATCCTTGGAATATATCAAAAATGATTTCTAAAAATTTAAACACCCATTACATAGGTCATCCACTACTCATAAGTACCAAAAACCACCATTATGCCTATAGGAGACCTAATGTAATTAGACCTTCTCAAAGCACATGTTTCACCTTGACCACATTAGAAAACATTGAGCCTATATAAATGGATAAAAAAAATTACACACACTTAAATTATACCAATAATAATCTCACCTTATGTACCCAACATTATTTGGATTATTTCACTCCTTGAACCACACCATTAGGCCTACTCACAATTAGCCTTTCTCACTACCAAAAAGTTAGCTTTGAATATCTAAATTATATGCTGAAATTTAACACACAAAAAATAAATAAATAACATTTATATAAAATAAATTACCTTAGGGTCATGATAATGTCCATTATATTTCACCATACATGGCAAAAGACCTCAAATAGACCACTTCCATATGCTCACTCAGAACTGCAAACATGCCTCAAACACCCAATAAAGAAACTTTGACATTTCACACCTTCATAGGCATTTATCATGGATAAAATTGAATTAAAATGAACCTATGATACATATAAAACAAATTCATGTAAATTATATTCTTTAAATCTATGCATAATGACTCAAGAACATCATTCTCACTAATACACATAAAATTGCTTGATTGCTCTAAAACACAATCATGGAAACCAAGACTTAGAACACATATGCAAACACTTTTATGGAATTCAAATGGGTTTAGATGATAATTAAAAATCCTTATAGAATATTTAAATATATATATATTATAAGTTCCAATATCAATATTGGTGTTATAGAATAATCTCATGGATTCATTGTACACAGACCTCACTGTGTTAGACAAGTCAGATTGAGATGATATTAAAGAGAAGATTCGAGCTATGAAACGAGAAGAAAAATATTAATCTTCCATTAATGGTTATTAATTAATTTATATAAGTGGTTTTCCTTTTTTACCTTTTATTCTTTTTTGTTTCATTTTCTTCTGTCCTTAGTGCAATTGGTGGTCTTTTAATTTAATCATTTCTTTAGTTTTTTTAATTTTCATTTATCATTTTCTTTGACTACTACTTGATATTTGAGTCTATTTTTTGGATTGTGTTGATCTGGTCATACCTATATACATGTCCATTCCCGATTATCCATCCCATAGACTTTGGATTTTTTGAAGGGGCATGAATTAATTATAGTTGTTTATGGAAACCTTTAGAATTGATGGCCTCAAATGTGCAAAGAGGGGTGAAAATGGTGGCCTTAATGGGCCAATTGATTATATAGGGAGTGATAAGATTTTCAATCATAATATTGGTTTATATATCCCATCTTAGGTGGAATAAGAAGCATCTGGTCTACTAAAAAATCATTATAGTGAAATCTTGTGATAAGAGGAAGCAATGAAACATTCAAAAGGAGTGGAATTTATGGAAAGATGTGAGGACATGAAGAACATGACTGTGATTAAGGCAAAATTGGTAAGTACCCTATCCCTTCTAAGACCTTGACTATTATGCTAAATGTTTTCATGAAAATTTATCTTCAACAAGAGGAAACTAGGTTAAAAAATGTTAGGATTTTTTTGTTTGTTTAAACAAGAATTCTCTCCCTTCTAGGAACTATTTTGATAACTAGCTCAACTCTGTTTGGGGTAACAAACTAAGATTTTATATTGGTTTTTCCTAAATGATATAGAAATTTGTTTTTATGATTTTGTGTAAAAATTATAATATGTAGCATAGGGATATTAGCAAAACCTTATCGAATTTTGGATATTTTATTTTTAAGGTTATCCCATGGAGCCTAGATATGGACTACAATGACCTCATCTTTAAAACTACTCTGAGATGAGTGGACATTAAAGGAGTGTCAATACAATAATGAAATTTTTTTACATAGGTATTAAAACCCTTTGGGTAAGTCTTGAGGATTGAGGATACTAAGAGGTCACTATCCCATATGAATTCTAGGGTTTTAATATCTATATAAGCCATATACTTCTTTTTAGATTTACTTAATTTCAAAATTAAAGGGAACTCCCATAATTGTGGTCTCAGAGGATTGAGTGGCCTAAATGCCTATTTCTCTTGTAAAAAAGATGGGCATCTTAGGAAAAACTTCCCAATGTTGGTAAACAAAGAAAATATGTATAAGAAACAAAAAGAGAAAGATGCCCCAAAAAATGATTTAGTGCTAGCTTTGAAAAAACCTTGTTTAATAGTGAACCACTGAAAGACAGTGCCCCCACCCTTGAGGAGGATATTAATAGTGTTAAATTGGAGGATATAAAGGATCTATTATAAGAAGAGTCTCTCTTCATTCCTTATTTTCCTTACTCCTTTCCTCTTTTTGTTGGTTGTTTGACTCCATTACCAGATGTGATTAATTATTTATCAGACAACTTGGATGATGCCTTTATTGAAAATAAAATGTTTTTAGACTCTTCCTCTGAAGAATATGTGGTTTTGATAGCTAAAACCATTATTGAACCCTGATAATGTGCCCCTAGAAAATATAAGAAAATTTGAAAGTGGAGTTTCCCCTATGGTTATTTATTTGGAGAAAGAATGACCTAATAAGATGGAGGTAGTAGTGAGTGTTCCCCTAACTCATAAGGACACAAATTTTATTGATAATTGGATGTCTAAAGGGGGTGGAAAAGACTAAAAATAGAGTTGAGCTCCACCCTGATGGAACACTCTTTAGTCAAAAATAAGAAAAAATCAAAAGATCGCCCTCTTGGTATCTTTGACCCTTCTCTCAAAAAAATAGTAAGGAAAATAAATTTCTAGAGTATTTCAAAATATTATACAATAGTGTGGGTAATCCCCATGGTCAATCTAATTGACCCCCTCTTCTCCCCTTAGTTTTTTATGCAGATTGTAAGCTATAATGTTAGGGATTTGGAATCCGTAGATAGAAAACCAATTGTGAGATAGTTTAGACATTTAAGAGAAAAGATGGAATTTATATCTTCAAGAAGTTATGGCTATGGGATCCCAACTATCCTTAGTCTTAAACTTAGTTTGGCCTAATTCTCCTCAATTATCCACTAGATATCAAAGAGGAAAATGAGGGCTTCTATCTTGGTCAACCATGACCTAAAGGAATGCATTATCGACCATGGTTTTTCGTAATAGAGTTATTTGGATCTTTTTAACAAACCAAAATCAATGCTTTGGGCTGTGTAACATATATATTCCTAATTACTATAGAGACTGCTATGATATATGGAATTGGCTAGATACCAATATGAAAAAAGTCCCTTGGATCTTTCGAGGATATTTTAAAATGGTGGAATAAAAAGAAGATAAAATAAGAGGTGACCATCAGGGATAAAACGGTAATGAGCTATTTTTCTAGTATAAATTCAATAGAGTGCACAAAATTTAGACCTATTTCAAAAAGGGAAAAGTATAAATAAGGGAATCTAGTTTACCTAGTACAATAATCAGAGTAATAATAGAAGATAGTACTCTAGACTTGATAGGTTCTACTTAAATAGGGACTCACTCTCTGTGACAACTAATAAGGATGGAAATATGATACTTATTTTGACCTATACAATTTATAATCATCATCCCATTAAATTGGCATTCTCACTAAATCTTGAAGAGAATAAAGATACCCTTACTTTCAAATGACTATATAAGTTTAATGTGTCTCACTTGAATAACCAAATGTGTTTGGAGGGTCTTCAATCTTCCTGTAATATTTGGAAATTTGCCTATATCTCTAGCTCTAGTATTGATTAGTGGAATTCTTACATGGAAGTCACCAAAAAAATTTCTAGAAACTATGGATAGATTAAAGCTAAAAGGCACATAAAAATGCAAGGGATACTCAATAAAATCTAATACATGTTGAGAACTCTCTTTAAATTGACCCATATAATGGTAAACTTCTTGAATATCTTAATATATTAAAACATCAAGTTAGATAATCCTAGAATTACCTTGCTAAGGGGTACAAATATGCTCAAGGCTAACCTACTTGAAACTTGGTGATAGAGGTTCTAAGTTTTTATTTAGATTCTTGAAATCTAAGCATAAAAGAATAAAAATAAATGGTATCAATGTTAATGGATATATTATGTAGTATTATTTTATCATAAAAGAATATTTCTATGATTTGTATTCTATTTTATTCCTTTCTGATGGCTCTAATGAACTCATTGAGTATAATAGGGTGTATGTGATGCTTGCATTCCATAAAATGTGAAATAAGTGTAGGTGAGTTCATTTGATGCCAATATTATGATAGATGAAATAAGATCTACCATTAATTTTCTCAATAATGATAAATCACCTAGAATGGAAGGTTTCCCTACTGAAATCTACAAAGCCAATAAGGAGTGATTAGATAAAGATTTCTTGGAGGTCTTTAATGAAGCTATTAATTCTAGAAATCTTAGCCTAGACATTAATAAATGGGTTATAAAACTCATAACTAAGGATGGTAACCTCTCTTCAATTAAAAAATAGAGACCAATCACCCTTGTCAATGTTTCCTACAAGATTTTAGCAAATATTTTAGGATAAGTTCTATAGAATGATTAATGTCCTCTTCAAATATGCTTTACATGTCATTGAATTTAATGTGGAATTAACTAAAACCATGGATCTTCAATATTTCATTAGATAAGGATGTCCTCTTAAAACTTCACATTTTGTTTTGGCTATCGAAGCAGTGCACTATCTTATCAGATTCTCTAATATTAGACCACTAGTAAAATTAATCTCTCAACCCAATTATTATTTCCTTATTGATATCCTATTTACTGATGACACTACCATTTTTATCACACTATATCAGAATAACTTGACATAGGTTGTATATAGACTTGATATACATTAGTTTGCCTCTGGGTCCAAAGTGGGAATGCATAAATTTCATATGATAGGATGGAAATAACACCCTCTTGATTAGATGTCAAAATTTGAGTGGACATGGAAAGGACTGGATGAAATGGTTAGATATCTAGGTATCCTCTTCACACTCACACCTTCTTTTAAACTCATGTGGGAATGGATATTTGACAAAATCAATAAGAAAATTACAAAGAGGCAGGGACACCTACTTTCCTTACCTAGGTGGATTCAAGATTATCAAAAGGTTCTCTCATCATATAATAATTACTATGACTCCTATTGGATATTCAAAAAATCTTAGATTAATATACTCTACAGGATCATAAGAGACTTTCTGTGGTTGGATGGTAAAAGAGGTAAGAAAATACATGTAATCTCTTGTCAATTCTACTTGAAGCCAAAAAATATTGGGATCCTGGGTCTAAAATATCTTAGCTTATAGGGTATAATCATGGTAGTGAAACGGATCATAAGAGTGTTCAAAAGAGATGATCCCTAGAAAGTATTGGTTAGGAATAATATATTGAGGGGATTTCTTAAAGGCAAACCTTTATAGAAAGGACTAAATATTATAGATCTAATCATTAGTCCCTTTTCTATTAAAATAGTTAGTTCACCTATCTTTGATTCCATTTGGTCAGTTTGGGATGTTGTTAAAACCTTAATCACAACTAAACACATTTTCAATTGGTTTGGGACATGTTGTTAGGGGTATAGATCTATATGGTGAAACTTGACTATCAACAAGGGAACACTTTCCCTCACTAGGGGTTGATATATATTTAAAATGGTTCACTAAGGGGTTGACGGAGTTTAAGGATCTCTATTATCATCCTAGATAGGCATCTTGGTCAAACATTAGAGCTAGATTTCAACATAGAACTTTCACTCTTCTTCAAAAAGCATTATAGCAGAAGAATAACATTGTATTCATAGATGAGGAGGGTGATTTATAGGATAGTGTGAAGTGGATAAAGGGCCCCACTCTATTTGAGTTCTCCACTCAAATGTTATACACCAAGATATCCTTTTTGAAAGTCCCCTGTCTTACCCTTAACCACATTTGGTATGTTTATGATCCTCTAAGTGCTTGGTATTTTATATTTAATGTTATTTGGGCCTCTTTCCTTGAATAAAAAAAATCCTATTTTTGGTGGTTGTTAATGTATAATAAGTTAGTTGTTAGTTTTGTTTTGAGTAAATATGGTTATGCCCAACTTTTCTATTCTTTTTGTAGTGACAATGAAACTATTGAACATGTCTTTTTATCTTTCCCTTATGAGTATAACATGTGTAAAATTTGTCTTAAGTTTTGGAATGTGATCTTTGAATGTGACATTGGTTGTCTAAACATTGATTTTTATTATACTTGTCTAAAGTTAATTTTAATCCTTTCTTTCATAAACTTTGGCCTACTTTTTCAATTGAGATTTTATGGTTTTTATGGGAGTAAATGAACCTAGAGGTATTCCAACATAAGGTTAGGGTGATTACTAAATTCTCAATGGAATTCATTCTTTGTCTTGTCTCTTTGAATATTTTACTTCAATTGAAAGTGTTTTATAATCAACTAGATCATTTTCTTAGAACAAGAATACTCAAAATTACCTCTAACTACTTGATTATTTTTATTGGATACACCAAACGAAGCCCTCACCCAAATTGGGTGTTTTATCATTAGTATATTGATGAAATAAAGATAACTAAGCATGAGTGGCACTATATAAAGGACTCATACTTTGACCAAGTAGAAAACCCTGTGAAGGAATGGGTGAACTCATCAGAATCTAATAAGAATGAGGTTGATAGCTGATTGTTGACAAATGAGGATATGGTAAAGGATGTACACAAAGATGGACTAATTAGTTGCATTACTAAATAAGCATAGTAATCCTTCACCTCACTTGATTTTAATCTTAACCTAGGCTCTTTTGAAAATAATGATGAAATAACTTCTTCTCTCCTGACTTTTACCCCCATGATATATGATGAGGATACATAAAAGGATATATGAAAGCTAATTGATGACAATGTGAATGTGTTCACTAAGAAATTAGAAAAACTTATATAAATGGGTGGTTTGATATATTTATAAGATTTCTTGGCCTATGTTCAAAAAAATAACCTGAAAAGTTTGTTGAAAAGGGTTGATAAGTATTTTCCACAATTGACTGCAGGACAACACCAGATGAGACCTAATGAAAATAAAGACTCTATCAAGGGAAATATCAATGTGGACTTAGATAATGACTATGAAATGGAATACACCACTATTTGGATGGCACCATTTTTTTAAATTATGATGTGCCACCTTTAGGGTGGTGGTGCTATGGTATTTTATGTTTTATTTCTTGTGTTACTATTTGTTGGGCCACTTGTATGGGGAAATTTTTTTATACTATATTATTGGTTAATATGGTTTAATATGATATAGGATGCCCTCATAAACATATAATTTATTTTGGGAACTCTATAAATATTTTTTATATCATCCATACTTATATTTTGTAATCGATTTTATAATATAAAAAAGTTAGATTGAGATCATCTTTCTACCATACACAAGCTTATTCAAAACTTATCCCCATTAGGGATATGTGTTATAGGTATTTATAAATAAACCCATGCCTTTTTATCCATCCCTAATCCACTAAAACCTATCCCTAATCTCATTCTCACTTCTAAATAGTTTTCTCACTATCTTCCTCACTAGGCCTTTTTAGTGATAGGCCAATTACCAATATTGGTTTAGCATATTTTAAGTCTATAACCTAATTATAAGCTTAAATTATCATAAAATAAAAGTCTCACACATAATCCTCCAATCATTTTCATGATTTGATCTATTCAACCCTGCCTACTACATCAAAAATATGAGAAATAAGGGATTTCTTGTAGCTTCCATTCACTCTTCTAACAGACTAATTCCACTTAGAGGTACCTATAAAAGTTTAATACAACCTAAAATCATCATAATAGGTCAACCAAACCATTATGATTACTTTTTAATCATATATTCTATATCAGGTCACTATTAGGGTTTTAGACTATCTTCTACCATTAACAATCATTCATAAAGATTAGGCCATCAACCTAGAAATAAATTATAGGAAATTTAACCTAGGAACCTTCCCAAAATACAAAGAAATTATTTGATCCTCATGAAAAAATTTCACATGATAAAAATCATAAAAAAACACCTTCTCGGGTCTGCAACACCTCATTTTGTGCACATAGAAAACCTTACAACTACATTTCATGATTTTTACTTTATAATTTGACCTTATACTTGGTAAAAAAACTTGAAACAACCTATAACACATAATTATCTCATGAGATCTGACACCTTGGAAATTGAACTTAACCCATCATCAGGCCACACTAGGTCTCTCTACATATTAGGCCTTGAGCTTCCAGTCACACTTAGATCTTGAATATACCTTTATACCTATTACAATTATCTAAAAACATCATAATCATGTCATAAAACCTAATAAAATACGAACACACTTATAATATTCTTATCATAATCCTTAAATTTCTCACCTCATCATGCTACCAAGTATGTGCCTTCTCCTTAAGTCTCTTCATGCAAAGACTAAGCCAATAATTGACCTATAAATTTACTCTAAAAGATTATCTACATTATACATATGTTTACATAGTGTCAAACATATTCTCACATGATCTACCAGTGATTTTTATTCTTGATAGGTCTTGATAACACCTCAAGACTCTTCATTAGGTCAAGTAGAGTTTATGACTAGTTTGGTTGCATGCTTAAGCTTAAGACCTTAACCATGAAGGTTTACCTTGAAAATTTATTGAGTGTTTAAATAATTTATATTCATGCTTTTACATACTTAAACATCCAATTCATACCTATGTATATCCATCTTACTAGACTACCATCTTTATACACATGCTCATGATATGACAATGTTACTTTAGACTAGTTCTCAAAAGTATGTTTCCATTGAATATTGATCTTGACCTTAACATTCCATCAACCTTAGAAGATTTACTATGTTACATTCAAATTTTCTTTCAACATAGATACAATAGGTTACCTTCAAATGTTCTCTTATCATAAGAATTTTTTTCACATACCACATCACCATGCATGGCCTCAACTTTGACCTTGACATTAATGACATCCATCTTGACCTTGACATCAATGATAACATTTATTTCATAATAAAAACAATAAAAACATACCCCAACATTGTTACTCCCCAATTAAGACCACCTATTAAGACCTTAAACATCCCCATCTAGGTACTCAACAAGGCACATGCATTTGTCTGGGTGAACCAAGTATCTTGAGGAAAAAAATGAAACTTAAGAGTCATAAAAAACCTCAAAATATGATAATAAAACTTAAGCTATGTTAAAAATCCTATGAATACACTTGGAGCTGGGCTACTAGTTCTGGTCATGAGGGATATGAGGAAACTTATTTATTTTAAAAAGGGAACTCTTACACAATCTTATATCACTCTTGTCACTTGAAGAGGACATCATTCATCTAATTTTAACCTAAATATGGATTGCCATGAGAACAAATTAAGTCATGCTTAAGGTTTTTATCCTTATTTCACATGGTGGGTGTTACGAGAACTTAAGGAGATCTGACATGACCAAATGGTGATGAGGTTAAGTATGTGAGGAACATGAGAAAGGCATGGAAAATTTACATTAATCCTTTTGTAATTTGTCTATCCATGAAACATAAGAATTATTTCACATGACCTATAATTTACCAACCAAGGGAGACTATATGTTTATATAACCCTAAAAGTACCATGAGAACATGCTTAGAGGGGCCTAATACACTTAATAAACCTAAATTTATCTTTATCCATGCTTAATCTATCATAATGAGTTCAAACCTTTCATAAATCTAGCTATAACTGAGATCATGGGGTTTACAAAGGGATTAATACCACCTATGGGTCTTATGATTGTTCATAAATCCATGGGCCTTGATCTAAAAACCAATTCCACTAATTTCAAGCCCACTAGGGACTCTACTTGTATGTAAGTTCTTGGAATTTGACTCCCCTTGTATGGAGCATACCATCCAACTCAAACCAGCCCTTGTGAGCTTTCCAAGAGCTCAATGGAGATTCCACTGCATTTTATACCTTTTTTGGCACATTTTAGACATGGATTCTTCTTTGAGGTGATTGAAAGGGATCCCCATAAAATTTCTAACCTCTTTTGACTTTGACTTATCCATACAAATCCATATAAGTCCTGTAAACACCTATTAAATATCATTTTTACGTATTTTCTTAGGTTTTAAATATCATTGGAGGATAAGAGGATGGAAATGAGGAGTCAAATATACTTTTAAATTATAGAGTACATATGGAGAGAAGTTGAAAATTCATTCATTCACATGTTTAGGCCCCTTTTTGGTGAATGAAAGGTGTTTGACTTCTAAAAGGACTTCTTTTCACATATAAAACTACCTTAGAATTATATTATGATGTAAACAAGATCCTTTTGGAGACATTTAGAAATTTATAATTACTCAACGATGTCTTAGGGATCATTATAATGCTATTCACATGGTTTAGACACCCCTAGAAGGCAAAATATGTATGATTTTAAATGAAACATCAATTAAAGAAAATACCTTAACATCTCCTAAATAAACTGAAAGTATGTTAATGATTTAAAAATGGTTACCATCCTTCCTCATATTATCCTATAATCCCCTAAATTATACCACATTTTTTATGTTCTTAGCATGCTCAAATGGACATAAGACTGGATATGGACTGCAATATCATATATCACCTTATCATGTAAGGTTTTAGATCATAAAGACCATATCAAGACTTGTTATAAACCCTGAGCCATAATCAACACAAAATTAAATCTTGACTCATTTCACATAGGGTGAAAGGTTAATTACCATATCACCTCATGACATAAACTCATTACATGATCCTCCTATCCATGGTCCCAAAGACAAATGACCCTATCTTAGACTTTTATGGCATTAAAAGGACTCATGAATATGACCAAAGACACTATCAACTATTTTGAGAAAGGATTGATTCTTTTTATCCTAGGGAGAGAAATATATACACATCACTAGTGACTCCCAGGGGTTAACCTACCTGTTGGTCAAGAAAACCCAAAATCTCATAAATAATAACCATGACTCAACTAAGAGACCTCTCTGATTGGGCTGATAGTCAGACCTAACTCCTTACAAAGTTTAAGGACATAAATAACCTCACTACACACATAAAAAAGACACAATAAAATTAATACCTAAAAACCTAAGAAAGTAACAAGATAACAAAATAAACAACTAAGAAAGCACTTTTGCCATAACACTTAGAAGATAAAAGACCCAAACTACTATGTACAAGGAAAATATATGATTTTCAATAACAATACTTAAGGAACACCCCATTGATAGGGATTGGTAGTTCCTTAACATTTAACCTTGATAATTGCAATGCATTGTGCTCCTTGTAGCTGGTGATAGTGTAAGTTCCACTCCATATGCTATCAAAATTTTAGTGCTTACCTTGTTTAGGTTGATCTTCACCCCACTTAAGAACAATATCACCTTATTTTAAGGTTTTTGAAAAATCTCTCTTGTGAAATGACCTCTTAACTTGATCTGGATGGGACCACATGGCATGCATAACATCATCTCTTATCTCTTTTAGCTCTCTCAACTCATTCATCCTTATTTTCATGGCATCATTCTCCATTATCAAGCTAATGTGTGAGTTTCAAGGCTAGTAGATCAAGTGATATGGGTAATATTGACTATTTTTCATAGATAATAAGGTATGGATAATGACCAATATATCTCTTAGGGGTGATCCTATTTAACCATAAGACTATCCTTAATTTGGTATGCCACTCCTTCTAGTTGTCTTCTATAGTTCTCTTTATGATTCTGATTAGCTTCTTATTGGTTGAATTTGTAATTACATTGACCTGAGAATAGTAGTTTTAGGAAGTGTTGAGATAAATTCCATAATTAATAGCCCATTCACTTACCCCTGCACCACTTAAAACTAGTACATTATTTGATGTGATGGTGGAGAGGACCCCAAATCTAGTTACTAGACTATCATAAAACTCTAAGACTGATTTTTTATTTGCCTCCTTAAGGACTACTCCTTATACCCACCTAGTGAAGTAGTCTATAAAATTCCAGACCCACTTCTATACTACACTAGATGGAGGGTGTATAATGCCTACAAAATCTAGGCCCCACTACATGAAAGGTTTCTTCACTTAGATGGGTCTGAGAGATAGAGTAGATAGTCTTTGTTTCCAAGTGAACATGGCACACTTATGGCATATACTAACCCAATAATGGGATTCCTTTAAAAATATTAGCCAAAATTAGCCTACTATAACTATCCTTTTTATTGTATTCCTAGCCATAAAGTGCCCTCCTATAGGCCCATCATGAAACTGATCTAAACTCTTGTCAACCTAGTTAATATTTAGACATCTTAAGAGCATGCCATAAAGATGTTTCTTAAATATAACTCCATCAACAAATATAAGTAATTTATTTCACCTTATAATACCTTCTTCTTATCCTATCTAGACCTATAGGACATTTTCCTATTTGAGGGAATCTTACCATGTCTTGAGTCTAGCCAAAAGAAGGTGTATATCTAATTACTTGGTAATCACTATTCATTACTAAAACCACTTCTTTATCTTCTATAACATCTACTTCCAAGTTATCACATATTCCTTTACCCATTATTAACTTTGTGACCTTCACTTTTCACTTCTATGTCATACTCCATGCATCTAATCACCCAACTTGCTTTTTTCAAATCCCAATTAAGAAGGAAGTCCTTAATGCTAAGGTGGGCCACCATGACATAGATATTATTGTTGGACACCATGTGTCAAATTTTTCTAATGCCTCTCATGATTGAAAGAACATGATTTTATACATAGGTATACCTCTCTTCATATCCCTCCAATTCTTGACTAAAACAAAACTATGGGTTACTCAAGGCCCTCACTATTATATTGCATCAACATTGTAAAAATGGTGTCATTAGATGAAAAGTCATACAAAAATAAGTCTATTTGTAAATCAAGGTCAAAGAGAGTGGGTGCTTGATAAATTTCCTATTTAATTGATTCAAAACTTATATTCCTTTCCCTATTCCATGTGAAGTCTCTATTGTGAACATAGGATTACAATAAGGGGATATTAGTATAGTGTTAGTACATGAAATCAAAATCCAAAACACACTAATTATAACACCTTAAGCCTATCCCAAAGGGGGAGAAAAATAAAAAATCTAAGATAAAAACATAACTAAAACATAAAATACAAATCCTTTTACCTTCCTTGTGTCTCCAAGATGGATTGTTGAAGTGGCTTCCTTAGCTTGTGCTCAATGAGTCTTTATCAAAGGAGGCTTGGCTATCTCCCTTTCTCCTTGGCACATTTGGATTATGATGAATTTGAACTGGTATCAATAATTGTGCATGATAATACTACATCAATGGATTAAAATAGATTTTTAGCATTATAACTTTACACTATACAAGTTTAAAATTTAATAGGCAAGGCCTCCTATTTATAGATTTTCAAAAATGATCAAAATGAACCTAAATCATCCATCTCAAGACGAAGATGTGTGGATAAAAATCCATTCAATTTTGAAATCCAAATTCAAGAAATGCCCTCATAAATATTTGGGATAGATAGGCATTAAAGAGGCATGAAAGGGTTTAATGAGGCATGGGAGGGCTTGATGAGATAATTTATGCATTTATCGCCTAGGGATGCCTTCCAAAGAAATAATGTCACTCAATGATGTAGTTATTCAATATCAATTTCCAAAAATAAATATTCAACAAGTTCTATGGAAAATTAACTTAATCTCTTAATTCATATTGATTAACGTTAAACATGATTAGTCAACTTTGAAGAAAATCTTGGCAATTTGTGTAAAAATTAATCAAGCTGGTAAAAATTTCATATTATTGGTTCAAAATTTAACTGGATTAGAATTAGGATGAAATGTTAGATGTGTTATATTTGTTATCCCATTTAGGATATTTCTAATATAAAATAACAAAGGCACATGTCTTGGTAATAAATTTGGTAGACAAGAGTAATCTAGAGTACCCAAGTGCAAAAATGTCATTTTGAATCAAAATGATCTGATCAAATTAAATATCTCCTAAAATACATTGGCCAAAATTATCACTTGAATATAATAGGTTTAAATCTTTTAATATGTTTTAATGTTTTTAGGCCAAATTGTGCATTTTGATACAAATTAGTCAAAATCTTGGTTGAAGGTCATTGGTGGCCAATTTTAGGTGTCTATAGTTTTCCCCTATTTGGGAAGCTATTTCAAGCTATAGGCATAATAACATCATCTAAAAGAATGAAAAGTTCATGTGTGCCTACAATTTTAATTTCCATGGATGAATTATATGATGCCTCCTCAAGGGAACAATTAGCACAAAGAAGGTCGGCAAATGGTCCCTTAAAAGAAAGAAGTGAGATGAGGGGACCAAATAAAGGAAGATGATGGGGTGAGAAAATAATGATTTTGAAAAATTAGTCAAAATAATTGAGAATTAAAGTGGGATGGTGCACAAGGGTTTGCCTAAAGTTGGTTATAAGTATTGTACCCTGATAGTGGTAATGTGGTATAATAACACAATTATTTTCCCAAAGGCAGTTATAATCATTGAGAAGATGGAGCTACCCTAGTTAGGATATACAAACAAGATAAAAGCATGCACCTATTTGGGTATAAAAATAGTAAATTGGTGGAAACATAAGTATTTTCCCAAAGGTAGTTATAATCATTAAGAAATACAGGAGAGATAGTGCGCAATGATTTGTCCATAGGTGGTTATAATCATTAGACCCCAATTATGGTAAACATGATTGATTTGGTTGATGATGATAAATTAATATAAAGAATAAAGAGGAAGTGGGACAACCTGCTAGTATGGAGATGCTCATTATAACTAACAAAGGTTAAAATTCTTTCATTGTTATTTACTTTACTTGGGATATGATAGGGATGTTGATGATGTTAGTGGCAAGGAGATGTTGATGCCACCATTTATGAGTAGACTTTTTGAAGCTGATTTTTGTTATAGAATGTGACAGTAGGCATCATGGTAAAACATCATGTGGACTTGGATGAAGTACGCATAAGGACTGAATCCTAAGATCTAATATTAAAGGGAAAATAATTCACCAATGATAAAAACCATGATGATAATGTAGATGTATGAATATGGATGGTTTCAAGTATAAATGCATAACTAATCACCCAATGAATGCACATAGATTGAATCAAAGCAACAATACTTATAGAAAATAAATAGGCATAGAAAAATAATAAACAAACAAGAACAAATAATTGTTATTTGTAAGGTTAGTATGAACAACATGAGCTAAACTAGAGAAACATTATCCATAAAAAATAGGATACAACTTAACAAACAAACAATATGGGGGGAATAAAAGAAAAGAAAATGGGTGGCTGAGTTATCTCCATATTCACTAGGTAAGTGGATACTACCTACATAGTTTCATAGACATAATATCCAACAAAAACTTCAGGCCAAATGTAGTTCTCCCAAAAACTGGGAAGAAAATGATAATCGATGAAAAATAAATATGAGGGATGTGATAGAAGAATAGGAATGGTCTTGAAAATGGAAAGTGCATGGGATAAAAGGAGGTCAAAAATGATAGGGAACTAAGGAACAAGTGATTTGTTTATGACTTAGTAAGGGTTCCCAGAATCCTTAAGGTAAAGAAGTGTTTAATGTTTTTGGTTTTCTTATGCGATTATACAAATGTTTTTGGAATTTTCTAAGAATCTCAACTCAATTGATAATGATGAGAAACTTAAATGGTTCAAGATCAAAAAATGGCAAGAGAATTGCTTAGAGTGATCACAAAATGGCTAGAGCATGTCTTAGGTTACTCAAAAAATGGAAAGAGTATGGCTTAGGGTACTCACAAAATGATGAGAGAATAGCTTATGTTGCTCACAAAATCATGAGACCATGGCTTAGGTTGATCATAAAATAGTGAGAGCATGGCTTAGGTTTCTCATAAAATGGTTAGAGTGTGGCTTAGGTTGCTTGGAAAATAGTGAGAGTATGGCTTAGGTTGTTCATAAAATAGTAGGATCATGACTTAGGTTGATCAGAAAATAGTGAGAGCATGGATTAAGTCACTTGGAAAATGATGATAACATGGCTTAGGTTTCTTAAAAAATAGGGAGAGAATGGCTTAGGTTTCTTGTAAAATGGTGAGAGTGTGGCTTAATTTTCTCACAAAATGGCAAGAGTGTGGCTTAGGTTACTATAAAAATGATGAAAGCATGGTTTAGGGTGATCATAAAATGGTGATAGTGTGGCTTATGTTGCTCAAAAAATGGAGAAAGTGTGGCTTAGGTTTATCACAAAATGGTGAGAGAGTGGCTTAGGGTACTCACAAAATGACAAGAGTGTGGCTTATGTTGCTCTCAAAATGGTGAGAATTTGGCTTAGGTTACTCATAAAATGGTAAGAGGATGGCTTAGGGTGACTGCATTGACCTCAAAAAGTATCGAGAACTACCTACATAGTCCCAAGATAGGACCTCAAGTCATTGTAGTTATACCTTGTAGTGGAGGAATCTGACTAGTGTAGTATCTAATTCAAACAAAATAAGCACAGTTAGTATAAAGGCATAGTACATTATAGGAATAGAAAGGTGGTACTTTAAGGCATGATAAAAAATTATTTCCCTTAGTTTTACCATAGATGGTTATAAATAGGATACAATGGCATAGGTCAATGATATTAATTTTTCCCTAAGTGGTTATAATTAGTATCAAGACCAGTGAGACACTGATTATACCATAGGTGGTTATAATCAAGCACACTTGGTATAGATAATGGAATAATAAATGAAGGATGTAACTACCAAACTATTGTCTTACCACTTTAAAATACTACCTCTATCTATAATGTGTGAAATAAATATTGAAACTAAATCTAAATCCTCTTGCTAGAAACTATCATGAAACCAATGGAATGGAACAAAGGTATATGGAATGGGTAGGGAGGGAGAAAACAACTTAGTTGATGGGAAAGGTACAATATAAAAAATACACAATAGGAAAAAGTGGTAGGTTGGTAGGATGGTAAAATGGTATAGTACAAAGAAGAATATGATAATATGCTATAACTTAAAAATGGTCCTTATAGACAATTTACCAAGTCACTCAAGTCTAGTACCACTTGAGGTGGATAATGTTCATTGGCTCATCAAGTTTGTTTTTGTCTAGATTAGCAAGCTTGTATGATCCTATTCCATAGTTTGCAATAATAATGAAAGGACCAACCCAGTTGGGTTTGAACTTGCCTTTATGCTTCTTTTTGGCCATGGTATTATTTTGGTTCTTTTTAAGGACAAGATCACCAAGTTTAAATTCTATATGTTTTACGTGTCGATTGTAGTGGCCTCAGAGTCAATTTTGATAGGCTTAAAGATTGTTTATTGCATCCATGTGTTTCTCATCAAGTAAATTAATAGTAATTATCATCCAAAACATGCTTAAAAGAAATGCATATAGAAGGAAACTCAACCTCAATGGGAAGAATGGCCTCAGTACCATAAATAAGTGAATATGGAGTGAATTATATGGGTGTATAGTTATTTTTATGGTATGCCCATAAGGCACAAAATATCTAAAGGTGCCAATCATGACCGACATCATTAAAAATATTTTTGATAATTTTGATAATTATTTTATTTGATGCTTTGGCCTGGTCATTACCTTAAGGGTAATATGCCATAGAAAAGTTTTGTGTGATGTTATATTAGATACATAACATTTCAATAACCTTATTCTTGAATGATCCTCTATTATCATATATAATGTCAGAAGGGATACCATAGCAATAAATGAGATGGTTGAAAATAAACTTGGAAATTTGCTTTTTAGTCATGTAAGTGAGGGGTATAGCTTCAACCCACTTAGTGAAATATTTGGTGGTGGTAAGGATATTTTTCTGGCCATTAGATGAGGTGGGATTGATTTTACCAATGAGTTAGAGGCCCCATATAAAAAATGTCCATGGTGTCAACATTAGTTTCAGATTTTTGGTCAGGGCATGAATCGAATTGGCATTCTATTGACACTTATCACACTTTTTTACATATGCATATGTATCTACATCCATCATGGGATAATAATAACCAATATGTAAGATATTTTTATTTAATACTACCCCACTATTATGGGATCCACATACTCCATGAACTTGTTGTAATGCTAGTGTAGATTCTACTGAAGTTAAATAATAAATCAAAGTTCCATCAAAACTATGGTGGTAAAGGGTTGATCCAAGTAAGGTATAACATGTGGTTTGGTGGATGAAGGATTTATTTTGTTTTTTGGATAGGTCAGGTGGTATAATTTGGTCATGGATGTAGTTTTAAAGGTCTGAATACCAAATAGAGCTAGGTATGACAATATCACCAATCATCACTATAGTTAAAGGTTAATGATCTGGTGCCAACAAATTCTTGATAAGGAAATAATACTCTTTATATTTATTTATTGAATTAGAGAGATAATATTATCCATAATATCTATAGTTTTATTATTTTCCCTTAGTATATGTTCAAATTGTATATTAGTATTCTATCATTTGATAGTGTTGACTATGGTCTTATATGGTACCAACTTGTCATCTTTGGTCTAAAAGTGGTTTGTAACCTAATTTATGGTTAAATAAGAATCACAAAAAACTTTGAGATGAGAGATGTTCCATTTTACTACTTGGTGAAGCCCTGTAACAAGTGCTTCATATTTGGCCATGTTATTGGTATAAGGAAAGCTGATCCTAAATGATTTAGGGATTAGATCCCCCTATGGTGTAATAAATAAAAGGCCTACCTCTAATCCATGTGATATGAATTATCCATCAAAATAAAACTTCTAGTTTTTATTCTCAAGAGGTGTTTCAATTATGGTCATTATGGATTCATCAGGAAATTAGAATGTGAATGGTTCTATATCAACAAGGGGTGCTTTAACAAGCTGATCTATAAGAAATTTCCCCTTAATTGACTTTTGGCTTACAAAATCTATGTCAAATTAATTGAGAAGAATGATATATTTGGCCATGCATCCTTTTAAATCTATTTTAGATAGTAGATACCTCATTGGATCTACTTTTGAAATAACCATGGTCTTATTGTTTAACATGTAATGGCATAGTTTTAAGCTACAAAGACCTTCATTAGGTAGGATTTTTCAATGGGATTATAATTATGTTCATATGTGACTAATGTATGTGTCAAATAGTAAATTATAATATCCTTTCCATTATCATCATGTTGAGCCAAAAGTGCCCCTAGGGCATTGCTTGTAGTTGAAAGATACAAAAAAATGGCTTTTCTAGCATAAGAGGTATTGAAATAGGTGGATTTGATAGATAGTCCTTTAGTTGATAAAAATTTGTGTGGTAGTGATCACCCCAATGGAATTTGACTCCCTTCTTCAAAATATGTGTAAAAATATGGCACTTATCAGCTAACTAAGATATGAAACATCTAATTGACTAGATTTTTTCCTGCAAACTATGGAGCAACTTCAAATTAATTGGTGGTGGCATCTCTATTATGGATTAGACTTTGATTATATAAATTCAATGCCTTGATAATACATAATGAAGCTATGTAATTTTCCTAAAGTGATGCCAAAAACACATTTCTTTAGATTAAGTTTTACTTTGTACTTACCCAATCTTCAAAATATGTAGCATTGTTGGATGATCAACCCTGGTCTTTGATTTTCCAAGAATGCCATCAACATAGTCTTCAAAAAGATCATGAATCATATCATGTAATATGATGGTCATGTATCTTTTATAAATGGCCCCTACATTTTTAATTAAAAATGGCATAACATGATAATATAATGTTTACCACATAGTGGTGAACATTATCCTATGTTGGTCTTCTAGTGTTATTATGATCTAGTTATACCCTAAAAAACCATCCATTAATGAAATAATTTTGTAACCCACTATGGAGTCAAATATCACGTCAATGTTTGGTAATGAAAATTCATCCTTAGGGCAAGCTTTATTTATTTTATGAAAGTCAATATAGATTCTAATCCTTTAAGGTTTTTGCTAACTCATACAACATTTGATATCGACTCTGAATAGTAATAGATTGAATATATCCTGCTTCTAAGAGTTTTTCCAACTCTTTCTTTATTAATACAAAAATGTGAGGATACATCTTACGTAACTTTTATTTTACTAGTTTGACATAAAAAATGATAATAAGGTGGTATAGAACCAAGGTAGGGTCTAAACCTAGCATATCAGAAGAGGCCCATGCAAATATATCTATAAATTCCCTCAATAGGGATGTTAAGAATTCATGTTCCTTTTCAATAAGGGATGTGCCTAACTTGATCCATTTATGGCCATTTAGTGACCCAATGTTTACCTATATTGTGTCTTCCACTAGACAGGTTAAACCATATTCAAAAATAGTGGTCAATGATTTGAATTGATTGGCAACATTAAAGTCCTATGTTAGGACTAGCTCTTTAAGTTCCCCTAGACATGATGAATCAAATCTCTCAATGGGAGATATGTCCATGTAACAAAAACTATTACAAACTCCTTAATTATTTGATCAAAATCTTGTTATTATTCAAAACTAAACTTAAACTCACAGATAAGTTAATAATTGGTGGTCTCATAAGCTATACTTGAATAAGGTTAAACAGCATCATATAATGGCGCTTGAAATATATTTTCACCACTAGACTAGCCTTTTTCTTTACTTATTCCCTAGTCAAAAAGTTCCTCAAAGAGGTTTTCACTTTGGGACCTCAATGTTTTAATTATTTGTTTGTGTCTAAAGGTGTTCACCCGCTCTCTAAAATAGGCTTTAGGATCCAACTTTATCGAGAACCCTAATTTATGGTTTTCCCAATGGAACATTATCTATTAATTAGGGATAATACAATAGAAGTGGATTATGATGAATGAATAGTCTAAGGGTACAAATAAAATGAGGGTTAAATAATTTGGTCTTAGTGAGGTCATCAAAAAGGCTATGATCAGACTCTAATTTATTATTGGCATCATTGTCACTAGTTAATGGAAATGAAACATGATTAAGGCATATCATGTCACCCCTAGGAGGTTTAAATCCAAGTCCATAGGGCCCTTTATATCTGGTCATGGAAATTAGCTCAAGTGTTCCCTATTGATTTGGTCTAAGGCCTCCTCCTTCATAGTCTTGATTCTTCATGAGCCTATTGGGAATAAGATACTTTGTATTATCATAACAATCATCCTACTTGTCATTATACAACCATGTTACATCTCCTTTGAGAGGGTCCTATTCTAGGCTAGATATTAGTATAAAATTAATGGGTCCTGGACTACACCGTTTTCATTTTCCCTTTTATTGCCATTATAGACAAAGTGGCTTTGCTTTAGGTATTCTAAATGACTTTGGGTTTTGTGTAAGGTTTGTAATATGAAAGATATCATGGGTCAACTACTCTCCTGGGCCATTAGGCAAGATGGTAAAACTATTAGATATTTCAAGAGGTGGCATGTGGGAAAGTAAATCAAGGGTAATAATATAATTGTAGTTACCCTTTGTCACATCAAGGAGTATTACCTTTCCTTTATCTTATTTGGTGATTAGATTAATGCCAAAATGATAGTTATATCTCTTGAATTTAGCCTTTAGGTGTTTGTAGTGGTTGTATGGGTGTAAATCTCTTAGTATATAAACTTTCATTCCTGAGTGGGAGAACTTGATACATTAGTGAAACATCAATAGGATGACATGAATTTCATGCAACAAAGTTCTACCCAAAAGCATATTGTATAACAAGTTGATATCTATCACATGGCAAAGTGTATCATGGGTTAAGGGCCCAAAACTAACAAAAAAATGGTGCCTTGTGATTCTCATTCTTCATTACCATAGGATTTGATAGTTATTGTTTCTATTTGGAGATCTACCATTATGTATCCAAGAAGCTTGATGAGCTTTAGAGATACTATTTTTAGACCTTATCCATTGTTTATAAGGACACATTTTAATTTGTGCCATTTTATGTAAACTTCTATATGTAATGGGTTGTTATGTAGTGGGCCAAGGGATGACATATCTCTTTGGTTGAAGGTGACTTATTGGGATGAAACCAGGTGTCCAACCAAAGCTTTAAATTTGTTAGGGGATATGTCACTTGAAATAGTGGATTATCTTAGGAAATCATTCAAAATGTTTTTTTGGATTGTTGATGTATGTAAAAAATCTAAGTTGGAGATTTGTGATATCATTTTGTAATTTTTCCCCAATGTCAAACTTTTTTTCTTGGTCAGTGGTAAATGGCTTGTTTTAAGGTTGAATAGTTGGTTGGGTGATGGGTAAGGTGGCAGATAGCTATGGGCTTGGGATGGTAATCTTTGACCTTCAAGTTATGATTGCATAATCAAGATTAAACATAGGACCATTATTGCTAACAAATGATGGTGATGGTGTGGGACCAAAAATATAATTCTTAATCACTAGTGCACTTTTGCATGGTCATGTGGTAATGACAAGTTATCAATATAGGGTCCAAAATCAGTAATTCCTACTTACTAGTACACTTATATGGAGTCCTAGGTTAATGAAGGATTATCAATGTGAGTAAGTGGATTGGCATTATTTAGAAAAGGTCTTGACTGATTGGTATTTGGTCTTGGATTGATGGAGATAATGTTAATGTGACCTACTAAAATATGGTATAAAACACTATTTTAGTCATGTGTAACTACATGGTAGGTTTTTTGGTTGTTGTCATTTTGATCTTGGTTCTGTCCATTATTTGAATGCTATTGGTTATACTATTGATTGTATTGATTTGGCCTTGGTTTTTGAAACTATTGTTGTTGGTGTTATACTAACCATTGTTATTGTTGTTTTTACACTAGTTGTGTTATGAGAAGGGTTTTTTATAGATTCCAAGGGTCTGACTGTAAGTGAAATCACCACCGTCTATTTTTATCTCCCTATTTTCTAACATATTATTAATAAAATGTTTGATTTGGATACAACAACATAAATTATGTCCATTAACCTAATAATATTCATAGAATTCATTTTCATGGTACCAATCTATTGGGTGAATATTTTGTCGTCAACTAACTGATAACAAAATGGGGATATCAGCCACAGCATAGGGAGATTTACACCACAAAAAGTGTGGGTTTACCAAATCTGGATGAGGTAAATCTCTCCTCTCATCAAGGGGAGGTTCCCTATTAATACTTACGTGCTGAATATATGTAATTAAGTAGAAAATAACACATGGGGGTGGTATAGCAACATCTACTTCTCTTTTTTTAGAAGTAATGTATAAAGAACAAAAGGGGGAAATCCTAGCCTATCACTAACAACACTCCTCCTCTTTCAGGAATGGCATCAAATGGAGAGTAAGAAATCACTTGAAGTAACAAAGTTCATAGGAAGGCTCACGCAAGCACAAAGTCTTCCGTAGCTTCTTTCACTGATTCGGAACAAGTGCAACCGTAGAGTAAAGTGAAGCACAAAGTCTTCACCTAAAACTACAAAAGATAACTGAATCTTAAAGATAAAAGTAGTACAAATTATATCTTCTACCTTCCAAAAATGCCCTTAGATAATACTAACACACCCACTTTGCTTATTAAATTAGATAAACAAGATATTATCAGGAAAAAGGACTTAAGAATTGTTTCCTAAACAACACAGATAATCTCAACACAAAGTTTGAAATGAACCTGCTTCTCATTCATTTAATGAAATATGAGTTATAAAAATGAGCACAAAGTCTCGAAGATTGCTTCAATTTTAGCAGAGTATTTTCTATTAATTTTTCCAAGCTGTTTTACAAATGAGGTCTCCAATATATATAGGGAGAAAATTCTCAAAAAGAGAAAATAATAAAATATACAAAATATCTTGGTCAAAGATGACTCATCTTTGACTTTTAGATATTTTTCCAAACTTTGTACATGTAATTACATTTTTCAAAACTGCATGCACTTTGCATAAAATAGAAGTGCATAAGGATAGAAAAAGGAAGAAGGAGAGAGAGATTCAGTTCAAGCCGCCAAGTTTCTTCAGATGAGCATCGTACATTGTGATAGATGCCTAAATTCCTAGGTTGTCTAGCACAACTGTGTTTTTGGAGATGATTCTCAATCTGATCAATGCATCCTTCAATGTTGTGATGGCTTTAGCGTGGCCAGTTAACTTAGATTTTAGATTCTCCAAAGTTAACTGAGCATCTAGAATGCTATCCACCTAAGACATTGAGAATGATTTTTCTTCAAATTCTTTCCGAAGCATTTCCTTGAAATTTTGAATCATCTCCTCTGCCAGAAGGAACTGATGGTCATTAGAGGTCAAGTCACATGGTAGCTCTTCTAATTTACTTAGCAGGCTCAGGTCACTCTTGTCACTAGCTTCCTTGAAAGCTTTAAGATCATTAATTAAGTCTTTGAGTACCTGAATTTTGAAAACTAGTGATTCCTTGATCTCAACATAGGAGTCCTTGTTGGAGATGACACTGATAGACATTAGGGTGCTCTTCTTGAAATTTTTCATTTCTTTCCATCGGCCGAGATCTTTCTCCAAGCTGTCAATTTCCTGAGAGATAAGGGAGATAAAATCATCTACCTGTGCTTTCACTTTCTTTATTTTACCTATCCTTTCTGCCACCTCTGACAGCAAAGAAACTCCCTGAGTATGCATCCTTTCGACATAGTCCTCTAGGACTTTTCCCTTTAAATAAGTCTTTTCCACCTTTTAAATGACTGAGTCATCAACTAAGAAGGCCTCTGGAGTTGCTACTTCAGGAGGAAGAGTGAACCTTTTGATCACTGCCATCGGTTGCTCTATTCTGGCTTTGTAATGATCCTTCATCTCTTTTTCTCTATTGAATTTCTAGACCATAATGTCCATGGCAGCTTGAAGATCACTTTTCACACCTTCGTGAGTAACTTTGCCAAGTTCAACATGAGAGATGGAATAGCTACTCATCTTGAAACCCTCAAGGGTTGTGTCTTGTGGGGGCCTGGCCATTTTCAAAAATTTTGGCCCTTTTTCTTCGACTAATTTGGATAGGATCCTTGGCCTCTTCAGAGCCTTTGCTTTCACTGGCACTATTTTGCTGAAGTCAAACTCATCTAGTGAGATGGCCATCTTCTTTCTTTTCGGCGTGAAAGCAGACATCCAAGGTAGGAGAGAAGTACCTATTATGGCAATGGTTATCTCTGCTAGTGTTACTGTAGTAGCTTCCACACTGCTAGTGGTGATAGTAGTTGCAGTTAGAGTAACCGGTGAAACTGCACCGATTATTGACTCTGGCTCGGGTGTAGGGCTTGGTAGCAAGGTGAAAGAAGGAGATGACAGACTTAGAATGGATCCAGAAGAGCGAGGGGAACCCTCAGAAGGACCTTGAGGATTGCCAAAAATAACCCTAGAAGGAGAAGTAGCTTTAGAAGAGGGAACACTGATTGGGGAGATAGGAGAAACAGGCACCATAGGAGATTGGGGGGGAGAAGGAAAGGCGCTCTGGATCAGCTGTGCTTGTTCCTACGAGAGTGGAGACCCAACACTTGGTTATTCTGATGGTTGATCCTCTATCTCCATGGGTTGAGCTACCTATGCCTGAGGGCTTTGTTCTTTAGTTCCTTCAGCTGCCATTTCAGACCCTTGGGTGGTCTTAGGCTTTTTGGATAGAAAGATGATTCTAGGCTTGTGAGGCCTAAAAGGAGAAGGGACATCACCCTTATTTTTGGTTCTGTTCTCTGCTTTCCTCTTCAATTTTACCTGGTATTTAGCCTCTGATCCTATAATAAATTCCCTCAAGGTGATCTCTTTGGCTGCTAACCAATCATTAGTGTTAGCCAATATTGGTTCGATTCTTTTTCTCAGAGAAGTCAGCTCCTTCTGAGACCACTGAATTAGAGGGAGAGGGGAACCAACAACCTTTTCTACTAGATACCTATTATTTATGATGTTCCCATCATTAATTAGACCAGATGGGATCTCTGCAAGCTGAGGTATTCTATTTGCTCCAGTGTTAGATGGCAATAGACCATTTTCCTTATTTCTTCGGCCATCCTCAGGTCCACCCAAATATCCTCAATCATGGGTTCATGGGACTGAGTTTTCCTTCTGATCTTTTCTTTGACTCCCCTGTAGTCAAATTCTCCCATCTCTTGAATGGCTTGATAGTAACCATCTGCATTTCTATTTCCATGACCTTGGTTTTGGTTGATGTAGCAACTAAAAACCTGCCAATCTAGATTGGAAACTTGAAATTGGGTCTCTTAAGTTCCATCTATTTAGTATGCATGACAGCTAGTTGTCGGCAAAGTTCCATTAGAACTAATTTGTCTAAAGGGAACTTAGGGAGCATATAGAGATACCCTTGGTAAAAACCAACCTGAATATAGTAGAAAGTGGGGAACTGGAGGAACATACAACCATAATCATTTACCACTGCCCAGGCCTCATCTGATATTCTCTTCTGCTCAAGCTGAGGACCGAAGAGACACAAAAACATGACAAAGAATGCATCATTTACTCATTTGAAATGTCGTGTTGACCCCTAAAGTGTCAGCTGAGGATAATATGAGTAGACTGAGGTGGTCTTTCTATCTCCTTCTATAGTCAATCTTGGGAAAGACTGCATTGCTGCAGCTATATAGACCAGGTACGAGGTCATGTAGAACTTGAAGGAAGTTTGTACCTTGGTCAACTATTCATGGAGGGCATTGCTGATTTGTTCCCCCCAAAAGATGGTTTTTTTACCCTAGAGGATGATCTTAATGAATGGGTACATCCATTCATGGAATTGTGAAGAAGATGGGAGGCCCCGTACCCTGCTGAGAAGGGTGATCAAGTCACCAACTTCTTCAACAAAATCACTCCTCAAAAAGTTCTTTGGCCATCTGGAGAGGCTAG
Source organism: Torreya grandis (assembly GCA_037957365.1). Classification (NCBI taxonomy): domain Eukaryota; kingdom Viridiplantae; phylum Streptophyta; class Pinopsida; order Cupressales; family Taxaceae; genus Torreya; species Torreya grandis. The sequence goes on along the minus strand of JARHVA010002289.1, from coordinate 2,280,846 downwards.
TCCTAGGAGTCTTCAGCCACTTATAGTTTATAACTTTCTTTGCCCTCTTAGGGTCTTATCATATTCCTTTTATGCATTCCCAAAGTTGATTTGGGTTACTTCAGTGGCTGGAGGGCACAAGAAAACTTTGTCAATGAAATCGGGGTCTAACCTAATTATCATGTTACCGATGGCATCTAAAATTGATCTGGTCTCTTTGTGGTAGAAGTGCGTACATTAGAGGATGAGCTCATCATGATGTGTTGCTACCGAAAAGGTGGCCACCAGATGGATGTTGCTCTCAACAATCCTTTTTATTCTAGTGCTAGGGTTTGTCGCTTTTGTTTGCATTAAGAATTTGGCCATGTCCACATGGCCGATCTCGGTGTCTCAAATGTCATCAACATTTTAGGAGACTGATGTAGGTGGAAAGACTCCCTGGTATTTATATTTCATGCTTTTCACCTTCTTGGGAGACGCTTTCGTCATTGGGAATGATCGTGACCGGATGGGAGCAGGTATGTAGGAGTCCACTGAAGATGTTGTAGTCATGATCACAGATGAGAGGAGAGTGAGTGAGAGAGGGAGATCACAATTTAAGTGATATGGGTTACTAGAGGTCACTTAAATAGGCTAGGTTAGGAGGAGTGAAAAATAAGGAAGAAAGGGAAAGAAAGGGACATGTCAAAAAATTCTTGGGAGTTGGGAAAATTAGAGGAAAAATGTAGGGGTGGAAAAAATCACTGCCCTCACAAAAAGTTAAAAAAAGGGAAGGGTGGCAAAAATTTCTGCCCTTACATTTTCAACTAGAAATGTGTAGGGGTGGCAAAAATTGCCGCCCTTGCACATGGGGTTGGAAAAATGGAAGGGCAGCAAATTTCACTGCCCTTGCATGTAGATAAGAAAACATGCAGGGGCGGCAAAAATCACCGCCCTTACACGGAGGGTAGAAAACACGTGTAGGGGTAGTGAAGATCACTACCCTTGCACGAAGGGTGGAAAAGAACACGCAGGTGGCAAAAATTCACCGCCCGCTTGAGGTTCAAATGGGAACCTGCGGGTGAAGGGGGAGGAAAAGAAATGTCTGTGGTGAGGAGATGAGGGACGCGGGTGGAAAGAGAGAGAAAAAGTGAAAAATAAAGCACAAAATAATAATAATAATAAAATTAAGCAAAATAGGAATAAAACAAGAAGCAAATGCCAAAAACAAACCCTACTTGAGAAATCGCACACGCCACAAGGTTGAATCCACAAATGTGTGCTTCGAGTCGATCGCCAAATGATCCAGACACGAAGAGCAAGAGGAGAGGAGGAAGCAATGAGGAGAATGAGGCTCAAATCAGTTTAAATGGGGTGAAAATTGACCCCAACCACCTGCTGTGTGTGGCCATTAATGCTGTGCATGGAAATGGAGACGTGTAAGGGTAGTAAAATTTGCCACCCTTGCATGTTTTGGTTCATCTTGTAGGGGTGGAAAAATTTTCCACCCTTGCATGCCAAAGAGCAATGGTGGCAAATCTTGCCGCCTTTGCAGGAAAAAGTGCAGGGGTGGAAAAAAATGCCACCCTTGTACAAAAATAAGGAAAATGCAGAGGCTGCAAAAAATACCACCCCTGCAAGGAAAAAGGAAGAAAAGACTAACTCTGGACAGAGTCTGGGGGAGGAAAAACTTCGCCAGGACAAGATTGTAACCACTTTCACATTCCAAGGCCAAGATGAGAATGAATTCAAAATCTGGCTCAAAAAATGAACTTAGAGAGACGAAAGACAAAACAGACAAGTTTCATAGGGGGTTGTTCTCAAAAATGAGCTAAGCTGATTTTGGAAACAACAGCTAGCTCCTATTGGGGAACTTCCACTGATCAAATTGATTAGTGAGAGTAGAAACCAGTCTCTAAGTGCCTTCATCTAAGCCATTGGGCTACGGAGTCAAGCGAAAAACAAAAAAAATAGATAATAAAAATTGTACATATATACAAATAGACTTATTTGAGCTTCAAAGATTGAACAACTTGAGATGCTATTCGCTATGAGGTAGTGCAAATGGTGTTCCATCTTTGTACTCCAGCAAGAAGCTGGCCTCACCACAGAGCTGTCAAATGGTGAACGGGCCCCTCCACAGGGAGTTGAATTTGCCGTGCATCCCTTTTGGTTCTCGCCTCTTGTCCCATAACAAGACTTGATCTCTGACTTGGAATTCATGCATCCTAGCTCTTTTATCAAAAAGTGCTTTCACCCGATCCTGATGTTCCTTGATCCGATCCACTACCATAACTCATTGTTCATTTAGCTTGGTTAGACACATGATTCGTTTGTCAACTGAGCTTTCAAAGGTTGAATCTTTAATTGCTTTGGTTAATCTAAGTGCTGGTAGTTCAAGGGTGATGGGAATTTCAGCATTCAATCCATACAGAAGCTAAAAAGGGGACATACCTATAGCCCTTTTGGGTGTTATCCTATCTGCCCATAAGGCATCATACAATGTTTTGTGCCATGTTCTCTGGTTGTCCACCAATTTCCTGATAATAATGACTAGGTTCTTGTTACTCGATTCTGTTTGGCCATTCCCTTGAGGAAAATAGTCTAAAGTGTGGGATAAGGTAATCCCATAATGGAAACAAAATTGAGTAATTTTGCTCTATGAAAAATAGGCCGCATTATCTATTATGATCTTTAGTGGAACCCCAAACTTGGAGATAATATTTTCTTTGAGAAAGCTGCATACCACTTCAAATGTAGCATGCTTGGTTGGGATGGCCTCCACCCACATGGTAAAGTAATCTATTATGGTGAGGACGTAATCATGTTCAGCACTTGAAGATGGGTTGACTATTCCAATGAAGTCAATACCCCACTGCTGAAATGGTTCTTCAATCATGACTGGCTTGAGGGGCAGAGCAAGTAGCTTAGGCTTTCCAACAAATTGCTGACATAGTTCACACCTACACACCCATTTTTAGGCATCCTAAAAAAGTGTGGGCCAATAGTACCTTGCTCGTAGAATTTTGTGTACTATTATCGATGTAAAGAAATGTCCTCCACAGGCCAAATTGTGAAAAGATTCTAAGAGTCTTCCTTGTTGAGCTTTGTCAACACAACAAAGAAATGCCCCATCTAGATTTCTCTTGTAAAGACCATTATCCCACAGGACATAACCAACTGCCTTTAATTTAACATTCCATTTCTCTTTAAAAGAAAGATGAGCGAGACACTCACCATATGTTAGAAAATGAGCAATGTTAGAATACCACTCATCAGTAGCGGAGACAAAGAGAACCATAGGCACACCTTTGATCTCTTCTTCTTCACTTTCTACTTTGTCTGGAATGTTGCTAGCAATCAATTGGCAGAGACCCCTTCCTCATACGAGCTTGGTTGGTTTGATGTCCAGGTCAAACTCCTAAGTTTTGGCAATCCAGTTACCTCTCTTCGTAATGAACTCTTGTTGAATCAAAATGGATTTTATTATTGTATCTGGTACGAGAACTTCAATGTGAGAATTTAGGATATAAAACCTAAAATGCTTGATAGCTTTGACCACGGTGTATGCATGCTTATCCATAAGGGAATATTTTAGCTCGTGATCTTTGAGTGGATAACTCATGAATGAGATAGGAGATTCTTCACCTTTTGGATTTTGTTGAACCAGAATAGCTGATAGTGTATGCTTAGAGGCATAACTATATATCTTGAAATCTTTAGTATAATCTGAACAGACTAAGACTAGTGCACGGGTGATTGCTTCCTTAATCTCTTTGAATGCTGACTTACCCTCAGCAGTCCACCTGAACATAGCATTGTCCTTCATCATGTTAACAATATGATGGGTTTTCTCAGCAAACTCAGGAATAAACCTTCTGAGGAAATTCACCTTTCCAAAGAAAGAATGAACTGTGGTCTTGCTGGTAGGCAGAGTAAGTTCCTGGATGGACTTGACTCTTTCTGAATTGATTCTAATACCTTCTCGAGACACGATGTGTTCGAGAAGTTTCCCTTCAATTACTCTGAAGATGTATTTCTTTGGGTTTATAGAGATACCATTTTGATGGCAACGTTCCAGTACCTTTTGCAAATGGTGAACATGCTCAGAATGATGTTTTGAAAATACCATCAGATCGTCCAGCTACACTACAATGAATTTTTCCATCTCATCTTTGAAAGCAAGATCCATCGCCCTTTGAAAAGTGGTGCCTATGTTTATCAGACCAAAAGGCATCCTGCAATAAGCAAAAGTACCCCAAGGTGTGGTGAACATTGTCTTGTGCTGATATGCTTTCCTGACTTTGACTTGATTGTACCCCAAAAAACCGTCTAGCATTGATAACATTTTTGAACCTATTACCATCTACAGAACTTGATCCATGATGGGGAGAGGGTAATTATCTTTTAAATACAACTGATTTAAGTTCCTAAAATCCACATAGATTCAAATTTTGCCATTCTTTTTTCTGATAGGTACTATGTCGGCGATCCACATTGAGTGATGTATTAGAAAAATTATCTGGGCATCCAGCATCTTTTGTATCTCAGCTAAAATAGTACCTAAGATTTTTGGATTATATTACCTAGATTTTTGTTTGTAAGGTAAAGAGTTGGCTTTCAGGGGAATGTCGTGATGGATGTCATTTGGCCTGAGAGATTTCAAGTCATCGTAAGAATAGGCCAACACATCCATTTACTGGCAGAGTAGACTAGTAAGCTCAAACCTTTCCTTGGAAGTGCAACATCTCCTAATGTTTACCATCTTAGGATCATGCTTGGTTCCCAAGTTGGCTTGATCAAAATCTTGAGAAGCATTTGAATCTATTCGTTGTTGCTTGAGAAACCTATCATGGTTGTCAAACAATTTCTCTAGAGAAACCAGACCTTTGGGAATCTTATTCCCCCTGAGCTATAGGAAATATTCACCTGTATTGGCTTGGGTTTCAAGGGTTGCCCCACACTCCCGAGGTTCACTACCTTCAAAATGCAATTGTTTGAAACTGTCCTTTTGCTCCAAAAAGATGATGATTTAATCATCATTGTTGAACACTTGCCAGTGGCCAGCATTATCTGGTTTGCTTGGTCAAAAAACTAGTTCAATAGTGTACCTATCTCCCTTAAAGTCTGGGTGAGGAACTAGAAGGGTGGCAGAGACAGCCAATGCATCTGCTCGGTCATTGAATTCCCTCAGAATGACAAAGATGTTGAAGGCATCAAAATTTTTGATCTCATCCTAGACCAGGTTATGATAGTGGCACAACCTCTCATTCTTTATTTGATAGAGATTTCTCACCTGACAGACTATCAACTCAGCATCTCCTTTAGCATGGAGTTCCCTAATGCCCTTTTCTCTAGCAACATGTAGTTCAAGCAATAGGGATTCATATTCGGACATGTTGTTGGTATTGTTGAACTGTAATTTTTAGGGAAAAAGAGTAATCTCTCCTTGAAGAGATACCAATACAACTCTGGCTCCCAGACCAGTAGAGGAGCAACTGCCATCAAACTCTAAGGTCCATACCTTTTTAGATACTGCTTTTTTCATAAAAATTTTTTGCTTTGAGGAAGGGGTTCTTCCACATGTTCATTTTGCTTTGGCACTTTACCTTTTGCGTCAGCTGAAACCAAATCTAAGTCATCACCAGTAGGAGTTTCATCAAATGTATCATTAATCTCGTCTGTAGACAAGAAATAGTTGCCCATGCCTGAAGACTCAAATAATATTTGAGTTTTGGGTGCTGTAGAATGGGTAATTACATACCTTGCCTCTTTTTCAGGAAGCAACTTCTTCATGATGCCTTGAATTGGAATTATCACTTCTGATAGGTCCATGCTTAGCTCACCTCCAACATCTTTACAAAAAATTTGCCCAAACAGGATGCCGTAAAATGCTGGAACATTGGCTACTAAAACCGTCATTTTTATTTGCTTCTCTGGAAAATTTGCGAAGGCATATTGAGCATCTTTTATTTAACCAAGGAGAGGAAATTGCTTATTTTCCATGGAAAAACACCTCCCAAAAGTTTTGGTCAAAGTTAGGTCGAGGGAATCTGCCACTTTCACGGGCATGACATTATCTGAAGCTCCAGAGTCTATAATACAATTACTTAGTTTGTAGCCATTTATAAGTAGGAAAACATAGAAAGGTTCTATTTTCCCAGGAGTGATAGGAGGAGTCACAACAAGATTGTTTTGGGCTGGTCGGTCTTTAGGGGGATCAGGAAAAACTTTCAAAGAGTCTTGTCCTACAGGAATGACTTTGTTTTTTACATATTCTGCCAACCTATCAAACTATTCTGGGTTAGCTCTCAAGTATTCAACCTCTGTCATTTGAAATTTAGTCTTTCTAGCATGGTCAATTATATCAAATAATTGAAAAGAACTTGCAACAGAGGAAGAGAACCCATCATTAGGGACTTTAACAGGTGTGGCACTAGTCTGAGTAGCAGAGGTGGAAGATATCGGGCGATTGGGAGTACTCACTTTTTTATGGGTTACCTGATCTTTTGATTATGGAGGCAATGGAGTCCCGCATTTGGCAATGGAAACTGCTGGTCAGGATTCTTCATCTGCCTTCCCTTTGTCAGTTTGTGAAGCTGACTGATTTTGAGATCTAGTGAAAATAGCATAAGCTCCATCCAAATCCTCCCCTTTACTTCCAACTTCATCCTGGTAATCTAGGAAGCTGATATTGGAGTCACCAGCTAATTCCTCTTCTTACTCATTGAAGAGATTATCACTTTCTAGTTGATCTAACTGGGGTTGGAAAGAGTTGTCGTGCTCAGCTTCTAGGTAACCAACTACTGAATTGGCAGGTGATTCTTCAATGGCTAGTCTCCCTGAAGGGAGAGGTAGGCGGTTGGATTGCCCTTGGTTCTGGGCAGCATTACCCTGATATTGCTAATTTTCGAATGATCTCCTGGGTGCATCTCGATAGGTAGGAGCATACGTACCTTGGGTTATTTGTCTCTTCAAAGCTATCAGTTCATTTGTTAATTTTTTCACCATAGGGTTTGTAGTGCCCATGGAAGAGCTTTCAGCTGATGAAGGGAATTTATTTTTACTAGGATCTTTTCTAATCTTACCTGCTAGGATAAGATTGTCTTCAATCTTGGTAGCCAAACTTTGAGCCAAGGCTAGGTCCATAGGGCCAGCTCGCCTCAACAGGAAACTTACTTTAGGGAGCTATGAGTTGATGAAGAAACACTTGAGATTTTCTGGTGTGGGCTGAGCCACAGTTGGAATTCGGTTCCTCAACTTGTTGAATTTGGCTATGAAATCCCTCATAGGTTCCTGGGATTCTTTCTTCAACTATGTTAGTTGAGCCAACAAAGCATGTGCATCTTTAGTACGTTTAAACCTAGCTTTGAATTTAGACTTGAGCGTATCCCAGTCCATTACTGACCTGGCCTGTAGGTGATAAAACCAATCTACAACAGCTCTTTGTAGGGTTTCCACAAAGAGTCTCACTGCTACATCTTCAAATTTGACACCAATTACGCCACATGCTATGGAGAAAGTGGGAATATGCTCGTCGGGATGAACCTTTCCATCACCAAAAAACATAGAAATTTTTTTCCTAGAACTACGAGGCAGTTCATGTAGAGGTGGGGTTAAGTTAAGAGGGCCGAAGGAATTACCCCACGGGCCTTAAGCCATTATGATAGGAGGATTAAATGGAAGGATAACAAACCTTGGTGGAGTGTTTATAGGCATGCAGTGATTAATAATGGGAAAAGAAGTTCTACCTTGTGTTGGTGACCTGACAAAGCTAGAAGGAAAACTCCTAGACTGTTGAAGAGAAGCTGATGGAGGAAACAGATCAAAATTAATCTGTTGTGCCAACTCAAATACAAGGTCAACAACACCCTTAGATCTCTAGCTTCTTGTGTAGCATAGAGTTACCAGATTTTAAAATGAAAAAGGGACTGAAACTGTTTCAAGTTGAAGCTTGGGGCTTCAAAATGCACGTTCGTATTCCAGCGGTTCTGGTTTTGTAGACCAGATAATGTAACGGAGGTAAATGATAAAGCTATAATGATAATGGGTAAGACATGGAACGGAGTCGCTAGACTAAGAAATGGATAAGGGTAGGGACTACTTCAATCTAAAACTTGAAGTTTTAGACTGCACATCTGAGTTTCCCAGCGGAGTCGCCAAAAAACTGTTGGGTGAATATTTTGTTGTCAACTAACTGATAACAAAATGGGGATATCAGCCACAGCATAGGGAGATTTACACCATGAAAAGTGTGGGTTTACCAGATCTAGATGAGGTAAATCTCTCCTCTCATCAAGGGGAGGTTCCCTATTAATACTTATGTGCTGAATATATGTAATTAAGTAGAAAATAACACATGGGGGTGGTATAGTAGTATCTACTTCTCTTTTTTCAGAAGTAATGTATAAAGAACAAAAGGGGAAATCTTGGCCTATCACTAACAACACTCCTCTTCTTTTAGGAATGGCATCAAATGGAGAGCAAGAAATCACCTGAAGTAACAAAGTTCATAGGAATGCTCACGCAAGCACAAAGTCTTCCATAGCTTCTTTCACTGATTCAGAATAAGTGCAACCATAGAGTAAAGTGAAGCACAAAGTCTTCTCCTGAAACTACAAAAGATAACTAAATCTTAAAGATAAAATTAGTACAAAGTCTATCTTCTACCTTCAAGAAATGCCCTTAGATAATACTAACACACCCACTTTGCTTATTAAATTAGATAAACAAGATATTATCAGGAAAAAGGACTTAAGAACTGTTTCCTAAACAACACAGATAATCTCAACACAAAGTTTGAAATGAACCTGCTTCTCATTCATTTAATGAAACATGAGTTACAAAAATGAGCACAAAGTCTTGAAGATTGCTTCAATTTTAGCAGAGTATTTGCTATTAATTTTTCCAAGCCGTTTTACAAATGAGGTCTCCACTATATATAGGGAGAAAATCCTCAAAAAGAGAAAATAATAAAATATACAAAATATCTTGGTCAAAGATGACTCATCTTTGACTTTTAGATATTTTTCTAAAACTTTTTACATGTAATTACATTTTTTCAAAACTGCATGCACTTTGCACAAAATAGAAGTGCATAAGGAGAGAAGAAGGAAGAAGGAGAGAGAGATTTAGTTCAGGCTGTCAGGTTTCTTCAGATGAGCATCGTACATTGTGATAGATGCCTGAATTATTAGGCTATCTGGTGAAACTACATTTTTGGAGATGATTCTCGCTCTGATCAATGCATCCTTCAATGCTATGATGGCTTTAGCATGGCTAGTTAACCTAGATTTTAGATTCTCTAAAGTTAACTGAGCATCTAGAATGCTATCCACCAAAGACATTGAGAATGATTTTTCTTCAAAATCTTTCCAAATCATTTCCTTGAAATTCTGAATCTCCTCTATCAGAAGGAACTGATGGTCCTTAGTGGTCAAGTTTCATGGTAGCTCTTCTAATTTATTTAGCAGGCTCAGGTCACTCTTCTCACTAGCTTCCTTGAAAGCTTTAAGATCATCAATTAAGTCCTTGAGTACCTGAATTCTGAAAACTAGTGATTCCTTGATATCAACATAGGAGTCCTTGTTGGAGATGACATTGATAGACATCAGGGTGCTCTTCTTGAGATTTTTTATTTCCTTCTATTAGCCGAGATCTTTCTCTAAGATGTCAATTTTCTGAGAGATAAGGGAGACAAAATCATCTACATGTGCTTTCACTTTCTTTATTTTACCTGTCTTTTCTGCCACCTCTGACAGCAAAGAAACTCCTTGAGTATGCATCCTTTTGACATAGTCCTCTAGGACTTTTCCCTTTAAATAAGTCTTTTCCACCTTTTGAATGACTGAGTCATCCACTGAGAAGGCCTCTAGAGTTGCTGCTTCAGGAGGAAGAGTGAACCTTTTGATCACTACCATCAGCTACTCTGTTCTAGCTTTGTAATGATCCTTCATCTCTTTTTCTCTGTCGAATTTCTATACCATAATGTCCATGGTAGCCTGAAGATCACTTTTCGCACCTTCATGAGTAACTTTGCCAAGTTCAACATGAGAGATGGAATAGCTACTCATCTCGAAACCCTCAAGGGCTGTGTCTTGTGGGGGCCTGGCTATTTCTAGAAAATTTTGCCCTTTTTCTTCGACTAATTTGGATAGGATCCTTGGCCTCTTTAGAGCTTTTGCTTTCACTGGCACTATTTTGCTGAAGTCAAACTCATCTGGTGAGATGGCCATCTTCTTCTTGTTTGGCATGAAAGTAGACATCCAAGGTGGGAGAGAAGTACCTGTTGTGGCAATGGTTGTCTCTGCTGGTGTTACTGTAGCAGCTTCCACACTGATAGTGGTGACAGTAGTTGTAGTTGGAGTAACCAGTGAAACTGCACTGATTACTGACTCTGGCTCAGGTGCAGGGCTTGCTAGCAAGGTGAAAGAAGGAGATGATAGACTTGGAATGGATCCAGAAGAGTAAGGGGAACCCTCGGAAGGACCCTAAGGATCACCAAAAACAACCCTAGAAGGAGAAGCAGCTCTGAAAGAGGGAACACTGATTGGGGAGATAGGAGAAATGGGCACCACAGGAGATTGAGGGGGAGAAGGAGAGGCACTCTGGATCGGCTGTGCTTGTTCCTGCGAGAGTGGAGACCCAACACTTGGTTGTTTTGATGGTTGATCCTCTGTCTCCATGGGCTAAGCTACCTGTGCTTGAGGGCTTTATTTTTTAGTTCTTTCGGCTATCATTTCAGACCCTTGGGTGGTCTTAGGCTTTTTGGATATGAAGATGGTTTTAGGCTTGTGAGGCCTAGAAGGAGAAGGGACATCACCCTTATTTTTGGTTCTGTTCTCTACTTTCCTCTTTAATTCTACCTGGTATTCATCCTCTCATCTTGTAATAAATTCCCTCAAGGTGATCCCTTTGGCTGCTAACCAATCATTGGTGTTAGCCAATATTGGTTTGAATCTTTTTCTCAGAGAAGTCAGCTCCTTCTAAGACCACTGAATTGGAGGGAGAGGGGAACCAACAACCTTTTCTGCCAGATACCTATTATTTATGATGTTCCCATCATCAATTAGACCAGATGGGATCTCTGCAAGCCTGAGGTATTCTATTTGCTCCAGTGTTAGATGGCAATAGTCCATTTTCCTTATTTCTTTGGTCATCCTCAGGTCCACCCAAATATCCTCAATCATGGGTTTGTGGGACTGAGTTTTCCTTTTGATCTTTTCTTTGACTCCCCTGTAGTCAAATTTCTCCCATCTCTTGAATGGCTTGATAGTAACCATCTGCATATCTATTTCCATGACCTTGGCTTTGGTTGATGTAGCAACTAAAAACCTGCCAATCTAGATTGGAAACTTGAAACCAAGTCTCTTAAGTTCCATCTATTTAGTATGCACGATAGCTAGTTGTCGACAAAGTTCCATTAGAACTAATTTTTCTGAAGGGAATTTAGGGAGCATATAGGGATTTCTTGGTAAAAACCAACCCAAAGATAGCAAAAAGTGGGGAACTAGAGGAACATGTAGCCATAATCATTTACCACTGGCCATGCCTCGTCTAATATTCTCTTCTTCTCAAGCTGAGGATCGAAGAGACATAAAAACATGGCAAAGAATGCATCATTTACTTGTTTGAAATGACGTGTTGACCCTTGAAGCATCACCTGAGGATAATATGAGTAGACCAAGGTGGTCTTTCTATCTCCTTCTGTAGTCAATCCTAGGAAAGACCGCATTACTGTAGCTATATAGACCAGGTATGAGGTCATGTAGAACTTGAAGGAAGTCTGTACCTTGGTCAACTATTCATGGAGGGCATTACTGATTTGTTCCCCCTAAAAGATGGTTTGTTTATCCTGGAGGATGATCTTAATGAATGGGTACATCCATTCATGGAATTGTGAAGAAGATGGGAGGTCCCGTACCCTGCTGAGAAGGGTGATCAAGTCACCAACTTCTTCAACAAAATCACTCCTCAGAAAGTTCTTTAGCCATCTAGAGAGGCTAGTCCTAGGGGTCTTCAGCCACTTGTAGTTTATAACTTTCTTTGCCCTCTCAGGGTTGTTAGGTATGTGGAGCTAAAAGCTTCACCATGGAGCATAGACAAACAGGTTCGGGTCTACACAGACGCCGGCGTCGGTCAGGAGCGACCGACGTCGGTCAGTTGCAGTTCAGAGGTGCCGACGTCGGCAGTATGGTCGGCCGGCGACGGTCACAGGCGAACAGACAGGAACCGACGTCGGTTACCTGCGTGTCCAGAGAGCTATTTCCGAGGACAGAAGCGAGTGTTTGCATGATGAGTTTGAGTTGTAGACTCATGCTCGCGTCTCTATTGTTAGCAATGTTATTTTTAGAGCCCTTGTTGAAGAGGCTTAACTGTTTGTTGCAAGAGCATGCTTAAGTTTCCTATTTTCTATATGTAGGAGAGATCTTCTAAGCTATTGTAAGATGATGAAGTGTATGAGAGTGTAATTGAGTACGAAGTAGAACATTGTGAATGTTTGAAGGACTGTACTTTAGAGAAAGCTCTTGAGGAATAGAGATCTAGTGAGAGATCTTGTGTGCATCTGAGAGAGGTGTGGAAGAACAAAGTTCTTCATTTGTATTCCTATTGTAAAGAGTTTTTAATACAAGGTTTCAGGGTGTTTTCTTGTATATCTTGTTCTGTGTTATTTATCATTTCAGTTACTTATCTATCTGTTTATTTCCGCATTGATTGCTTTCATAAGTGTAATCCATTGTTGGTTGATCCCCAACAAGTGGTATCAGAGCTCAGGTTCACTAACAGGTGTTTCAGATCTGTGTAGTGTGTTCGGATTACAGGTTGCTCACAGGGATTTCTGTTTGAGTGGGAGAAGCAATGGCAGAGGAAAGTAAGTTGAGAATGGAAAAGTTTAATGGCAAGAACTATCAGCACTGGAGAATGCAGATAGAGGACTATCTGTATCAGAAGGATCTTTACTTACCGTTAGGTGGGATAGCAAAGAAGCCCAAGGACATGGAGGACAAAGAATGGGAAGTTCTTGACAGAAAGGCTCTTGGTTCTATAAGACTGAGTCTGGCCTCCACTGTGATATCCAATTTGTCACAAGCAAAAACTACGGTAGAGTTAATGACCACGTTAGCAAATTTATATGAAAAACCCTCAGCTTCAAACAAGGTATATTTGATGAAGCAGTTGTTTAATTTGCATATGCAAGAAGGTGGATCTATTTCTAATCACCTGAATGATTTCCATGGTATTGTTAATCAGTTAAGTTCTGTTAATATTTCATTTGAAGATGAAATAAAGGCTCTTTTAATTTTATGTTCTTTGCCTGAAAGCTGGCATGGCTTGGTAATGGCAGTTTCTAATACTGCTTCTGCTTCGAATATTTTAAAAGTAGAGGATGTGGTTAGTGTTATTTTGAATGAGGAAATATGCAGGAAAAGCACAGAAGAGACTTCTGGGACATCCGGGATCGCTTTAAATTTCGAGAGCAGAGGAAGGCAAAAAGAAAGGAGCAAGAGGAGATCAAGATCTAAGTCTAAGGGAAGAGGCAGATCCAAATCCAGGAATGGCAGAAGGCCACAATGCTGGAACTGTGGAAAGTTGGGGCACATAAGCAGAGATTGCTGGTCAAAGCCTAAGGAGGACAATCAGCACGAAAGAAAGGAAGAGACAAAGGTTGCAGGTATTGCACAGGATGCTCTTATTTTCTCTTTGCATAATAACATAGAATCTTGGGTATTAGATTCTGGTGCGTCTTTCCATGCTACCCCTAACAGAGAATATTTCAGTGACTATGTCCATGGAGATTTTGGAATAGTATACTTAGGGGATGATGAGCCTTGTAAGATAATTGGCAAAGGTAAAGTGCAGCTAAAGATGCAGAATGGCAACACATGGGTGTTGAGGGATGTGATGCATGTTCCTAGTTTGAAGAGAAATCTGATTTCTGCAGGTAAGCTTGGTGATGAGGGTTGTACAGTAACTCTCACAGCAGATTCTTGGAAAGTGACCAAGGGTGCACTTGTTATGGCCAGAGGTAAGAGAGAAGGTACTCTCTATTTGTGTAATTGTATTACTAACAAATCTCCTTCAGTTTTATCTACTTCAGATGTGGATGCTAAATTGTGGCACTCAAGGCTTGGCCACATGAGTGAGAAGGGGATGTCTATCCTTAAGTCTAAAGGTATGCTTTCAGATTTGAAAAGTATGGATCTAGAATTTTGTGAGCATTGTGTGTTTGGAAAACAGAAAAGGGTTAGTTTTCTAAAGACTGGGTCTACTAAGAAAAGGCAGAAGTTGCAGCTTGTTCACACAGACGTGTGGGGACCGGCTCATGTAGCCTCTATTGGCGGATCACAGTACTATGTTACATTCATAGATGACGCCACAAGAAAGGTATGGATCTACTGTATTAAAAAGAAATCTGATGTTTTTGAGACTTTTAAGATATGGAAAGCCATGGTTGAGAATGAAACAGGCAAAAGATTAAAGTGCTTGAGATCTGATAATGGCGGTGAGTTCTGCAGTCTTAAGTTCAAATTGTATTGTTACATAAATGGGATCCGTAGGCAAAGGACGGTTCCAAGGACACCTCAGCAGAATGGTATTGCTGAAAGGATGAACAGGACTATTATGGAGCGTGCAAGATGTATGAGATTGCATGCAGGGTTGCCCTTAGAGTTTTGGGCAGAAGCAGTTGACACCGCAGTGTACCTGATCAACAGAGGACCCTCTACAGCTCTGGATGGTGGAATTCCAGAAGAGGCATGGACAGGTAAAAAGGTTGATCTTTCATATCTCAAAGTTTTTGGTTGTGAAGCCTTTGTGCACATAGATAAGGAAAATAGAAAGAAGCTAGATGCTAAGTCTATGAGGTGCACGTTTATAGGCTATGGCTCAGATGATTTTGGTTTCAGATTTTGGAATCTAGGAACTAACAAGGTAATCAGGAGCCGTGATGTTGTTTTCAACGAAAGAGTGATGTACAGTGATCAGACAAGGAAGCTAGATCAAGCTGGGCAGAGCAATAATGAGTTGGACGAAGTTATGGTCCAAAATGAGCTTGCGGGAAAAAGAAATAATCACTTACAGGAAAACACAGAGACCGACGTCGGCAGGTTTGGCACCGGCGTCGGCAATACAAAAACCGATGTCGGTCATACAGAGACCGACGTCGGCAGACCAGGCACCGGCGTCGGCCAGGAAGAACTGGCGTCGGCCAGTAACAGGTCTACAGGTGGCCGAGGTCGGTCACTGTCAGAAAATTTGGGTGGACAGATTGTGGAAAATGAGTCCAAGACACCAATCAGGAGGTCTGAAAGGGTAAGTAAGCCTCCAATTAAATACTCTCCTTCTTTATATTATTTATTGCTAACCGATGGTGGAGAACCAGAAAGTTTTGAAGAAGCTTTACAGGTGGAGTCCAGGAGTAAGTGGGAGCATGGCATGATTGAGGAGATGGAGTCCTTAAGAGAGAACCAAACATGGGATTTGGTTGAATTGCCAGTTGGTAAGAGAACACTGAAGAACAGGTGGACTTACAGGTTGAAGGAAGGTGAGGATGGTCAGATGAGATACAAGGCCAGATTGGTTGTAAAAGGATTTGCACAAAAGCCAGGTATTGACTTTGGCGAAATTTTTTCTCCAGTTGTTAAGATGACTTCTATAAGGGTTGTATTATCTTTGGTTGCTTTTGAGGATTTGCATCTCGAGCAGCTAGATGTTAAAACAGCATTTCTTCATGGAGATTTAGATGAGGAAATTTACATGGAACAGCCAGAAGGTTTCGAGGTCAAGGGTAAGGAGAAACTAGTGTGCAGGTTAAAGAAAAGCTTGTATGGCCTCAAGCAAGCTCCAAGGCAATGGTACTTGAAATTTGACAGGTTTATGACTGAGCATGGTTTTAGTAGGTGTCAATCAGACCATTGTGTATACTTTAAGAGATTCGATAACGGTAGATACATTATTCTATTGTTGTATGTAGATGACATGTTGGTTGCAGGGTCTCACATGCAGGATATCTCAGAGCTTAAAGTAAAGTTAGCTCAAACGTTTGCCATGAAGGATTTGGGAGCAGCTAAGAAAATCCTTGGCATGAGCATTAAGAGAGACAGAGAAAATCACAGGTTGATATTGTCTCAAGAAGATTATGTGGACAGGGTGTTGAAACGGTTCAACATGCAGGATGCGAAACCGGTAAGCACACCTTTGGCAGGACATTTCAAGTTAAGTAAAGAACAATGTCCCAATTCACATGATGAGGTAGAGTACATGAACAAGGTTCCATATTCTTCCGTGGTAGGAAGTTTGATGTATGCAATGGTGTGTACTAGACCAGATATTGCCCAAGCAGTGGGAGTAGTAAGCAGGTATATGGCCAATCCAGGAAAGGAACATTGGAAATCAGTACAATGGATCCTTAGATATCTGAGAGGAACCAGCAGTAGACACTTATGCTATGGAGGTTCAGATACGTCTCTACATGGCTATGTAGATTCAGATATGGCAGGGGATTTGGATGGCAGGAGGAGCACCACAGGTTATGTTTTTACTGTAGGTGGAACGGTAGTTAGTTGGATTTCTAAGTTGCAGAAGGTTGTAGCCTTATCAACTACAGAAGCAGAATACATTGCAGCTACAGAAGCTAGCAAGGAAATGATATGGATGACACGGTTCATGGAAGAGCTTGGAAGGGAGCATGGGAGTTGCAGATTGCATAGTGACAGTCAAAGCGCAATCCATTTGGCTAAGAACTCAGCTTTCCATTCTAGAACCAAACACATACAGCTAAGGTACCACTTCATACGGCAGGTAGTGGAAGATGGTGAGTTGAAGCTGGAGAAGATCCATACAGACATGAATCCTGCGGATATGCTAACGAAGCCGGTTACTAAGGAGAAGTTGAATCTTCATTCAACTTCTGTTGGTCTTCATAATTAAGTTAAAGATGGAGGAGCTAGAAGATCTTGCTGTACAGGTATTGGTGCAGCTGGTTTATCTCCAAGTGGGAGATTGTTAGGTATGTGGAGCTAAAAGCTTCACCATGGAGCATAGACAAATAGGTTCGGGTCTACACAGACGCCGGCGTCGGTTAGGAGCGATCGACGTCGGTCAGTTGCAGTTCAGAGGCGCCGACGTTGGCAGTATGGTCGGCCGGCGATGGTCACAGGCGAACAGACAGGAACCGACGTCGGTTACCTGCGTGTCCAGAGAGCTATTTCCGAGGACAGAAGCGAGTGTTTGCATGATGAGTTTGAGTTGTAGACTCATGCTCGCGTCTCTATTGTTAGCAATGTTATTTTTAGAGCCCTTGTTGAAGAGGCTTAACTGTTTGTTGCAAGAGCATGCTTAAGTTTCCTATTTTCTATATGTAGGAGAGATCTTCTAAGCTATTGTAAGATGATGAAGTGTATGAGAGTGTAATTGAGTACGAAGTAGAACATTGTGAATGTTTGAAGGACTGTACTTTAGAGAAAGCTCTTGAGGAATAGAGATCTAGTGAGAGATCTTGTGTGCATCTGAGAGAGGTGTGGAAGAACAAAGTTCTTCATTTGTATTCCTATTGTAAAGAGTTTTTAATACAAGTTTTCAGGGTGTTTTCTTGTATATCTTGTTCTGTGCTATTTATCATTTCAGTTACTTATCTATCTGTTTATTTCCGCATTGATTGCTTTCATAAGTGTAATCCATTGTTGGTTGATCCCCAACAAGGGTCTTTATCATATTCCTTTTGTGCATTCCCAAAGTTGATTCGGGTTACTTCAGTGGCTAGAGGGCACAAGAAAACTTTGTTGATGAAATCGAGGTCCAACCAAATTATCATGTTGCTACTGGCATATGAAACTAATTTGGTCTCTTTGTGGTAAAAGTGCACGCATTGGAGGACAAACTCAGCATGATGCACTGCTACCAAAAAGGCGGCCACCAGGTGGATGTTGCTCTCAATGATCTTTTTTATTCTAGTGCTGGGGTTTGTCGCCTTTGTTCACGTTAAGAATTTAGCCATGTCCACATGGCCGATCTCAGTGTCTCAAATGTCATCAATGTTTGAGGAGACTGATGTAGGTGGGAAGACTCCCTAATATTTATATTTCATGCTTTTTGCCTTCTTTGGAGACGCTTCCGTCATTGGGAATGATTGTGACCGGATGGGAGCAAGTGTGCTAAAGATGCTACAGTCATGATCAAAGATGAGAGGAGAGTGAGTGAGAGAGAGAAAGTGCAATTTAAGTGATATGGGTTACTAGAGGTCACTTAAATAGGCCAGGTTAGGAGAAGGAGTGAAAAATGAGGAAGAAAGGGAAAGAAAGGGACAGGTCAAAAAATTCTTGGGAGTTGGGAAAATGGGAGGAAAAATGCAGGGGCGGCAAAAATCACCGCCCTCGCAAAAAGTTAAAAAAAGGGAAGGGTGGTGAAAATCACTGCCCTTACATTTTCAACTGGAAATGTGCAAGGGCGGTGAAAATCACCGCCCTTGCACACGGGGTTGGAAACGTGGAAGGGCGGCAAATTTTGCCACCCTTGCATGTAGATAAGAAAATGTGCAGGGGCGGCAAAAATCACCACCCTTGTATAGAGGGCAGAAAACACGTGTAGGGGCAACGAAGATCACTACCCTTACACAGAGGGTGGAAAAGAACACGCGGGTGGAAAAAATTTGCTGCCTGCTTGAGGTTCAAATAGGAACCTACGAGTGAAGGGGGAGGAAAAGAAATGTCTATGACGAGGAGATGAGGGATACGGGTGGAAGGAGAGAGAAAAAGCAAAAAGTAAAGCACAAAAAAATAATAATAATACAAAGAAACTAAGCAAAATAGGAAGAAAATAAGAAGCAAATGCCAAAAACAAACCCTACTTGAGAAACCACGTGTACCACAAGGTTGAATCCGTAAATGCATGCTTCGAGTCAATCGCCAAATGATCCAGACGTGAAGAGCAGGAGGAGAGGAAGAAGCAATGAGGATAATGAGGCTCAAATCAATTTAAATGGGGTGAAAATTGACCCCAACCACCAACCACGCATGGCCATTAATGTCACGCACAGAAATTGAGACGTGCAAGGGTAGCAAAATTTGCTGCCCTTGCATGTTTAGGTTCATCTTGCAGGGGTGGCACAATTTTCTGCCCTTGCATGCCAAAGAGAAATGGTAGCAAATCTTGCTGCCTTTGCAGGAAAAAGTGCAGGGGCGGCAAAAAATGCCACCCTTGCACAAAAATAAAGAAAATGCAGAGGCGGCAAAAAATACCGCCCCTGCAGGAAAAAGAAAGAAAAGACTAACTCTAGATGGAGAGTCTGGGGGAGGAAAAACTTGGCTGGGATGAGATTGTAACCACTTTCACATTCTGAGGCCAAGATGAGAATGAATTCAAAATTTGTCTCAAAAAATGAACTTAGAGAGATGAAAGACGAAACAGACAAGTTTCGTAGGGGGTTGTTCTCAAAAATGAGCTAAGCTGATTTTGGAAACAACACAATCAAGATAAGAAATGTCATGAGGATAATGTTCTGGTATAGGCCAACTAATTAGATTAGTGGTGGTGAGATTGTGAAACACATATTTAATAGGTTTTCCAAGGTCACTAAAAACATGACGAGTAGGCATTTTCCTCCTTAGAGGAGGAAGGGTCTTGTAATGACAAAGGTTGATGTATTTGTTGCATGAGACTAAGATGTTATGCTTGCTACATTTTTTGAAAATGTTATGGAGTAGGAGTAATTTATATATGTTGTGTAGGTTGAGCAGATGGTGTTTGCATCATTTGGACATGTCACAATTTTGTTACTCTATTTCTAATAATGTTCTTGTTATAGTTGAATTTATTTGGTCTATCATTGTTATTGGCCTATGATGGTTGAGATGCTTACACTTGGATTTTATGTTGGTTTTGTCTATTTCCTTGATTGGTACCTAAACTTTGTGTTTCTATCTATTTTTTGTTTTTTCCTAAGTGTGGAAAGTAAAAACTTATGATGATGGGTGTGGAAGATTACCTATTAAAGTACATGCATTGGATCCAAGTGATTATTAATATATCCTCTTTGGCTTGGGAGGATGAACTTAAAATAACAAAAAACTAAAATAAACTCATTTGTTAGATAAGTAGATGGGTGGATTACCTAGCATGAGCTAGATCCTATAAGCGAAAGCTTTTTAGGAGGCTATCAATCCACCTACTTTTAAACATTTAAGTGGTAATGATAAAAGAAATATATTTTCCTTGTATGATTGTAAAACTAAAATGAATAAATAACATAAAATTAATCAAGAAAACTAAATTCTTTGCTTAGATGGCTAAAATAAAGCAACTAGTATAAATAATGCTAATGCTGAAAATTAGCTAAAATAAAGTTATGGTTTTTGGTTTGGATTAGTTTGATAAAGGTAAAAAGAGTGATTTGGTTGGAGTCAAAAATGGGTTGATATGGTGAAGGGTAATGTGTTCAAGAAAACAAGAGGTATAAATGGTCAAAATAGGGCCAAGAAGGCAAAGGGGTAAATGGTCCAAAATGAGGCCAAGAAGGCAAAGAGGCAAATGGTCAAAATGAGGCCAAGAAGGAAAAGCGGTAAATGATGATCAATAAGATAAAGAGGATATGGATAAGAATATAAAATTATAGGAGGGTGATGAAGGAAACAAGTGAAAGAATAAGTCCAAAGGGAAAGGAATACAAAATTAAGATAATTAAACAATAAGATTACCTCAATACTTGAAGATGATTGTTGATGAATATTGGCTTGTTGATAGTTGATGAAGAATTGAAGTAATTTTGGTAGAGTTTTGTTACTTGATCTCTTTATCTTCAAT
This sequence comes from Torreya grandis, assembly GCA_037957365.1. Lineage (NCBI taxonomy): Eukaryota > Viridiplantae > Streptophyta > Pinopsida > Cupressales > Taxaceae > Torreya > Torreya grandis. Next base: position 2,260,092 of record JARHVA010002289.1, on the reverse strand, counting down.
ATGATGACCTCTTTGATGAAACCTCAAAACTTTCAATGTAAATTCTAATAAAAAAATACTAACTTCCAACTTAACCTTGGGTGAAGGAGAGGGGGGGTATTTATAGAATATAATGTGAAAAAACATGCCAAAATAGAGGAATAGTGAAGAAATTCAAATTTATCCAAGTGGGATCATGAATGAGTCAAGGATGAGGTTGGTGATGATTCCCACTTTGATCATAAGTCTCCCATTTGGGATTGGTGTGTCTCCCACCTTACACATGAGTCCGATTTTGAATGGGAATCATGCACATGGGTTTAAATGAGACCAAAGAATTCTCCCCACATTTTCTTGATTTCACACAAGCACTTAAATAGATTGCATACCAAATGTGTCACCATTTTCCATTTGGGGGATGAAAATTCCAAGGTGAGGTTGTGAAAGATTCCCATTTGGGTTGAGAAGTCTCCCATTTCATGTAAGAAGTCAAAAATGGGTGCCCTTTGTATTTCCTAAAGTCTTAAAGAGGTAGGTATCTCTTTTAAAATATAATTTCATGTGAGGAAGACAAAATACATGTTTAATAATGACCCCTTAAGGGGAAATTTGTGATGCTAATATAAAGTCATTAGGCACTTTGGGAAAGGGTCCCAAGTAGGGTATGGTGTCCCACATCAAGCCATGTCATTTCTAAGCCATATCACTTGCCATATCACCTCCAAATCACATGTCATGTCACATTCTATATAATCTTCCATGTCATCATAAATAGTGATAGTGGGTTCCATAGTGAATAGTGATGGGGAATAGTACTTTTAAATAGTGGTTTTGAATGACATTATGTGACTAGGATAATAATTATTTGGTCAGGTTAAGAGGGGTTGTAATAAGGTTTAAGAATTTCTAGGGGATCTCAAGGCATTTAGGCATAAAAAAATATAAGTGTGAAGGTTTTTAATGTCTACATTTTGCCCCTTTTTATTAGGCAACCTTGAATTGACAAGTTGCAAAAAAAATGAATCATTTGTTCGAAGGTCCAAATACCTTGAGTATGGGAGGAGGTGTTCCCCCTCAAACCAAGAGTCAATGAGGAAAGGTTAAATAGGTGTAGGTTTGATAAGAATTTTATGGGGAGGCACTAGGTAGTGCCACAAGGTAGCTAGGTATCTGAAACATCAATGGGTTCAAAAAATATGACTAAGCACAATAGTTAAGATTATGCAAAGATTAAAGGTGCCAATGTTGATAAAAAAAAAGGTTAGGTTCTAAGATAAATGATAAGGTAATTGGTCCCCAACATTATTCATAGCTAATCAAGTTAGTATTATCAAGGCTCCTAGATAGGGTCAATGTTGACTCAGGTATCCAAGGTAGGAAGTGCTCCCAAGAAAATACAAATGGTCTAGTTTTACATAAGTTGGTGAAAATGTTAAAAAGTTCAACACAACAAGGTTGGTCATTGTAGTCAAAATTTATTGCAAAAAGCACCAATGTTTTAGGTCAAACGTAACTAATGTCAAGGTGGACATGGTGAAAGCATGGGTGGATTGGTTATGGGTGAGAAGGGGATGACCGAGCTAACTCTAGAAGCACGCAGAAAGTGGGTGCTACCTATATAGTTCTATGGATAGGAATCCAAAAATAACGTCAAGCCAAATGTATTTATTTTGAGGTGAAGGGTGTTTTTTAACTTGGTTGTCCCAATTAGATATCATATATGTAGGTATAGGTGAAGGATGTTGGACAAAGGGAAATGCCAAAGGGTGGAAAAGATGGCTATCAAATAGCATTTGAATAGGTGTGGTAGAAATAGTGGATGAGGTGAGTTAAGATGCAATTAGATGATTGTGTCAACTATGTAAAAGGAATATTTATCCATGGATAAGTAGGTTGAAGTGTGAAATTTCAGCCACCTTTTTAAATTAAAAAAAATGGGAGAAATATGCTTTACCAAGTTTAAGAAAATCTAGAACTACTTGAATTGCCACGGTGATCTGACAAGTTCTTTCATCACCATCCAAATAAGCCAACATTGTGCACATTTCACAAAAATGTCATTAATAGGATATGTAAGGTTATTATTCAATGATTCAGGGAATAAAATTAGTAGAATTGGTAAATGTGAAGTGGTAAAGATTCAAACCCTTAACCCTTGAGTCAGTGGGGCCCCAAAATAAGTAAGCATTGAGTTTCTAGGGGAATTCAAAGAAATATGCCAAGGGTTTTGAATATGGAGAAAGATGAATAATAATATCAATTAAATGAAGGAGAAAGTTATGGATTTCATGCATTAAAGCAAAGGTTATTTCAAGGCATAAAAATATTTAGTCTAGGAAGGGAGAATCAAGGGGAATTATTGAAAGGTAGGGTGCATGGGAGGGTGAAGGGAGTAGGTGGAGAGGGAAAAAAGAAAGATTCCATGCACAACATAGAGAGGAATTAAATGAAGAAATGGATGCTCTTGAAGTAATGAACCTGACTAGAATTTGTGTATTAAGGCAAGGGTGTGGAGGATATGAGGAAGCAAATAAGGAGATGTACACAGAAGCAGTATAACTAGTGACTAAAATCTAAAGAGGTGGAGGTTGAATTAGATAAAATAAGGGAGATCTAACAAGGGATGAGGTGAAGTTATACTATTATTTGGATGAAAGAAAAAAATGAGGTCACAGATAAATATGAAGGTGGAGAAGGATGGAAGAAGCTAGGCATGGTCATACAAGTCAAGAAGAGAAAGGAAGGGTATCAAAGGAGATAAAAAAATGAAATGAAATGGAGAAAAGATAAAAATAAAAGGTATAATATTGGGGTTGAGAGATGCACTAAAGAATGATAAAGTGGAGAATTGAAAAGGATAGGGATAGAAGTGTAATAATTTTTAAGGGTAAGGGGAGCATGGTAAATGTGGGAGGCCATGAAGGGTTTGAAAAGAAGTCTAAGAAAATATTAAGGAGAAAATATTTTGGTGATGAGAATTAAAAATAAGGAAATAAATAGAATAAAAGGAAACAAGAGGAAAAAGGAGTGAAATTAGGACATAAAAGTGATTGACAAGCTAGAAATGTAGTTAAAAGAGATTGACAAGCTGGAGGTAGGGAGGTGGTTAGGAGATAGGTAGAGAAGTGGAGGAAGATATTTTAGGTGAGAAGGGAAAATAAAGTAAAGGAAGTGGCTAAGCTAACCTTAGTAACTAAGCACTACCTACATAGTCCAAAAAGACCTCAAACAAATGTAGTTCTCCCAACAATTAGGGAAAGACTTAAGATGAAGTATTAGATGGTGTTAAAACATAAGGACACTGAAGAAATAATTCAAAGCTTCCTTGATCTACGATGCACTAAGAAAGAGGGAATTATTAGTAGTGGAAATGAGTGAGAATAAAAAGGGGATGGGAATTAGTTATTAGTGGTCAAGCTATCCCTAGAAGTGGATCAACACCTACATAGTCCATGGACATCAGGCCAATGTAGTTCAACATGGGATGGAAAATGGTGCTCGAATTAGATGCCCCAATTTAATGGACCACATGGGTTGGTTTAGGTTGATGGATAAGGTTTTATAAAATAAAGGTTTTGGGTTTTGGTGAAGGTGTCAGTGAAAGTGAATGGGGTAGGTTGGTAAATAGTTACCATAATGATCCCACATTCAGTAGGATGAGAGATATAAATGGGCAAGGTAGGATAAATTAAAAGGGAACACAATGCTAAGTACCATAAATGATCTTAAATGGAGATAATCCAAAGAAGAGATGATTTTTTTAGGAGGTTACACCTTATAAAATTATGTTAGGGTAGGAGTTTGGAGATAGTGTTTACCACTACGAGCTGAGTTTTAGGAGGTGGGGGTTTATTCAGATGTACAAAGTCACTATGGCCAAGGTTCATCATTGCTATGAAACAAGTTTTAAGGGTAGTAGTGAAGTGATGACCTATAAATAATTTCTTTGATAGTCAAGTAGATTCTACAAGTAAGGAAGTGAGTAGTGTGGTGAGTGATAGAGGATGGACCTTGCCTAACCCAAGAGCTACATGGGTAGGCTAGACAAATGGTGGCCATGTCGACATCCTCTATCCTAGATCTATGGAACCAATGACTTATTTTTTCTCCTAGGTTAGGATTAACTAAAAAGAAGCTATGTGTTCAAGAGAAGGCAATCATTCCCTTGTTATGGATGACCTTTTAGTTGTCACAAAAAGGAAGGTTGCTATGTTCGAGTAGACATTGTTAATGGTTGGGATCTGACATTCAAAGCATGTGGTTATGGGTTGGTAGGAATAGGAGGATAAAATGAGAAAGAAGGTGAATGCATCATTGTGAAAGACCCAGAGTAGAGTATGATTCTTACCCTATGGGGATGAATGTGGGAGATGAGAATAGAGTACACCCTTTAGTGGTCACTGAGATAGGGAAAGGTATAAATGTTAGTTCAGGGAGTAATCAAGCAAAAGGATGGGTGAACAGAAATCTAAAGTCACTAGATAATTTTTCTAATGCTTAGGTAGGAAATAATGTATGTAGGGGATTTATGTGAAGCGTGGATAGATTAATAACTTTGTGTATCATACAACACCTCACACCTTAAATGAAATATTGAATAGTTTGACATGAACCTGTATAAAATGTTTTAGATGTTGTTGGTTAGATGTTATGGTTATGGTTATGATTGGTATGGTTATGGTTTTTGTAATCTCACTTAATATAAAAAGGATGATTAAGGTTGTTGCAATATTGGATGGTAAAAGTTGCGATGAAAACATCAACCAAGCACATTAAGATGAGAATAGGGCATGATGCTTTGTTTTTGATAAGGAATGAAAATGGACCCAAAGTGGGATCAAATTAATGAATATAAGCCCTTCAAACACTACGTATGAGTAGTTGCTAGTTTATAAAAAAGGTTTCTTGATCATAAGGTTTCAAGTAAGCTCTAAATCCCTTGATTTATAGATAGTCTAAAAGGAAGATGGGTGAGAGGTGGTGTGAAGGGTAATAGGTGATATGTATGATAACCTCATGTGAATTATTTTACCCTTTTATAGGTGGCCTAATAAGGGTGATAGATAAGTCCATGTTGTATGCTAGATATAGACTGATCAATGCAGGAAGTCTACATGTGAAGAAAGATTGTGGCTTTAGATTTTTTTGTGATAGTGGGTCTTTTTCTTTATTTTTATATATGTGAAGCTGATTGATGTGAGAAGCTTCCAATAAATTTCTGTAATTTTGACTAAGTTAACTCATCCATCCTTCAAGGGATTGGTCTAAGCTTATTGGATTTGTTATAATGTTCTTGATAGTTATCCTTCAAGGGAGCAGTCTACCTTTCATGTGGTAGTTTTTATTTTATTTTTGGGTAGTTGTACTTTGATGGAATAGTTTGTAATGCTTAATATATTGACCCATTTAATTATTGAAATATGAAATGTGTTTAGACATGGACCGATCCAATTAGGTTTAGAGGTTTACCTTTATGAGGGAAAAAATTTACACAAGAAGGTCAATGATATGTGAAAGGGTATGGTTTTGAGAGATAATGACCATGGTATTCCATCTTGTTAGAGATGAAAATTATCCATGAGAACCATGCTATGGGTAGAGCCATAGTAACCATATTTAGGATTAGGCCATGACTATGATGATTAATCACATGGTTATATGTTGTAATTAATTATCCTCAAAAAGGGAGGAGGAATGTGGATGAAGGTTAAAATATCATAATCAAGGGATGAGATTAAGTTAGACAAATAGGTGAGCTTGATCCCTTTTTTAACAAAAAAATAGACATAGATTTGAAGTGTTGAGAGGCTTAGGTTCTAGTTTGCCTTCGAGAGAGGACAAATGGTAAGCTCACAATCCATACTTATGGGTGACAAATGTAGGGTCCAAGCCAATTGAAGGCAAACTTTATTCATTTACTCCTCTCCATGTTGGTCACATGCTGGTTTTCTTTTAGGATGAGATATCTGATATTGAATTCCCATTGGTTGAGGTGCTTTTTATAAGTATGTGTGATACTCTCTTGATAGATACAGAGGTGGGTGAGGGTTTCTAAAAAATGCTCATCAAGTAGCTCAATTTGAGATAAATGATGCTAATAAAAATCTTCCTTAAAAATGAGTTATTTCAAATATATGTGTAGAGAGGGGATTTAGACTTTAAGAGGTAAGACTTCCTCTACTAAAAAAACTAGAGAGAAAGGGGTAACACCTGTAAAGGTTTTAATGCTAGTGTGATATGCCCATAAGGTGAATGGGATGTGCAAGTGCCAATCCTGACTTGAAGTGTTGACAAATTTAGTTAATATTTTGGTGAGGGTTTTATTAGAGGCTTCTACTTGTCCATTTGATCAATGCCAAATGCATCACATAAACCTTGGACTTACTTATTCTTGAAGGATTTTCCATTATCGGTGATGATCTTATGAAGAACACCAAAGCAATAGATGATATGGTGGTTGATAAAATTGACAATATTTTCCACTTTAGTAGAGATTAGAGGAATAGATTCTACCCAATTGGTGAAGCATTTGGTGGATATGATGATGGAGTTATACCACTGTGAAGAATGGGGGTTGATTTCCCCAATTAGATCAAGCCCCCATTGAGAGAAAGGTCAAAAGTCCTTAGATACCTAGAGGTTATTAGCTAGTGCATGATGTAAATTAGCATGTTGTTGACATTTAACACACTTTTATACATAATAACAATAGTCTTGGTTGAGGTTAGGCTAATATTAGCCAAGGTGAATGATATGTTTAATGACCACTAGGCAACTGAAGTGTCCCCCACAAATCCCATCATGTGTTTACTTGATGGCATGGGAAGATTCATGGCTACATAGGAAATGAAGAAGGAGATAGTCAAAACCATGTTTGTAAAGGATTCCACCTAGTATGGTGTAACAAGAGGTACTCTAAATAAAATCTCTTTGAGCATTCCTAGAGAGGTTGGGAAGAACAATGCCTAGGTTGAGGTAGTTGAAAGTTTGGTCATACCAAATGTCGGATGGGGATTCCTATACATAAAAAATGGTAGGGAGGTCAGATTGGTCATAAGAGGGTATGGTAAAATGATTAATGGTGAAAAATATTTTGGAATTATAAGGTTGAGAAGGGATTTGAGAATCAAGGGAAGGAATTTTATCTATAAATTTATTGGTAGATCAGAGAATGGATTGGACAAGGTAATGTTCAAATGATTTTAAGATTTTGTCAACTAAAAGTTTATATTTTATCAAGACATCATTCTTAAATTGATAGGATCCACTAACCTAGTTGACCATAACCTGGGAATCACCAAAGACATGGTTTATCTTAATTCCTAATCTTTGAGCTGTTTGGAGACCTATCACTAGGGCTTCATACTTAGCCATGTTATTGGTGCATTCAAAGTCAATTTTGAAGGAAAGAGGAAGGGTTTCACCATTGAGAGGAATGGGAATAACTTTGGCACCCCCTCCTTGTTGGAATTTTGAGCCATTGAAGAACATGGTCATTTGGTAGGTTATGTCATTTTATTGAAAAAGAGTCAGATAGACTCATCCAAAAAGGCAATAGGAGCTGGTTGGTTATTTGGTAAAGGAGCTTCAACCAATTGATCAATAATGACCTGACCTTTAATCAAAAAAATTTGGATAAATTCAAGGTCAAATTTAGCTAGGAGTATGAGCCACTTAGCCATATGTTAATTTTGGTATGGTTTAGAGTGCATGTATTTGAGTGGGTTGGTATTAGTGATGACATAGGTTTTATGGTTAAGAAGGTAGTGGAAAAGTTTGGTGGCCACAAAGGTCAATGCTAAGCAGAGTTTCTCAGTGTGTGTATACCAAGTCTCCTATTCTACAAGCATATGGCTAATGTAGTTTATGGCTTGTGCCTTTTGTTCTTCATCTCAGTGAGTTAACATTGCCCCTAGGAAATGATTAGTGGTAGAGATATATAGGTAAAAGGGGTGGTCATCCTTAGGGGAGGTGAGGATAGCTAGTGACAAAAAATATTGTTTGAGTGAATTTAAGGCCTTTTGATAATCACTACTCTATTTGAAAGAGACATCCTTCTTTAGAAGGTGATGGAAAGGTTAGCACTAGTATAAAAGTTGGGAAATAAAATGGTGAATGGAATGAAGTTTTCCCTAAAGGTTGCAAAGTTTCTTAAGGTTGGTTAGAGGGGGCATGCCTAAAATTGCTCTAACTTTAGCAGGGTCTACTTCAAATATGTGAAGAGAGATGATAAATCCAAGAAGTTTTCCTAAAAGGACCCCAAAAATGCATTTCTTAGGATTTAGATGAACATGAAAATGGATGAGGCATTCAAATATAATCATAAGATTAGTCAAGTGATCTTTTTAGAGTTTAGATTTCTCAATAAGGTCATCCACATAGTCTTATACAATTTTATGGATGATATCATGGAAAATATAAGTCATGGCATGTTGGTAGGTTGCACCAACATTATTTAACCTAAAAGGCATGAATCTATATTAAAAATTTCCCTAAGGGGTATTAAAGGTAGTTTTATATTGATCTTTAGGAGTAATCAAGATCTGATTATAACTTAAAAATCCATCCATGAGAGATAACATCTCATGGGTGATTGTAAGATCAAAAATTTGGTCGATGTTAGGTAAAGGGAAGTCATATTTAGGTTAGGCAAGGTTAAGGTCATGAAAGTCCACACAAATGCATATACCCCTAATGACTTTGGTGATAGGTACAATGTTTGAGACCCATTGGGGGTAGTCAATGGGTTGAATGAAGTTTATGGTTAGGAGATACTAAAGCTATTCTTTGATAATAAGGGATATATGAGGATGCATGCATTTAATTTTCTATTTAATGAGCTTAGCATCATGGTGAGTGACTATGTTATGGGTAGCAATGGTAGGGTCAATCTTAGGCATATCATTGTACGACCAAGTGAATACTATGTTGCAATCTTGGAGGAAAGAGGAGAAATCCTGAAGTTCTTTGGTATTCAATGATTGGTCCAATTTAACAATGTGGGGGTTATCTAGACTGCCCAAGTTGATATCAATGGTAGACTCATTCAACATAGCTAGGGCCTAAGGAGGAAGGGATTTGTAGATATAAGAATCTCCTACACTAAGGTAGGTAAAAATGGAATCATCATCTTGATGTCAGATGGTGTTGATGGTGGGATAATCATTCTCTACCATTTTAGGTTGTACGAGTGGAAGGACTTTAGTTTGGCCACTATTTTGGTAGATGAGAGGGCCCAAACATAGAGTATTGATCACAAAAAAATTAGGAGGGATAATATTGAAGTCTCTAGGTGGATAAAGTGGTTGGGTTGGCAAGGATGGGATATCTTTCTCTATGGTGGTAATGGGTTTGGGTGAATTAGTATATTCTTGAGGTGGTTCATACCCAAGGTTGAATGACTCATGAGGTTAAAAAGTTTTGAGATGGGGTAACTCATGAGGCCCTTATTCATAGTAATCGAGGCTAAATCCTTTCCAAGCACATCTATGAAGATATAACTTAGTAAACTCTAGTTTGCTAAGATAAATGGTTGGATGGATGATGTAGTGGTAGGGGTTAGAAGTGGCTAATCAAGTCCCCCATAAATGAAATTTGTTTGATGGTTAAGGAAAACAATGGGGATGATGGTCCTAATGTTAGGGTCATAAGAAAGGTCATGTTTGGGATTCCCATATTCTTGGGGGGGGGGGGGGTAAGGATGGAATATAAGGATAAGAGTCTATATCTCCTAAAATAAAGACATTAGAATGTGTTTTTCACAGGGTCTTCTACAAGAATTTAGGAAGAGGTGATAGATGATCTAGTAGAAGCTTCATCTACATTAGGTGTGGAAATATTATGGGTTTTGACTAGTGAGGTTGTGTTGTTGGTAGATGGTTTTACGGTGGATAAAGGAGGAATAAGGACATCACTAGGCTGATATGTCATATTACAAGATGTAAAGGGACTAAGGTCAGCTTGGATAGTCACAAATTTCCATTTATATTCAAACTTGACACATTGATGTAGGGTGGACGGGACAAAACTCATGGCATGAATCTAAGGGCATCCAAGTAAAATGTTGTATTGAAACTCTCCTTCTACAACATAAAAGAGTTTTGGAATAGTATGAGCCCTACACAGATGTGGAGGACAATTGTGCCCAAGGTGGTTGCCATAGTATCATTGAAAGAATGATCACTGAGATTTTAGACATGATGTTTTTGGGTAATTATAGCTAGTCATAAGCATGGGAGGAGATAATATTGATGCTATCTCCCCCATCGATCACCACCCTTTTTATGTGGGTTTAATTAATATATGTTTTAATGAAGAGGGGAAGATCGGGGTATTTTGAATGAATAGAAGGTATTTATAAATTTTTGAAGGTGACAAGGTTGGAAGTTTGAAGGGTACCAACAAAAGTAGCTATAGGTTAAGGATCATTAGGTTAGACATCAATGGATTGTATATCTTCTATGAGTACTTGATGATGATGGGGACCTATAGATATTAACTCATACAAGCTCATATTTGTTGGATTTTGGTGAAGTTGCCTAAGGATAGATTTTTGGATGGATATTGCAGATGGGTTAGGGTATGGAGGGTTAGATGGGGAGGCACCTAAGATAGACACCTTGGGTTTGTTTAAAGATGGAGAAGGTTGGGTATTATTTTCTTGAGAGTTTGTAGAGGGGTAAGTCTAAGGGATGGATACCTTAGTCTTCCCTTTATCCTTTTTTTGGGCTTGAGATCAAGAATCATATGAATAGTGTGGATAAGTGGGTTCTCTAGATTGGATGGTTGCTTCGATTCCTTCTCTTCACTTTTAGGTGAGTTCAAAGATAAGATGGGTTGAGTCAATGGTTGGATTGACAATGGGGGTGAGAAAGGTTTGTCTAATAAGAGATCATCATCTTCATACAAGTTGTGAACAAGCACTTGGAGGGCTTTATAGTTCTCAATGTCATGTCCTAGTGCCCTATGATATTCACATAACAAGTTATCATTAAACCAAGAGGGTTTGGTATTTGAATGGTGAAAGGTTTTTATGGGTGGTAAGCTCAAGGAAGAAGTTTGCAATAACCACTAGAGGATGGTTAAGTAAGATTTGGATAATAGTGGTATATGTTTAGTGGTTTTTGATTAGGTGTTGAAGTGGGAGGTTGTGTGGATGTAGGTTTGGTGGTAGGTATATTAGATACAATGGTATGCTTAGTTGATAGTTTTGGTTTGGTCATGATTGTTGATGAGATGCTGGTAGAAGAGGGAAAGGTAGGTAACTTAGGAATGGTTGGTGTGGTGGGGAAAAGTGCTTTAGAAAGCAAGTATGAAGGTGTGACCAATAAAGGTGGTAGGGTTTTAGTAAAAATGATGGAATTTGTGTTTAAGGTAGAGGTATGGGAACCTAGAATGGAGGGAAAGGTTGAGGGAGGTAAAATGTTGGTGATTTTAACTCTTTGGTTGTTTTAGTTGTTGGTTTTAGATGAGACTTGGTCACTTTCATTATCTTGGTGGGTTTAGGTGTTTGAGGATTAGTCAATTTGGAGGAGGTTTTGGTTATTTGGGTGGAGGTTTTAATTAGTTTATAAGGGCTCAGTTGGTCTACCAAATAAGGGATTAGAAGTTCTAGTTTGGTTCCCTTACCTTTATCTTGACCTCTAATAGAAGGTTTTGCAATAAGTTAGGTGGATGGAGTCATCTTCTCTTGTGAGATAGCTTATAAAGAGGGGGTGGATGGTTATAAAATAGGGGAGGTAGGTGTGGTATCTTCCAATGGAGGTGTGGATATGGTTGCTTCCTTCATTTGGGTGTTTAAAGGAATAAAAGGCAGTCCTTTTTCTTCCATTAGGGGAATGGAGAAAGAAATGGTTGAGGTAACATTTCCTTTGTCAAAGGGTTCACTAGTAACCACATTAATAGTATGTGCCTCATGAGATGATTCAAGTTTATTTTCATGATGAGGGGTAGAAGGAGCATGATTAGGGAAAGGCTTGCAGAATATGTCAAGGTCTTGGTTTGATGGCACATTAGGATTTTCAAATTTGAGCTTCCCCTTGTCAATGAGGGATTGGATAAGGTATTTAAAGCTATTTCACCTATTGATGTCATGTCCTTTGACTTGGTGAAAAGTGCAATGGTCATTCTCATTTTACCAACCAAGCATGGGGAAAGAAGCGTCAAACTATTAAGGTGGTTTAATTGGTGGAATTTGACGATATTGGCTTTTAGTAACTTTTCCAAAATAGAAGGATAATGCTCCCCAAGTGTAGTTAATGGCTTATGGTTATTACAATTTTGGTTCCTTTGGTTTTTATTTGGATAGTTGAAGGGGTTGGAGGTTTGATTCCTTGGGTTCTATTGGTTGGTAGATGGTAGAGGTATGGCTTTGAGGATAATAGCATTGGTGGTGGCTTTGCTCTTGGAACTGGTATTGGTTGGGTTGTTTAGTTTGGAAGAAGAGGGTTCATTGGGTTTATAAGTTGGGTTTTTGTTCTTCAGCTTTAATCTTCCTTCATTAATGGCTCTATTCTCTATTTTGTGATCCATGGTAAAATATTCATTGAATATCCTGAAGCTTTAGACATGTAATGTGGATGAAATGTGTTTTACACATGCCTAGGTGAAGATCTCTATAATCTCAGGTTGAGATAATGAAAAGGAAAGTTGGTTGATGAAGCTCCTCCAATGAGCTATGAAATCGATAATAGATTCATCTTTGAATTGTCAAATGGAGTAGAGGTCAACAATAAAAACTTTCTTGGATATATTGATCAAAAAGTGATCCAAAAAATTTTGGGCTAGTTGGGTGAAGGAGAAGATGGAGTGTTTTGGGATGGAACTATACCAATATAATGTTGGTCCAAATAAGGACATAAAAAATGTATATGGAAGAACATCATCATCATGTGAAATCAAGTAACATCATGCCTAAATGCTCTTAAATGTTGTTGGGGGACCTCCTTGCTTTGAAATTTAGAAAATTTTGGCAATTCCCATTATGGATCATAGAGGGACATATGGATGGATGGGTTGAGTGAAAATTTGGTCATAAGAGATAAGGTTATGTGATCCTGAGATGGATGAGTCAAGGGTAGTCATTTATTCCTTAACATCTTGACCAAGTCCATTTGGGGTTGTTGGGTTGTATAGGTATATGACACATTTTGTTACAGCTAGGTGACATGGGAATAATTAGTGGATGGTTGGGATGATGTCACGTGTGTGTGAGGTCACATAAGATTGGGTGGAAGGTGAAGGTATGTATACTTATGTGTTAGGAATATATTGATAATATGTCATGGCTATGTGTTAGAGGTTTGAGGTTGGGGGGTTTATATGTGGCATTGAAGTGATTAGTGGATTAGTTGGTTGAAAGTGGGTAGTGACCAAAGTGCTTATAAGGGGAAGTGTTTGAGGTATAGAGAGTAAAAATTTATAAAAGGGGGTTTAGGTTGGTATATTGGTTAATTTGAATGGATTGGTATAAATATATGTGTAAGACATCATGTTGGAAAAAGGGATAGAAGTGACAAGGGGTAAAGTTGAACCAACATTAGAGATATTAGTCGGGGTAGCGGGTCTTTAGGTGGTGGTAGATGGAACAATGGTAGAAGATGAAGCTTGGCTAACATAAGATTGGGATGATGCAACACCAACTATAAGTTGGTGTGGCATACCATAGGATGTATCCACAAGAGGAATTAAAGCCATCAAAGTATGGTAGGCTAAGGTATTAAGATAGTGTTGTAAAGTAACTAGATTGTTGTCAAAAAAGGTGGAAAATTTTGAATCACCTTCAGGGATTATTGTAGGCACCATAGGTGGGGGATAATGATATGGTGAAGCATGGGGAAATATATCAAAATCCAAGGCATAATCCATTGATGAGGATGAAGAAGAAGATAGTGGTGGGTTGTTTTGGTTTTTCACTTGTTGTTTGGTTAAGACCATATGAGAAATTTAAAAATAGATAATGAACCTCTTTCTTCACATAATGAGAAAACAAAGAAAAACCCAAAGCAAAAAAATCACACACTAAAATTTTAATTAATCATAGGATTTTTTAAAAATCACTTTTGACTTATGCCTTAAATAATGTGAAAGGGGAAATTGGTTTGAATAGGTCCTAAACAAGGTAGTCTATGTTTGGTTTTGGGTTATGTTTAGGCACTCAAGAAGAAGCCTATATTGGATTGAGTACATGGCTTGGTGTTTGGGTCTTTCTCCCCTCACTTCATGATATTTAAGCCAGTGTAAGATCTTAGCCAATATATACCGATTACCAAAGTTTACACTCAACCAGAGAGTTGAGTTGGTTATAACTGAGAAAGGGTAAGGTGATCCGTTAGGTGATGAAATCCTAGTCAGGTCTTGTCTCAAGTGAGTTGGGTTTTTTTTTTTTGTGAAATTGGTTTGGTTTTGTAACATTTTTTTACTATGATTAATTTTCTTTGCCTTTAATTAATCTAGGTGAACTAATTAAGCAAGCAAGCAAACAATGTATGCAATTAATTTTAACCCAAAGGAAAAAAATTTGATTTATTTTTATGAAAAAAAGAAAAACTAAAATTCACCTAAATGAACATGAAGATGAAATCCTAATATTAGGATGAATGCTCTTTTGATTTTTAGAAATTCAAGAAAAAAATAAAAATTTCAACTTTTTTATTTTTTCTTGATTTTCTAAATAAAAGAAGCTAAAACTTATGTTTTAAAAGAGACAAATAATTAATTTATAGAAATTAAATTAAATATAAATTTAATCTTAATAATTTAACTAAATGTCCTAAAACAAATAATGAACCCAAAAAAATCAAGGGTCCCACTGGGTCTGCCAAAATGTTTTTACCTAATTTTTGCTTTTTCTTAAGTGTGGAAAATAGAAACTTGTGTTGAAGGGTATGGAAGAATACCTATTAAAGTGCATGCATTGGATCCAAGTGATTATGGAGAGAGCCTATTTGGACTATTAGGATGATGTGAAAATAATAAAATACTAAAATAATTTTTTTTGTTAGACAAGTAGATGGGTGGATTGCATAGCGTGAGCTAGATCTTATAAGCGAAAGCTTTCTAGGAGGTTGTCAATCCACCTACTTTTAAAAACTTAAGTGGTAATGATAAAATAAATATATTTTCCTTATATGAATGTAAAACTGAAATTAAATACAATAAATAACATCAAATTAATCATTAAAACTAAATTCTTTTCTTAGATGGCTAAAATAAAGCAACTAGTTTAAATAGTGCTAATGCTGAAAATTGGCTAAAATAAAGTTGTGGTTTTTGGTTTGGATTAGTTTGATAAAGGTCAAAAGAGTGATTTTTTTGGATTCATAAATGGGTTGAGATGGTTAATTGTAATTTTTTAAAGAAAAAAATAGGGATAAATGGTCCAAAGAGGGCCAAGAAGGCAAAGGGTAAAATGGTCCAAAACGAGGCCAAGAAGGCAAAGAGGAAAATGGTCAAAATGAGGCCAAGAAGGAAAAGGGGTAAATGGTCATCAAGAAGATAAATGGATTATGGATAAGAGGATAAAATTACAAGAGGGTGATGAATGAAATAAGTGAAATAAGGCCAAAGGGAAAGGAATATAGAAATTAAGATAACTAAAAAACAAGATTACCTCAATGCTTGAAGATGTTTGTTGATGAAGATTGGCTTATTGATAGTTGATGAAGACTTGAATTAATTTTAGAAAAGTTTTGTTGTTTGAGTTATTTATCTTCAATATGATGACATCCTTGATGATACCTCTAAATCTCCAACACAAATGTTAATAACAAATTACTAACTTCCAACTTAACCTTGGGTGAAGGAGAGGGGGGTATTTATATAATTTGATGTGAAGAAACATGCCAAAATAGAGGAATAGTGAATAAATTAGAATTTATCAAAGTGGGCTCATGAATGATTTAATGATGAGGTTGGTGGTCATTCCCACTTTGATCATAAATCTCCCATTTGGGGTTGGTGTGTCTCCCACCTTGCACATGAGTCCAATTTTGAATGGGAATCATGCACATGGGTTTAAATGAGACCAAAGAATTCTCCCAACATTTTATTTATTTCACATAAGAACTTAAAGGGGTTGTACACCAAATTTTGACCATTTTCCATGTGGGGGATTAAAATTACAAGGTGAGGTTGTGGAAGATTCCCATTTGGGTTGAGAAGTCTCCCATTTCAGCTAAGAAGTCAAAAATGGGTGCCTTTTGTCTTTCCCAAAGTCTTAAAGAGGTAGGTATCTCTTTTAAAGTCTAATGTCATGTGGGGAAGATAAAATACATGTTGCATAATGACCCCTTAATTGGCAATTCACCATATTTCAAGGGGGGAACTTTGTGATGCTAAAATGAGGTCATTATGCACTTTGCGAAAGGGTCCCAAGTGGGGTATGATGTCCTAAATTAAGCCATGTCATTTTTAAGCCATTTCACTTACCATATCACCTTCAAATTACTTGTTATGTCATTTTCCATGTCATCATGCCATGTGCTAGTGGGTCCCATAGTGAATATTGATGGTGAATAGTATTTTTGAATAGTACTTTCAAATAGTGATATTGAATGACATTATGTGACTAAGAGAATAATGATTTGGCTGGGTTAAGAGGGGTTTTGGGAAGGTTCAAGAAGTTTTATTGGATCCTAAGGCATTTAGGCATCAAAAACTATAAGTGTGCATTATTTTAGTGTCTACACTCTGATTTTATGAAGTAAGCTTGATGATTCCTTTATTAATAAGGGATATCTTGATTAACAAAACTTTATCAATGATCTCTTTAAAGGTATGTACACAGTGTAGTTCTAGATGATATTATATATCACTATGTAATTTTTTAGTAAACATAGTGACTAATTATTTATCTAATAAACTATGGGTGAATTGGCTTGTAAGGGATCTCCATTATTGTAGATAACTTGCAAAACTCTCACTGGCATTTTTCTTTGCTTGGATCAAATCAACTAGTGAAATATCATGTTAAAGATTGTATGAAAAGTGCTACACAAACTTATCTAAAATATCATCAAAATATGATATAAAATTTCTAGGCAACTTCAAGAAATACTCCATGGATTGCTCTGATAGACTCCTTGGGAATAACAACAAAAGGTATATGTCGTTATATGCCACTAGCTAGCATGCAACAAACAACTATGTCAAATGGGCTTTGGTGTCACCTTTTCCCTTGTATTTTTAAAATTTAGGTGGTTCATACCCTAGAGTAAATGGTATTTTCAAGTAATCCATGTTAAATAGATAATAACATACATCATCCAACTTGAACTTTTTGTTTGTTTCCTAGCTTGGATGGAAACAATTGCATCCTTCATCTATTGTAGTTCTTGGGCTAAGAAAGTAGAGGGACCATTGGTTTGAGGTAGAACAATGGCCTGGGTAGATGGTTAAGAGGTCATAATTGGATCACTTTGATTGGGGTATGATGGAGGTACTTTTTAGGGTATGTTGGATTGGTTGGTAAATGAACTAGGAATACACATGCATAGATTAGGATTTGATTATTGGAATTGTGCATACCGAAGTGAAATGTTCTAGTTTGGGTTGGTTATATGGGCCTAACTTGGGGATTTTGAGGTTGATATGGAAGGATATAAGTGTACTATGCCTACTAAGGTTTAATATGGATCTGTTATTGACTAATCAAACTTAGTTATTGAGGGGGTAATTATAAACCAAGACCCTATCTTTGAATTAGTGGCACATTCTGCACAAAAGGCAAAGGTTGCCTGATTGGTACTTAAGGAACATTGGAACCTCTTTGTTGTATGAATCACTATTTGGAAGTGGATACATGTTGGATCTTTGGAATCTATCACTGACCAATAATTTTATGCTATTGATTAGACATCATCTAGCTTTGAATTAGTATATTGGTCTATGAGGAAAAAGGTATGTTCACTACTACCTAGCGAGGTGAAATATTGGTTGTCCTTTGTTTATGTGGTAATATTTTATTACTCTCTTGTGTTGGTAGGTTTAATTATGTCTGCTATTATGGAATACTACTTGTTACCTATTTGGGAGGAGTAAGATTCATCACATTTTATTTTGAGGCATGACATTGGTTCTTGGATAGCTACCTAATCTTGTTGATTGAGCACTTGAAGAAGTATATGGTTTAATATTAGTGGTATTAGTTGGTTAAGGTTAAGACATATAAAATACTACTCCCATATTTATATAATTAATCATGGTATTAAATAAAGGTACACTTATTTGTGGACTAGTCATTTGTGTACTTACACTACCTTGGTTTGGATTGGATGTTACTTGCGCATTGTCCACTATGTTTTGCTCAATATTTTTTGTATAATCAGAAGATACTTCCTCAATATTTGGCATATGAAATATTTTTTTTACCAATTTTTTCTACATGAATGGGTCTACACCCTAAGTGTCTTGACTAGTTAATTATATCAAAATTCTTGTTGAAGGAACTAAGTCAATGAGAGGCCTATTTTACATGGTCATCTAATTAAAATTATGTGCTAGGTTTAAGTATGTTTGATATTCTATCTAAATCTATACAAATTGATCCTTCATGAGGTCCTTTACTTTAACAAGCTTATTATGGTCCTGATACATCATTTGGACTAGAGCTAAAGGACCATG
This sequence comes from Torreya grandis, assembly GCA_037957365.1. Lineage (NCBI taxonomy): Eukaryota > Viridiplantae > Streptophyta > Pinopsida > Cupressales > Taxaceae > Torreya > Torreya grandis. The sequence continues at coordinate 2,241,492 of JARHVA010002289.1, read as the reverse complement.
GGGAAGTCTACCAAAAACTTGGCCCTTACTTATATAGCTCTAACCAAAATCTCATCTTTGTTCTCCAATAAATGATTCTCAAACAAATAAGGATCATCTGTGGATGGTGTATTAATAGAGTAAATTTGTTAAGGAAATGGTTCCTCAACTATAGGTACCATAGCTAGGTATTTCTCAGTTTATTCTTGATCCTAATCTGAATATAGTGGCATGTTAACCAAGTAATGAGCCAATGGGTCTTGGTTTTTTGCCCCTATTTTAGCATTATAAGATGGATATGGATCCATGTCATAAACAACATTGTCTACATATGGGTCTTTAACCATTTCTTCTTGTGCGGTGACATTACTATATCCTAGGTTGTACATGAGTCCACTACAAGTTAGGAAGACATGTTGGGATCTGTAATAAATGATTTTCAATAAAAATGGAATAAATTTCTACAAACTCTAAAAAGGTAATGTCTAAAAAGATGTTTAAACTTGGTATAGTGTAGACAAAAAGGTGGATATGTATATCTAGAAAGGTTTATGCAAAGACTTGTGATAAAACAAGCTAATGTCAAGTGTATAATGTTATATGTCTCACATAAAAAGGTCAAGTAGATGGAATGAAAATTAAAATGACAAAATCTAAGGTCAAAGTGTTTCAAATCAATCTAATCTAAGAAAAACAAAAGTTGCTAGGTCTTTTGGCCAAATGTTGTGTCAAAAGCTAAGCTCAAGCAAATCATGTGTTAGGACTTTTGGCCAAATGATGTCAAAAGCTAGAATTTTAAACAAATATGAGATTTTTAATCTAAAAAATTTGAAACACTTCTAATTAAAACTAAGAATTTGACTCTTGGACATGAACTCAATCAAATAGGTATGAGTTATGAAACAAAAGGCACTTTGGAGAAATTTTATTTTCTCCCAAATAATGGCACAAACTAGATTATTTTGACCAAGAAACTAGACAACGGTGAAGAATGCAACCATGCTAGACAAAGAATCATAAAAGGATACACTCAAATTGGTTTGGAATTTAGAAAAACTTAGACTCTAGGCAAAGCAGTATATGAAACATGTTAAAAAATAATTTGATTAGAATAAAAATGCTAAAATTCTCAAAATATATGACAAGATGTTTACTTTAAGACTCTAAAGCAAAAATGTTTTAACCTAATTTTGGTAGTGTAACACTTCTTTCCTTAACTCAAATGACAAAAACATAAAAGTTTAATAATTTTCCTGAGGAAAAAGGTGTTTGTATCAAATAGAATCAAAACAAATGGTAAAATAAGAAAGGTAGTATGAATTGTAGCCTAGGAATCAAAGTGTGAGTGATATACAAGATGACTTGACTCCTACCAAATTATGATAATGATCATAAATCTAAAATGGACCTCAATTCAAATTAGAAATTGAACCTAAGTTCATTCAAGTTTAGTGGAAATGGTGAACCCACTTAACACATCAACCTTATGAAATTGTAAAGGTGAAATTTAAAATTTAAATTATCAATGAAGGACTTAAGAAAATTGGTCAAAAGGTCTAGACTCAAATGGGTAGCATAACTGTGCCAAAATGGATGATATGACATAAATGTATGGTGATGAATTTTAATAAGGAAAAATATGTTTTTCACTTGGGCAGCATAACTCCTCCTTGCTCAAAGAAATTTGGGGACAACTTATTTGGTTATTTCATTTTGTTAACACCAAGTTTTGACTCCAAACAAGACCAAGTAATCTATGATAAAAATAAATCAACTAATTAATTATCCTAAGCCCTAAACTAAAAATGTTGCATGGTATTGTTGGAGTTCATCTTTATACATTCACTTTAGAGTATTTTAATTATTCATCCAAAATAATAGTGCATTATATATTAGGGTTTTTACACCTCATTTTTTCAAGTGAAAATAAGTTGACATGGACCCTGAGGTGCACTTTGCACCAATAATACTTCCGTGGCAAGTGGATTTGTCTAAAAATACTATATGTTTTCAAATGTTCTAGATGGATCAATTACGTAGGACTTTCATGTCCAATGGGAAAAGTAAGCTTATGTTATTTAGGTCCATGACACTTGGCATATTTTAAAAAATTATTTCCCTTTTTAAAACCACTACATCCATCACTTGCTCAGTGTAGTGTGATGTCTAATGTGATCAAACGTCTTGATGTTATCCCCAATGATAGGAGATGGTTTAACCACTCAAACCATCAGTCCTAGTGGGGGTATCCAAATTTATATACCCCCCATGGAGAGGGACTAAAGATGATGCTAGGAGATGTAGTCCCAGGTCAAAGATTCCCTAAAGAACTCATGGGAGGTAATGAAGTCCAACTCATAAGCCAAAATTCAATGAAATAAAGACTAGGTAAAAGAGATTTAAAGTTATTTCTAGATCACCCAAGCTATGTGGATCTTGGGGAAAGCCTTCACAACATCTCTTTTACACCTTTGGACTAAGGCACTTTGAAAATAAGTTGGCAATTTTGATCCCATAAGTTCCCTATAGGGGACAGGGGGAGAGCATACATGCACAACTCCCTATTTTCTAAAACAATTCTAAACTAAAAAAACAATGAAATATTTATGCAACCTTAAGGTAAACTGATTTCATATTCTAAAAATTTAGAAAAAAACATGTGATTTTAAAAAATCATCAAAAATGGAGTTCTTATGAACCAAACCAAGCTTCAAAAGATGGTCTATTAGCTTGATGCCCTGCATAGTGACCATTGATGGTTATACCTACTTATCTATAATTTTACATAACTATAAATGGTTGAAAATGACCATCGAAGGTTTCACTGACTGTTGATGATTATTATGTAAACCCGTGATAAAGAAAAATGTCAAAAAAGAAGTTAGAAAATCAAATTTAAAGAGCTTTAAGCATCCAAATGAAGATCTAAAAGATGAATAGTGATATTCTTGCTATTTGGGATGTGTCAATCCCATCGAGCATGCCATTTGTGAACTTAATATTATAATAAGGGGAAATTAGTATAGTGTTAGTACATGAAATCAAAATACAAAACAAACTAATGCTAATACCTTAAGCCTATCTCAAATGGGGATCATAATAACAAAGATTAGATGAAAACACAACTAAAACATAAAAGACAAATCCTTTTACCTTCCTTGTGTCTCCAATATGTCTTGTTGAAGTGGTTTTCTTGGCTTGTGCTCAATGAGTCTTCATCAAAGGAGGTTTTGCTATCTACCTTTCTCATTCGCACCTTTGGCTTGTGATGACTTAGATTGGTATCAACAATTGGGAATGATAACACCATGTCAATTGATTGAGATAGATTTTTAGCATTATAAATTTACACTATCTAAGCTTAAAATTCAATAACCAAGGCCTCCTATTTATAGATTTTTAAAAATGATCAGAATGAACCTGACCCATCCATCTCAAGATGAAGATGTGTGGCTAAGAATCTATTTAATTTTGGAGGCCAAATTCAATAAATTCCCTCATAAATATTTGTGATAGAGAGGAATTAAAGAGGCAGGAAGGGCTTAATGAGGCATGGGAGGGCTTAATGAGATATTTTATGCATTTATGGCCTAGGGATGCCTTCCCAAGAAATGATGTCACTCAATGATGTAGTTATTCAATATCAATTTCAACAAGTTCCATGGAAAATTAACTTAAGATCTTAATTCAAATTGATTAGCCTTAAACATGATTAGTCAACCTTAATGAAAATCTTGGCAATTGGTGCACAAATTAATCAAACTAGTAAAAATGTCATATTATTGGCTCAAATTTTGATTAGATTGGAATTAGGATTCAATGTTAGATGTGTTATATCCATTATCCCATTAGGATGTTTCCAACATAAAAGAACAAAGGCACATGTATCATGCAATAAATTTGGTAGAAAAGAGCAATCTAATGCACCCAAGTATAAAAATGTCATTTTGATTCAAAATGATCTGATCAAATTTAGTTGTATCATAAAATGCATTGCCCCATTTAGGGATACATTGGCCAAAATCAGCACTTGAATATAATAGGTTTAAAGCTTTTAACATGTTTTAATGTTTTTAAGCCAAATTTTGCATTTTGATAGAAATTGGTCAAAAGCCTAGTTGAAGGTCATTGGTGGCTAGTTTTAGGTGTCTACACTTATGTTTTTTGAGCATAAAAGTTAAGGGTCTTACTAACTCAACAAACCTAGGTATGAACCTTATAATGAAAATAATATTATCTAGAAAGCTTTGCAGTACCTTCTTGTGCTTGGGAAGTGATAGAGAAAAAATTGTACTTATCCTCTCAGGATCTATGAAAGGCCTTATTTAAACATAATGTGGCCTAAAATTATACCCTCATAGACTACAAAATTCACCTTTTGGGATTCAAACAAACTACATACTACCTTCACCTATCAAATATTAGACTTAAGTGTGTTAAGTGATATTTGACATCCTTTGAATATATTTTGATGTCATCAAGGTATACGATCAATATTTCATTAATGAGTCTTTGGAAGGATACATCCATTTCCATTTAGAAGGTATCCCATGCATTAGATAACCCAAAGGGAATATTATTTTAAACACAAGTGCCCCACTTAATTGTGAAGGTAGTCTTATGTTGGCCCTCTTCCTTCAACAACACTTGATTATACCCTAAGTATCCATTAAAGAAGGAGAAATGTTGTGAACCTACAACCTTTTGGAGAATCTAATCCATGGATGGCAAGGGGTAGTGGTATATTAATGACACCTTGTTGATATCCCTGAAGTCTACACATAACCTTAACTCCCCATTACTTTTCTTGATAGACACAAGGTTAGCCACCCATAAAGAGTATTTGAAGGGGAATATAATATTGGAATCAATTAGTTTAGTTAGCTCTTTCTTCTTGAGGATTTCAATCTTGGGGTTAATCAGTCTTTTTTTCTACCTCGTAGGTTTAGAACATGTCTCCAATTCTATATTATGTTGAGATAAACTAGGTTCAAACCCATTCATGTCACTTTATTCCCAAGAAAATATGTTTTGAAAATCCTTACACAACTCTATGAAGGTTGTCTTTTTTTTTAATCTAGTTTTCGCTTTGCCTAGTTTGAGTAGCCTATCATTAAACATGGTGACCTTCTCATAGTGATATTACTTGGTTGACATACTAAATTTATCTATCCTTAACGTATCATATTCATTTAAGATGTTTTCAAGACTCACTAATCCCTTGGGAATTATTTTGTCCTTCATTGAAAATTTTGGTCACCATACTGTTGTTGAAGTCTACCTTGGTTCCTTGGGGAAAATTCTACCTCTTGTTTCTAGAAACATGTAATCTACCTATCATTATCAAAGACCTAATATCTAACTTCATCATCAAGTACTAAGGGTTTTAAAACTACCTTGATTTGTGACTGGTTCTTCATGTTCTTGAATTTACTTGGGATGTCATATTCTGCCCCCATATCTACTAGCTTATGTGCATATTGGTTGGCTTCTCTTAGGATTGAACAAATGTCAAAGGCATCAAAGTATTATAATGGGTCCTAAACCCTATGATTAGATGCCTTTAAGTCTACCTTTTTTATTGAATTCTACCATCTCACCTGATGGACTACTAATTCACTATTTCCCATAGCTTACAATAGCTTGATACTTCTTCTTTCCCATTGCAACCCATTAATGAAGGCCTCATACTCTATTGTATTACATGTGTAGTTGACTTGGAACATTATGGAGTAAAATTAACTTTTATTATATGGATAAATAAGCATGACACTTGTTCCAATTCCACTCTTACACCTAGAGCCATCAAAAAATAGTTTCTATACTCCATCATTATATTGACAATAAAACACTCCTTTACAAGCACTTTTAGGCACTTGTATGACCTTTAAAGATTGTGCGTCCATTGAAAATGGATTTATATTGTGAATTTGGATTCTAAAATTCATATTACAACTTTTTATCAAGTTTTAGGTCATACAAATGCTTCAAACATCATCTCTCATTCATCATTGCCTTCATAAGCTTAGAAAGATAAAAGTCAAGTGGATGGTATGACCAAGAGAGAGAGAGAGAGAGAGAGAGAGAGAGATTTGAGATTAAATTTTGTCAATTTATAGGGTTTATAATTAGATTTAAAATATTTTAATTGATTTTACAAATTCATGGCCCCTCTTTTATGAATAATTGCTATAAGTGACATCGGGTCACTATGCCTTGTCTATCCATGCAGGGTCTGATTTTGCTCCGATTTCTCAACAAAATAATTTGATGTATAATAAATTTTTTTAAGTATGATTTAATAGGTAAAGGATATATTTTAAATGTGGGTTTTTTCATCGAATTAATCTCCATGAAGTGTCTTCAACAAAAGGAAAAATGTCTTGACTATGTGGGCATATCATCTTATTACAAGTCTATTTTGGTTTGCCTAATATTTTTTACACATTAAAAGGTAAAAAAATGATTCATAATTTTTTTAATACCCATAAAAATAATATAATTCATGTGATATTCCCATAAGATGTGATTTTTGTCCATAGTCTTCAAGTATCTTGGTCTTTGGAAACATTGTCAATGTATGAATAATCCTTTACATATTTAATTGCCAAATTTGGCTCAAATATCAATTATAAATAATATTATAAGGCTTAAAGAAATTTTTTTACCATTTTAATAATGAGATAATTAATATAATATTCCAATTATAACCTTGAATAAGAGTCATAAAGTGTTTCAGTCACAACAGGCCTACAAGCCTACAAGTAGAGATTCACGAGTCTAAGTCTATGTTGAAGGTGTATTTACAAAATTGAGGTGTAATTTGAACTTTTTTATACTCATTAAAATATAAATGGTCCTATTTAAGATAATCAAGAATCATTAATAAAATAATAGACTTTCACTATCAACACACAAACCTTGCACATAAGCTAACTGTATTTATAGTTTATACAATTAGATGGATAATTAAAAGTGTTACAGTGTTTGATCAGATTTATACATGATTTTTTAATAGTTTTATATAATTTTAAAAAGGTTTATAAAATAATAAATGTGTATTAATATTCAATAAGTTGATTCTCTAATAACATGTGTAAGAAAATAGAGACCTATAGGATCTACACCTATAGGTCCTTATTTTGTAATCAAACCAACTAACAAAAGCAAGGTCAAAGCATGTTTGAAACATGAATATATAATGGGAGAGGAAAAAAACATTGTAATCATCTAGACCATGGGTATGAAAATGTCATGAAATAACCAATGAAACCTATGAATAATTGAAAATTAAATCCCAATGAATTATGAATGCTTAAAGGTGTCAATAATGGTATTTTTTAGAGATCCAATTCCAAGGCTTATGTCAAACTCTTATCCTAATCAACACCTATAGCTAGGTTAGAGAGAAATGAGAAGGGTATTGTATGTTGTGGAATCATGGTGTCATAAATATGATAAATAAGTGTATTAAACTCACAAAAAACTAATAGTAATTTATATGATTATTGGTGATAAATCAGGGTCCTAAATAAATAACATAGTTAAACCAACTCATGAACACCTAAAGGATGCTTTGTTAAGTGGACATGTTATAGGATTGAAAAGAAGACCAAATGCATAGTGATTGGTTTTGGGATTTGAGAACTAGATGAATAAATTCAAGTAGTAATTTTTAAGTCAAATGATCAAGGATAAGGTTTAGAGTATATGATTATATCATTATCTCTAAACCCCATATACACAACTCATAAACACCTATAGGTTATGAGGTCAATATGTTAGTTTCAATCTTTAGGAAGGGGGAAAATGCATATGAAAAATTAGAATATATCCCAAGGGATGGTTAATTCAAATGAGACTATTTTAAGTCATGATAATTAAAATAAACATGAGGAAAATGAATAAACAAATCTTTGACACTTGCCTACATAGTCAGAGTATTATCTTTAGGCTTACCAACATTGACAAGAGAGGATTAATTTTTAGAGTGGAAAAAGGAGGTAATAAAAGATGTGATGAATTTTATAAAGGATTAATAGTGATTAAATAACCTCATAAGTCCATCAAGTTCACCTAAAATTGAAACAAATACTAGAAACCTTATCTAGGCCTATAGATCTTAATTCACACACACGCAGACCTAAGTGTAGTCATGAGAAAAGAAGGTTTGGTGAGGGTGGTATGAAGGTATAAAGAGATTTTAAGGTGAAATATGTTAGTGAAAACCCTACAAAGATCATTCACAAGCAAAACAAATCAATAAAAATACCAATTGGGCCTATATAACCTTCCTCGAGTTCCTCTCATGTAAGGTTATTTTTCAAGGTAAGATTTCTTCCATTTATTGTAACATTGACCATGTGCATGAATCTAGATGGTTTTCATAGATGATAGCTAAGTCCTTAAATTTCAACCTTGTGGTGCCATTTTATGGATTAGACCCATTACCTATATGAACAATGGCTAAGAGCTCAAATCCCTCTCTAATGCCCTACTTGTAACCTAAGAGACATAATATTTTATCATAAATTTCATGAGGTTTTACATGGTATCTATTGGTTTCCCATAACTACAATATTGTGTCATTAATAAAGAGAAAGATGAGTTATTCTTTATGAACAATCCTTAATAACCTAAACCATTCTAAACCCTGCTAAAACCCTACTAGTGACCAGTAAAGAGAAATGAACCTCTAAATCACATGTAATGACCTGGTTTCCCCCTAAAACATCTTTTTTGTTTTCAATGACTTCAATTATATTTTCCATGAGTAGTTTGTTTGTACTTGTAGTTGTACAAATTGTAATAAAAGCATTATTTTACATGGTTTTGGGTGTTTTGTATGGGTTTTAATAAAAGGATATCTTGAAAACCATTGGAAGAATTCACCTAATATGTATTTCATCCCATAAATCCAAAAATATGCACAAGATATATTTTAAGTGATCAAACAAATCTCATTTCCCAAGGTAGTCTCAAATAGGCTCAAAATTAGATTAGGTGGCAAGGCCATTTCATGGTTATCACACTTCCATAGGGTCTAATGGCCTAAATTTTTCCATGGATATTGGTGATATCCTATGTAAATTTAATCACATTATTTTGGCTTATTTCACATTTGTGGGATAAGTCTAGAGTATAAAAATAGGGTTTTATGCAAGGAGGCCTAATTAAGGAGAGAGAAAGGCAGAAAAAATGCACTTTCACTCATATTTTGGACATGAAATTTGACATGAAGATGTATGGGGACAATAGGTACTAAGATATGTGTTTATTTTCTTAATATACCTCATATTATTTCTTACATAATTAGGTTTATAGGTTTTTAGGGTTACAAAGAGAATAGGCCTAATGAGAGCTTAAGGGGCAAAATAGAATCTTGGGAGTTATTCCAAGAACCAAAATAGATTATTGAAGTTATTATAATATATTTTAAATCCATCCATGGATATATAGTTACTTGGATAATATGAACTCAAGTTTTGAGCCACTTGAGCAAAGCTAGCCATGGGAAATGAAGAATTTCAAGATAATTATACATATGAATGATGATTGTTACTAGAATGTAAGACCAAAAGAGTTTATTAATGAATGATATGTATTAAATAATTTTTTTGAGAGTATTTCATGGTGAATTAATAATTAAAAATTCCATTTGTCACTCTTATTATGAAATAAAGTATAGTTTTCAAGAAGATGATCAAGGTGTCAAACTAAATTCTAACTTTTATGCCACTTGAAGGATTGGAGCATCTTCAGAAGTGAGACACATAGATATGGAAGAATTTTTAGAATATTCATAACTTATTTTTAACTCTCACATGGCCACTTTTAAGTCTTATCCTTATATTCCCCTCTCTCTCTCCCTCTTCCCAATTCTCTATATAACTAACAAATTTTGACTTTGTAAACTATCCAAATTTGGTATGGCAAATCCCTAATAAAATGACTACTGATTTTACCTTTGAATAAAAGATTTAAAATTGGATTTTATTTTTCAAATTATTGCTTAAGTGTGTGAAGTATTTCATAGTGAATAATAAGTGAAGTTCATATCTCCTTGTGTTCATCTCACTCTTTCATGCTTAATTTAAGAAATCTGACTCCTAACATGTCATATGAAGTGTAAATGATTGTTTTGTGTGTTTTTGAGTGTAAATAAGGATACTATTGTCTATGATTAGAACTAAAAATCATCCACCTCGATAAAGACATTGAATTCAACCTTCATATTGAAACACTTTTGTTATGATAACCTTGGGTGTTAAGGTCAATTTTGTGAATTATCTTTCATAGTGCAAGTTCAGGTAGGATTTTGGGATACATCTTGATGAATCACCTCTATTAGATTAGTGTTGGTCTTATTTTATCCCCTTTCCTTGAAATTAAGTAGATTAGTGGTTATTTTTATGTGTGGTACAATGGATATATCCCTTCAATCTATAGTCTCATCTCTCTTATAGGACACCCACAACTTGAGAGAAGTTTCCATGTTACATCAAATTGAAGGGGATTGAAATAAAACTCCTATAGGGTGAAAATATGATTGATAAAATATATGATGCTTAGTAAAAGAAAAAAGGTAGATTTTATGGGAAAAAATCATAAGATTGGGGTTTCTAACAAAATAGAGGAAGATAAAGAGGGGGTATTGTGGTGGATATCAATGAGGTAACAATAATGATAACTAAAAAGATCATCATCCAATTCAGTGATGAATATAACCAATTCACATGAAACAACCTTAAAAATCCTTAAAGGAAGATGCATTGAATTTATTTTAGAGTTCTAGGGCAACACCATATTAAAATCTATCTAGTTTTGGAGAAGAAGAAAGATAAAACTAGATGAAATGTAAATATGATAAATTCACACCCCAAGGATAATGTGTTCATGAATATAGTTACACTAAAATACTACATAGATTAAATATTGCCTCCTTTTAAAATTATGTATGATAATTAAAAAGGTTTAAAAAGATAAGTATCCTAAATATTGCAACAAAAGAGGGCTTGATTTACCAATATGCTCAAATTATTCATAACATAAAACAACATGATGAATTGGAGGATGATGCCACAATCATCAATGCATAGATGTATGGGAAGATTATCCACATAATGAGGCAAGAGGGAGTAGTGACTACCTTGACTGACATTTTAAAACTTATGATAACTTTATGAAATGAATATATATCATTAAATATTACAAATCTTCTACATAATTTTTTAGAGTGCACATAATGAGGTTAACAATGTACTGACAAGGTAGTTTCATATGTAAAGACTAAGAAGCCTTGGGATGTTGATTTTGGCATTGATATTAAAAAAATAACTTTTAATTTCCCAATGTTATGTTTAATTTTGGAAGCATAGTTAATATGATTCATTGGTCTACCTGGGAAGCTATTATATGACCAACACTCAATCATAGTTTAGTCACACTAAGCCATGTAAACTATGGTAGGGTAAAGCCTATTGACCGACTAGAAGATATGTAAATCAAAGTGGTTGAACTAAGTCTAGGAGGATATTTTTAAGTGAATGACATGAATACTATTAAAATGAAATACCCTACATTAATTGGTAATGAATTTTCCTATGATGTTCAAATGACCATTAATACAGTGTGTAATCAATTAGAAGTTCATAAAAGGGATAAAATCATCATTATACCCCTGAATAAAGTAGTGTAAAATCTATAAATAATACCCAAGGAGATGGATTCATCATACATGTCTATGAATAATATATATTTCAATGTGAGTACATAATCTAAGCCTAATGCATTGTGAGCTATAGAATATAAATTTTTCCATCCAAAAGTGTATCCTCAACAATAGATATAAACAAATAAATAGTTTGCTTAAAGACTCATGATCATAAAAACACAAATTTTATAGTTTAAAATGGATGAATTTAGGTCACATATTGTATCTCTATTGAGAGATAATTTTAATGCATCATGGTAATTCTTCTGAGGTTGATGACATGACAAGGTCAAGATCAAGATACAAGGTAAGCATACTTTTGAGCACTAGTCTTAAGCAGCATTGTCATATCATGAGCATGTGTATGACTATGGTGGTTTGGTAAGATGTATACACATAGGTATGAGTGCATGTTCAAGGATGACCAATAATTCATATGAATTATGGGAACACTCAGTAAAGTTTCAAGGTAAACCTACAGGAGTAAGGTTTTAAGCCTAAGCATACATCCATACTAGTCTTAGACCCTACCTAACCTAATAAGGTACCATGAAATGTTGTCAAGACTTATGAAGGATAAAAATCAATGGTAAAGCATGTGAGAATATGTTTTAAACTATTTAAACATGTTTTTAAGGTAGATAAATGTTTAAAGGAGATGTCAAGGCCAATTCATGTCTTATTCATTTGCATGAAGAGACCTAGTAAGAAGGTATAGGCTTGGTAGATGAGGAAAATAGTCTGAGGATTATGAAAATAATATTAGTAGTGTTTGAGCATGGTATGAGGTTTTATTACATGATTATGAGGTGATGAGAGTAGTGTAAGAGGTTTCAAGGTGTGTTCAAGGTATAAGTGTGGCTTACAGGTATAGCCCTAGTGTGTAAAGAGACCTAGTGTGGCCTAAAGAGGGTTCAAGCTCAGTTTACAAGGTGGTAGAGCTCATGAGAGAATTTTAAAAGGTTTTTTTTTTAAATGTTTTTACTAAGTATTAATTCAAATTTTGAAGTATAAAGTCTGAAGTGTGGTTTTGAGGTTTTATGTGTGCACAGAATGAGTGTTACATACCCAAGAAGGAATTTCATGTGATTATTGGCACATGAAATATTTGTATGAGATAATAATAAGTTCATGTAATTTTTTAAGGGTCCTAACTCAAATTTATTTTCATTTTTTTTAAATTTTAGGGGAAATCCTTTATGAATGATTGGTAAGAGTGGAAACTAGTTTTTAGTGCCTTTAAACCTTAAGTTAAACCCGATGTTAGAGATATGATTCAAAAGGGATAATAATGAATTGGATTAAATATTTTTATGATTGGATAATGTAAATTATTTTCCCAGGTACCTCTAGGTGGCATTGGTATATCAGAAGAGTGAGTGGAAGCTATAGGAAACCCCTTATTTATTATATTTTTGATATAGAAGGTAGAGTTAACCAAGTAAAAGCATGAAATTTATTGGAGGATGTTCTGTGAGACTTGTATTTTTTTTCCATGTAAGTTTTATATTATTTTATATAATTAAAATATTCTAAAATGATCATGGAAGTTGGCCTATCACTAAAAAGGCCTAGCGAGGAAGATAGTGAGAAAAATAGGCAGGTGGTAAATGGGAATGAGATTAGGGATGTGTTATCATGGATTAAGGATGTATAAAATTGATGTTTATGTGTAAAATTTGATTTTATAATTCATATATTCAAATTAAATTTTTTGGCAATGAGAAAGCCTAATTGTGAGTAAGCCTAATGTTATGGTTCAAAGAGTGAAATGAGATAAATGGTGTTGGGGACCTAATGTGATATTATAAGGGGTATAATTAAAGTTTTTCTTAAATTTTTAATCCATTTATTTAGGTTCAAAATTTTCCTATGTGGTCAAGGTGAAACGTGTGCTTTTAGAAGGCCTAATTACATTAGGTCTCTATTTTGCTTAATGGTGGTTTTAGTCCTTATGAGTAATGACCGGCCTATGTAATGCTTGTTTCACTTATGAAACATGTTTTTTGATATATTAAAATGGTAATAAAACTATCTAGAGCTTTTTTTATAATCAAATTATATAAAATCAAGAGTCAAGTATAAGAAGAAGGTCTATTAGGCCTAATTTGACTAGTTAGAATATTGAAGATATGAACAAATGAAATAGAGGTTTGGAAACTAGGTATAGTGATTGAAGACCATTAAGATGTATTTTAAATATTTCATGAATTTTTAACATTGATTATATATATGACTATTAAGGTCATATGACCTAAATATACCAAGAAGAGGTCTAGTTGAGTGAAGATGCCTAATAGGCTATTCGAGAGAGATAGAAGAGTGTGAAGAGTAAAAGAAGGTAGTCATCATCATTTTAGTAATAAAAAAGTGTCTAAAGGTGATAAAAATTTATATGTGTAAGTTGGTGTTGAGTTACCTAGGGGGTTGGTGCCTCCTTACAAGTTGGTGCTTGTTAAAGGACTAATTGAGTTGGTACTTGACTAGTGAGGGGTTAGTGCTCCTTGTGGGCTTGGTGACTAACTAAATTTTTATTAATTTATTATAGGACTATAGTTAAAGCTATGTTTTAGTGGGTTTTATCCCCCTTGAGTTCTTCCCACATATCTATTATGTTTAAATTAATTCTTCAAAAATGATAAGTGGAATTGAATGATTGTTTTAAAGGTACAAATTCACCCCCCTCTTACTAGCTTTAATTACAACACTTTGTATTAGATCACATCCTTTGAAGTAGTTTTAATAGCATATAGGAGATCCTAAACAATAAAATATGGCTACTTAAGCACAAGGTGGTTTCTCTAAAATAAATGATCCATTATTTAATGGATATAATTATTTTTTTAGAGTGTCAAAATGAGAACATATTTTATGTCTCAGGTTCATGATGTTTGGCAACCAATTTTGGATAGATATACTACACCCTCTATTTCCCCTAGTAATGCAGTAGGTAAGAAGGCTAGTGATAACATTTTAAAAGTAATAAGTGGTATTCTTTGTGGCCTATTAGAGGTAAATCTTGTGAAGGTGATGCACTATATGTCTAGAAAAAATATGTGGGAAACATTGAAGACTATCCATGAGGAAGACTTGAATGTTAAGTTGTCTAAATTGAAAACCAATAGAAGATAATTTTAAAGCCTAAGTATGAATGAAGATAAGACCATTGTAGCCTACCTATTGAGGGTTGATTAAGTGGTCAACATCATAAGAGGCTTAGGTGAAGAATTGAAAGAGTCTACTATTGTTTAAAAGGTATTGATATCACTAACTCCTAATTTTGATTCTAAACTATCTACTATTGAAGAGATAAAAGATATAAACAAGCTAGATATGGATGGACTTCAAGGCACCCTAAAAGCCTATGAGATGAGGACAAGTGAATGAAGACATACAAAGAAATAAGCTACATTCAAAGAAAAAAATAAGTTAAAGGAGAAGAAGACACAAGGTAATAAAGCCAAATATAATGATATTCTAATATTGATGATGATGAGCTGATAGTTATGTTTTTAAGAAAATTGAAAACTAGTTTAGGTAAATACAAGGGTAAGCTACCCTTTAAGTGTTTTAATTGTTGAGAAATTAGACACTTCTATAAAAAAATCCCTCATAAGCATAATACAAAGGATGATGAAGAGAATTATTAAGGTCATGATGATGAAAATAAGTCCTATAGGTTTGATAAGAGCAAGAACAGTTTTAGAAAGTATCCTGACAAGAAGAAGTCTTTCAATAACAAAAGAAGCTTTTACACCAAGGAATATTACAACTTATCTGATAAGAGAGATAAAAGTGATTATGAGAGTGACCATGAAGATGATGGTCTTCATGTCAATGAATTTATCTTCATGGATGAAGAAGCAAGATTTTCAAATCAATAAGATTCCATGTGGTTTGAAGGTAGTATTGGTGATTCAAATGAGGAAGAAGATGAGGTGGACTTTTAGGTTGAGCTAATGAATTCTCTAAAAGAACTGAAGATGGTGAAGAAAAATAATAAGGTGATGAGATATCTTATCAATTATTATGAGTAAGTTAGGTTTTTTGAAGAGATATTGAGAAACAACTCTAAACAACAAGAGAAAATACTCAAACAAGTGGAGACTCAAATTGAGAATGTGACTACAAGCCTAAAGGCTAAAGAAGAAGAATATGCCAGGTATGTAACTAAAGTGGATTCCTTTAGAGATGATTTAGATCAACAATAAAGTAAGGTAAAGTCATTTATGAAGTTTGAAAATAGTACCAATGATTTAGACAACATCCTGAGTAGTCAAAATACTATTAATGACAAAATTGGTCTTGGTTTTAATGGAGATAAAAAGAACACTAATGTGATCAAGGAAAATCAAACCTTAAAGGTCAATGGTCAATCAAGGAATGATGGTGCTAGTAGAATTAATATTAATCTTATTAGGTAACCTAATATTATAAGGTATGTTAATCCTTTAAATGGTTATTGTTATTCATTTAACCAATTTGGTCATGGAGAAAGGCATTATTGAAGACCCTCTAATAATGAATAAGCATGGAAATATGAGGAGAATCATCAGTAAAGAGGTATGGATAATGGTGTGTTAACATCAAGAGGAATAGTGTGTTTTAACTATAAAAAGGTTGGTCATATTGAAAAGTTTTGTAAGCATGGATTCTCAAGTCAAAAAAAGAAGACTAAGGTCCCTAGAGTTAAGAAAGAAGACAAGATAGTAAATGGAAACCAAAGGTATCTAAGGTGAATGATGATAAGTATGCAAGTCTAAGTGGACTATTTTCCATGGTGGATCATAGTTAATATATAAATGAGTACCAAGAATCATCCCTATCAGCTTAAGTTGTGGATGAAAGAGTTAAGGTAAGTATATCAAGTCATAATATTGTTCAAAGAAAGATTGAAGAGGTCAAGCCAAAGAGGTTATTCAAGCCTAAGAGGATCATGAAGAAAGCTCAATCTAGTGAGGACATGGAGATCTAATAATATCATAAGTTTAAGTTATTTTATTACCCTAGATAAGAGGTGAGTCCATTAGGATTCATGGAGGTACTCAGCTAGTGAGAGGAAACATGAAGGATGTTTAGTATTAGTGGGAGATTTATATTCTTTATTTTAGAACCAAAGTTCAATCAATAGTTTGTTGGAGGTGTGATTGCAAGATATGGGTTATAAATCATTTTTATAATGAAATTATCAAACCAAGTCAAATTCATGATAGTGTCTGCATAACTCATGGAGACAAGGCTATCCAATCATGATCCAAGAGTAGGTGTATTTTCCAAGAAGATTTGTAGCAGTCATGAAGAAATTTGAGTTATGGATTGGTCTACAAGTCAGTTGGTTTTGATCCTAATATGTGTTGAGTTATTAACAAAGAGAGAGAGAGAAATATATTTTTTGGAGAGAAAAGGTGTGTTGTTATAGGTCCAAGGATTAGATAATATTCAAGAGATGACCCTTTGTCATTAATGTCAAAGGGGGAGAAAGTTTTAGTTTGGGAGAAAGGTCAGTTTGAAGAGATCCATCTTGGGGAGATGAGAATGATCATGTTTTTTTTAAGTTTATTCCATCAACAAAAAAGGGGGATATTATTGAGGTATGTTTTTGTTGTTGGTTTTGTGGCATAAATGTTATCATTGATGTCAAGGTTAAGATAGATGTCATTAATGTCAAAGTCAAAGTTGGTGTCATGCATAGTGAAGTGGTATGTGACAAAGAATCTTATGACAAGAGAGAATTTTAAGGAAACCTATTATCTCTTTTTTTAGATAAAATCTTAAGGAAACCTATTAGTTTTTATGAGCTTGATGACATGTCAAGGTCAAGATCAAGATACAAGGTAAGCATACTTTTGAGCACTAGTCTTAAGGAGAATTGTCATATCATAACCATGTGTATGAAAATGGTGGTATGGTAAGATGGATACACATATGTATTATTATATGTTCAAGGATGCTCAATCATTAATATGAAGTTTAATAACACTCAATGATTTTTTAAGGTAAACCTATAGGGGTAAGGTTTTAAGCCTAAACAATACATCCAAACTAGTCCTAGACCCTACCTAACCTAATAAGGTACCATGAAATTTTGTCAAGACTTATGAAGGATAAAATTCAGTGGTATATCATGTGAGAATATGTTTGAAACTATATAGACATTTTTTTAAGGTAGATAAGCATTCATAAGAGATGTCAATGCTAGTTCATGGCTTATTCATTTGCATGAAGAGACCTAGTGAGAAGGCATAAGCTTGGTAGCATGATAAGGTTAGTAGTCTAAGGATTTTAAAAATAATATTTTGAGTTTGTGAGAATGGTATGATTTTTTATGACATGATTATGAGGTTTTGAGAGAAGTGAAAGAGGTTTCAATGTGTGTTCAAGTCTAAGTGTGGCTTACAGGTATATATACCTAGTGTGGCCTAATGAGGGGTTAAGCTTAGTTTAAAAGGTGATATAGATAATTACATCCTTTTAAAATGTGTGATTTTTTTTTCAAGTGTGTTTACCAATTCTAAATGAGAAAGCATGAAGTGTGGTTTTGAGATTTTTTGTGTGCACATAATGAGGTGTTATAGACCTAAGAAGGATTGTCTTTTGCTAACTGGAATGTGAAACATTTTCATGAGATCCTAATAAGTTAATGAAAGGTTCATATATTAAATTTACTATAATTTGTTTTGTATTTTAAGGGAAATCCTTTATGAATGATTGTTAAGAGTGGAAACTAGTTTTTAGTGCCTCAAAACCCTAAGTTGAACCTAATGTTAGAGATATGATTGAAAATGGATTATAATGAATTTTATGACATATTTTTATTATTATATAATTTATAGGAATATCCCTAGTACCTCCAAGTGTCATTGGTCTATCATAAGAGTGAGTGAAAGCTATAGGAAATCCCTTTTTCTTAGATTTTTGATATAGCAAGCAAAGTTGACTAGGTCAAAGAATGAAAATTATTGGAGGATGATGTGTAATAATTTTATTTTTGTTATATATAATTTAATTATCATTTTACATATTTAAAATATGTTAAACTGGTCATGAAAGTTGGCATATCATTAAAAAAGCTTAGTGAGGAAGATAGTGAGAAAAAAAAGCAGAAATGGGAATGAGATTAGGGATGTGTTATAATGGATTAGGGATGGATGAAGTTTAATAATTTTTTAATTTAATACATGTAAAAAATATAAAATTTGTATATATTTTTGTATATGTTTATATATAATTAAAGTTGCTATCAAAATGACATGTCTAACACGGTGAGGTTTGTGTAGCATGAAGACATGAGATTGGTATGCAAGACCTATATTTGTATTTGGGATTATAATATTTTTTTTTATGAGTTATTATTATTATTTTTTAATATCATATAAACCCATTTTAATATCATTAAAGTGAATTTATAGGTGTTCTAAGTCATTATTTCCATGACTATGTTTTGGAGCATTCAAACAATTTTTTGTGTTAGTGAGAATGATGTTCCTGAGTCATTATGCACATATTTGAAGAATATAATGAATATTAAGTTTTTATATATAATTATAATATTTTAATTTTAATTTATTTTTATTATTATAAATTCTTATGAAGGTGTTAAAATTAAAAGGTTCTTGACTGGGTTTTGAACCCTGTTTGTAGTTTTGAGTGAGCATATAGAAGTGATTTGTTTGAGGCATTTTGTCCTATTTGGTGAAATATAAAATACATTGTGATTAAAATTATTTAATTTAGGTTTTATAAATATTATTTTTACATATGTTTATTTGTAAAATTTGAGTGTATACTTCATATATTCAAAGCAGACTTTCTGGCAATGAAAAGGCCTAATTATGAGTAAGTCTAATGTTATGGTTCAAGGAGTGAAATGAGATAAATGGTGTTGGGGACATAATTTGAGCTTATAATTAGTATAATTTAAGTTTGTTTTAAATTTTTAATCCATTTATGGAGGCTCATTATGTTCTTAGGTGCTCAAGGTGAAACATGTGCTTTGAGAAGGCCTAATTGCATTAGGTCTTTATTAGGCCTAATGGTGGTTTTGGTCCTTAGATTGGTGACCGACCTATGTAATGTTTTTGAAACATGTTTTTTGATATACTAAAATTTTAATAAAATTATTTAGATTTTTTTGTCTGATTGAGGTATATGAAATTAAGAGTCTAGTATAAGAAGAAGGTCCATTAGTCTTAATTTGACTAGTTAGAATATTAAGGATATGAATGAATGAAATAGAGGTTTGGAAACCAAGTAGAGGGATTGAATACCATTATATATTTATTTTGAATATGTAATGAATTTTAAAAAAAAAATTATACATATGATGAGCAAGGTCATATGACCTAAATCTGTTAAGAAGAGGTCTTGTTGAATGAAGAGGCCTAATAGGCTATTTGAGAGAGATAAAAGAGTATGAAGAGAAAAGAAGGTGATAATAATAATTTGAGTATTAAATAGGTGTCTAAAGGTGATAAAATTTTCCAAGTGGATAATTTAGTGCTGAGTTACCTAGGGGGTTGGTGCCTCCTTGTAAGTTGGTGTTTGCCAAAGGACTAATTGAGTTAGTACATGGCTAGTGAGGGGTTGGTGCTCTTTTTGGGGTTGGTGAATCAATAAATATTTATAAATTACTTATAATACTATATTTCAAGCTATTTTTAAAGGGTTTTTATCCCCCTTGAGTGTTTCCCACATATCTCTTGTGTTTATATGCTATATGCTTATGTGGATTCTTATTTATGTATTGGTTGATGTATGTGTTTGAATGAATGCTTCATGAATGATAAGTGAAATTGAATGATTATTGTAAGGGTATTGATTAACACCCTACCTCTTAGTATTTTTACTTCTAACAACCTTTAATTTGATCACTAATTAGGTCAAAAGTGTATTTTGTATATAAATTAGTTGTGATAGATATGGAATATATAGAGCCAACAAAGGAAGGTTTTTTACCCTGGGAGACTATTTTTTTTTAGTCAATGATGAATTAGATACTTACATGTTGAATTGGTCAAGAGGATATCATGCAGTACATCCAATGTACATGATTTTTTCCATAAAATGTAAATTACCTTAATAATTTACAACCAAAAACCTTAATCTATTTATTCTAATATTAGAACATCATGTCCCAAATATAGATCAAAGGGACAGTGCACTAAATTTTTCACTAAAAGGAGCTACTGCAACTTGGTGGGAAGTCCATAGGACAAACTAGCTACACTAGAATGTGGTCTATGAAATATTTCAATCTTGATTCTAAGTATTAACTAATGTCAAGGAGAAATGACCCTTTTCTAAGAAGGATAATGCCTAGAAATGCAATTTTATAATTGTATGGATGTGTAATCTTTGTAGGGTGTAAAAACCAAATACTAGGTGCACATATTTAGAGATACTTTGATAGTGCTACCAAAAACATGGTGCATGCACTAAGAATGCAGATGGCAGATAAAGCATTGGTTATATATATACAACATGATTACATTAATAATTTTATTTTTGAGGATGTGAATCCTCAGGTGTAGAATGCTCTACAAAATTTAACAAAAAACATTATGTTATGGGTAAGAAGAAGACTTAATTACTATGACATAATCGTATTCACATCCATAAGAAACTAGATATTTTAATGTAGCTACCTAAAATTACAAGGAAAGAAAACATAATTAGTATATTTTTATCAAACTATGTAATATGATTATAGATGATGAAGAATTGACAAAATCCACTTATAGTTATGAAGACTTATATTTGAATATTTTTTTGAACTAGAGAGAGAAGTGGATGAGCCTAAATAAAAATTCATAGATCAAAATCAATATCAATAGTTATTAAATATTAATATATAATAATAATGACACTAAAAAATGTAAGATTCAATTCCAGCAGACACCAACAAATTATATAAAAAACACTTAAATAAGTTGGTAGAAATTACTGTGATAAAATCAACACCAAAGCTTGTGACTTTTGGTGACTGCTAGATGTAAAATGGGACTTTAGAATCATTGTAATTAAAGTGATATTACTAAGATATATTTATAAGTACATTCACAAAAGTGAAAGGGTTAGACTACTATTTAGGATAAATTCACATAGAACTAAAGGAGTATATATGGCATGTGAAATAGTTAACGTCCAGGTTAAACCTTAACATGAAACTAAAATTAAAGGTTGAACTAGATTTAATCCAAGATGCAATCATTATATATCCATTGGAAAAGGTAAAATGGGTCAACCAAATGGTGGTGCATCCTAAGAATTCTGGGGAAATCAAAGTGTGTGGGTATTATGTGTTTTAAATGATGCCTACGTAAATGATCCTTTTCCAATTCCTTTCAAAAAAAAGTCTTGGATTCATTCACATGACATGAAGTGTACTCCTTCACTGATGGGTTCAATGGGTACCACCAAATTCCAATCATAGTAGAGTATCAAGCCAAAATAATATTTAAAACAAAGAGGGGATATTGTGGGTATAAAGTAATGAATTTTTTTAAGAATGCTTGAGTTGTGTTATCTATGGTGATGGTCACTTCCTATGAATATTTCATCCATGTTTTTATTGAAGTCTACCTAGATGATTGGGTTGTATTTTTTTTCTTAAGGAACACTTTTCTAAGCTATGACTTATGTTGGAATGATGACAAACTCTACACATTGTGATAAATCTAAATAATCTATTATTCTTCACACATTCTAGTGTCTTATGAGGAAAAATAGTATTTAGAATGGGATCTTAGTGGATCAAGCCAAGATCATAGCAATTATGGGTAAGTCACCTTCCATAAGCTCTATAGAGGTATGATCATTCTTGGGGCATACATACTATAATAATTTCATAAAAGGATATGAAAATATATATACTCCAATAGAGAAGCTACTATATAAATATACAAGGCTTGAGTTTATAAATGAATTCCAAACAATAAATTTAGATCTAAAATAGAGATTGGTCACACCATCCATTTTTGTCTTTCATGACTAGAGTAAACCATTCCATGTTCATGTATATACTTTAGTAAATTTAGTAGGATATTTTATTGTACAACTAGGAGAGGGAGGATTATACCATCCAATCCACTTCATAAGTCAAAAACTATAAACTACAATGAAAAATCATACAACTAAAGAGTGAGAAGCTTTGGCCATGGTATTTTCACTCTAATAGTTTAGACATTACCTTCTAGAAACACCATTTGATTTTTTCACTGATCATCAAGATCTATGATACTTAGTAAATAATCCTATGTTAGGGGGAAGAATATCTCATTAGTTAATGTTATTTTAAGATTTTCAATTCAGGATCAATGTCAAGTTAGGAAGGGAAAATGTGGGGCCAGATTATCTGATTTGAATACATAATGGAGAATAACTAGAGGAACTATAATATGAATGACCAAATGCACATTTATTTTGAATCTATGTGATTCTCAAGAACATGGAAAACTTCACACATTTTTTGGAATAGGGGATATTTATTTCACATTATGTATAAGGGACAAAAATAGTTGATTATTAGGGCAATCTATACTATCATAATTAATGATTTTTTGAAAAAAATGGGGAAAGGTGATGTATTGCACATAGTGGTTTTGGAGCATGAATGGCCTCAACTTATTGAGGAGGCACATCAAAGAATCACATGATGGAATTTCACATGAGAATACACTACAATGAATATATTGAAAAGTGGTTTATGGTGGCTTACTCTATTTAATGATGCATACCAAGTCATAAAATAATATGATATCTACCAAAGGATGGGTAAGCCTAATCAGAGAGATGAGACACCATTGAATCCTATGCTAGCAGAGTAGCCATTTGAGCATTGAGGAATCATTTTATACTACCAATAAAACCACCTAGTAAGCTTAGTAATGTAATATATGTCATGACTATGATGTAATACTTCACCAAATGGGTGGAAACTATTACAACACCAAGTTTTAGTGATAAGGATGTAACCAAGTTCTTGTATGAAAATATTATAACCAGATTTGGGTGTCTAATCAAATTGGTCCATGATAGAGGTACACAGCTATTAAATAAAACCATAAAAAATCTAATGGAAGATTTTATTATATCTAAGTAAAAAATCATAATATATCATTTGAAATAAAATGGACAAGTGGAGTCATCAAACAAAGTCCATGGAAACATGCCCACCAAGATATGCAATTTCCAAATAGGTTGAGAAGATCAGATTCTTATGATCTTATGTGTGTATATGACAAATCACAAATGTGTGACATGTCTAAAACCATTTCATTGGTTTATATACTTGAATTAGTAATACCCATGGACTATATAGTTCCTATTTTGTGCATTGTAATGATCATGAGATTGGGGGATCAATATTATATGCAAACATGGTTGATGGATTTTTAAAAAATGGAAGAAAATAGGAAAAATGTTGAAATGGATATACAAAATTAATAAACTAAGTCAAAAAATGTGACATTATCAAAAATTGTGATAAAAATAATTATTTCAAAAATAAGTAGTCTTACTATATGATAGTATATTTAGAGCATTCCTGAGAAAGTTGTACATTAGATGAAAGGGACCTTAGATATTTCATGGCATATTGCAGTAAGGAACAATTTTATTAAAATATATTTATGGAACCATTTGATGAGAATGTGTAAATAGTTTTAGGATTAAGCCTTATCCTCAATAATATCAATCATTTCTCAGAAAAAAAAGAGAGATGGTGCTGAGTGGCACCATGTAGTTTAGGATTTTCTATTAATATATTATTTTATTGTTTTGGTTTTAGGTTTGTATGTGATTTTAAAATATGATTTATATATTTCATGGCAATGGATTGAGATTTAAAAACTAAAAGTCATAAAGTGATACTTTTGAAATAATCTAGCATGAAAGAAAGAAAAATTACAATGGTTATATAGGGATCATCAATTAAGTATTAGAATGAGGTGTTGATAACTAATGTATGAATAAAGGATAATTAATGGTCATTTAAAACCCTTAATGGTGATATGCTTGAATTATTTAATCTTTTCCAAAGTAAATAAACTATCATAATGAAATTATTTACAAAAAAGTAAAGTAGATCAATGAGAAAATGATACACCACATATATAACCAATGTCAAATGGAACAATGGTTTTAGACATAGAATAGTAACTATCACATTACTAGTAACAATTTGACATTAAGGCACAAATAAAAATCATGAAAAACCATCTCAACACATTAAAATATTTTTTCAAATGGATTTGAGAGGAAAAAACTATATAAAAATGGGCACAAGGAATTATTAGTCTTTCCAATTGACCCACCAAAAAAATGGCTATTGGATTAACCATTTAGAAAGGACAAAGGGAGGGAACAATCATAGGATGAAATGTCCCCTCATTTTTTTAGGATTGATGGTTTTTCAACCAAGAACTAAGTATTTTAACCAATTTTACTCTAAGATAATTAACTTCTACCACCATATGTTCAATCGATACGAGCATTCATGTTCATTTACTTGATTTTTTGTTATTTTTCAATATCCTATTTTATACTTGATTTAATTGATAAAAAAATAGAATTCACTTCATCACAATTCCTATCACAATCTAAACTAGGGTAGGACATCATCCCAAAAAAATTAAAAGGATGAGAGAGGGTAGGGAAAAAAAGAGAGGGTGTCTTTGTTCTAAATGAGCTTCTTGTCACTATAAAACTAAAAATATTGCCTAGCCATAGTTATAACACTATGTGTCAGGTTTAACAATTATACATAATTATAGATACTTAGTGAGCAAGCTTCTAAGGACAAGTATAAAATCCATTTTTTTAATTAAAAGTATTCTAAATAAAACTACTTATAGTCTATATCTATTATGCACCATGATTGAGAGAAGCCTAAATGAAACATGAAATAACTCAATAAACTAGTTATGATAGCTACTACATAACATAACTAAGATAATCATTTACAAACAAAAATGTAAATAATCATATCACTAATCATTAGATAAATCAAAAGAATAGAGACATTTAAATGAAAAAAATGTAATAAAATTTGTATTCAACATTCTAAAAGCAATCTATTACAATACATATCCATATAGGAAAATAACTAAGGCTAAAGGTGTGGGTAAAATGATGGTATAATATAGGCCAATTATAACACCAATTTGATGCCTAAATTTAGATCACTCATAAATGCATAGTCAAGGTGAAAAAAAATGAAAGGCAAGTGTAATCCTAGCACAATCTAAATAGTTCTTAGACCCCAAAAGTTCCAACCTTTTTTAAGGGAAAACAAAATCCTATATATAGATATATTTGTCCATGAAGTTCACTCAACCCACTACTAGAGTAGTTAAAAATATTTCAAGGATGATTAGGGAACATGTTTACGATTCTAATAGATTCATTACATTGACCATGATTTGTAGTAAAGAGGCTACACCTCTTTAAAATAGACATTTTGTCTTTTTTTATGGATCTCCCTATACATGCCATGATACTCTATGAATTTAGTTAAAATGGCATCTATCATTTACTATCAAGTCATTAAAACTCAAGGATTTGATAATTAAGGCACAACATAACTCAATAACTCAATAAAATCATTATGATAGGTATTACACAACAGAAGTAAGATATTTATTTACAAATAAACACATTAACAGTCCTAACATTGATTAACTATCTAAATCAAAAGACTAGGATATTTAAATGAAAAAAAATAAAACCTATATTAAACATTATAAAATCATTCTATTATAATCAATAAACATATATGGAAGTAGCTAAGTCTAAAGGCATGGAGGAAAATATGGTGCAATCTAGGCCAATTCTAGTAGCAATTCGATGCCTAAATGTCAACCACTCGTGGATGCATAGTCAATTTGAAATCACTAAGGGAAGGTAGGTGAAATCCTAGAATAATACTAATAGAACTTAGACTCTAAAATTCCAAACCCTTTAAAATTTAAAATGATATCCCGTGTGTGTGTGTGTGTGTGTGTGTGTGTGTGTGTGTGTGTGTGTGTGTGTGTGTTTCTGTGTGTGTTTTCATGAAGTTTGCTCAACCCACTACTAGGGTAGTTAAAAATGTTCAATGATGATTGGGGAATGTGGCTGAGATTTTGACAAATTTGCTAGTTTGACCATTATTTGTAATAAAAGGCCATGCCTCTTTAAAATAAACTTTATATATTTTCTATGTGATCTCCTTATTCATGCCATACTACTCTATGTATTTATATGAAATTACATATGTTGTTTACTATCAAGTAATTCAAAATTAGGCTTTGATGGCCTTGATAGATAGATAAACCATAAATTTTAGTCTTTTAACACCATACAGTGAGATGGTTTCCTTATTTGGCCTTTGAGTCCAACTTTATCCCTATCAAAAAAATTCTTGTCCATATGTCACTTCCTCATTTTTGAGCTATTAAATTTTCCTACGAGGTCCCACTTTTCCACTTGGAAGCTTGTCCTTATCCTTGGGCTTTACTTTGATATTTTCTTCCATCATCATCATGGCCACATGGAAAATTATTATCTTCCTAAGATTGTTATGCTTTAGGCTAATTCTCTAATACCCTGAGCTCCTATGTTAATGTTGTAATTGGTCTAGGCTCTTACGAGGGTGCCACATGGCATATTCTCAAGGCCTTAGGACCAATGGCTTTTTCCAATGTCATTTAACTCTTAGGATTTTGAGTTAATATTGTAATACCCTTGAGTTTATGAGGTTATGATATTTCAAGGTTATAGGGTTCTTAGCCTTTTTAAATCCCTTATGTATTTATTGGGTTGGTTTAATAGAATTATGCCACATGGCATGATTTTGAGGAATAGGAGATTTAAAAATACTTAGTCAAATATTCAAAAGATTTGATTTTAAATATGTGTCTTGATGATATTTTAATGCATAGAAGAATCTAGAATGTCTCAAGAGTCTTTAAGACCTACAAAAAAATAAAAATTACTAAGTTGTTAGAGGCACAATCACTAGGGGGTGAATCAATGATGTAAGAAAAATAAACTTTAATTCCAATCCTTCAAACTCTTAACCATTCAACATAAGCATTCATGAAGCATATAGACCATTCATTGCAATGAATAAAGAAATACATGCAAGATCAAAGCACATAACAAATGAATTATGTGGGAAACCCTCATAGGGGATAAAACCCACTCTCAATCATAAAAACACATGGACTACAGTCTTATAAAATATCACAAATAAGAGACTTTAGTGAAGCACCCACTTCACAAAGAGTACCAACCCCTAAGCATGGACAAGTACACACTTACCATATATGTTGAGTACCCACACAACACCTTATGATATCAACACCTCCATAATTCTAATTGCCTTTCAATCTGATGGAGAAATAGTGAATAACAACTCTCTTCAAACCTTCACACTTTATCAAGCCTTAACACACAAGTAATGTATCCAAAATAACTTTTTATATCACTCTACACCTTTTCACTCATCCTCAATCATCAACCCTGAAAACATTATTACAACATCAAAAACATGACCAATAGATCACACACACATCCCTCATGCTTATCTAATCTTAAATACATCTACCAAGCTTACTCAAACTTCTCTTTTCTTTGCACATTCACTCTATAAATTATCATCTTTGATTTTGTTCTTTATAGAGTCTACATGATCAGCACCTTCTTAGTCGGCCATAAGACATTAATTAAACCTTAAGTCTATTATCCCACTTATAAAATATATAAAAACCACCTTCATAGGTTAACCATATATTTTATAGATCACCCTTAAGCAAAAACACCTTTCAATTAGGCCTAAGTAGCCATTTTAGGTCCATGGAGACCTATTCATCCATTTAACACTTTATCAAGCAAAAATAAAAACACAAGACCACTTCAAAGCACATAGGTCCATGACACAAGACCCCTAAGACATCCTAAATTTATTACATTCATCACTACACACCTCCACATATGAAAAACCTATCGATCATTTTATTTGTAAATGAAAACATCATGAATGAACAAATAATCAACTTCCAAGTAATGGTTCATACTGAATATGGATTGGTCAAAACTCCAAAATCTATAAAAATGATCTTTAGTTATTATAAAACATTATCCAATAGATAATTCAATATGAAAAATCTAAAAACTATTAATAAAAACTCTAACATCCTTCTCAGGTCACTTGTAGAAGAAAGTCAAACCCTCAGTTAACTTTGAACCGTAATAAATGCAATTGTATGACTAGTTAAACCTCCAAATCAATTTTCTTGGATTTACCTTGAAGTTATCTACCACTTTTATTTTTAATCCATCATCAAATAAATATATCATAAAAATTCATAGGAAAAACATTACATACTATTTTTCATTTTTAAATTCAAATATGTGAATTCTAAGGGTCACTAAAAAATCCAAATTTGACTATGGAAAATGATGAAATAAGCTTGGGAGAGCAACTTTGAACTATCATAAATTTTGATAGACACCATTTCAAGGTCTTAAATTTGAAACACATGTTCTAGGAACAAAAATAAACATACCCATGTGACCACTTTCTTTTGAAACCTTCACATTGTAAATGATGATGCCATCAATCTACTTACTCAAAAAACTATGCCAAGATGACTAGGATAACCTAGACCTTCACAAGACTACTTAGATGGATTCATTTCACTTTAAAAATTAAACCAAGTACTCCTTATACCCCATATTACCCATCAGACATGGTTAACACATCATCAACATCCATCATATTTCCTAACCAAGCAAACACTTCAAGGTCCATGCATGATCACTAAGGCTCACTTTATAAATGATCTAATATAATACTTGACACCTCATGAACACTATTGGACACCTTGGAGACATCATTGATAATACCTAAATAATATTCCCATTTTTCATTTATGTCAGCACTTATAAACACCAATACAAAGCTATGCACATACTCTTTCTCCCTCTGCAAACACTTTCTCCCCCTTTGGAATAATGATAAAGTGGGCTTACCTCTTGATCCTGAGGACTTGTAATTTTTTTCAAATCCAACATCAAGAAGTGACTTCCTATGAAAGGTAATATTAACTCCCCCTATCATTATGCATACCATTTCTTATCATGACTACCTCAAACTTGCTCATTGACAACACTCTTCTTTGACCATGCACTACTATATGAAGAAGTAATGAACAATATCAAGTAAATGGAGGTGATCACACCTTAATAACACTAAGAGGAAATCTCCCTAAGTCACCTAAAATTAGGCACCCCTTGATCACCTTTAACCATCTCCAACCATGATGAAACTTCATAGTTGTCTTCAAACTTTCTCTCACAAGTCGACTCCATGATCACCAATAGATGTTCAATCCATTATTTAAACATGAAAGGTGCTCAAAATAGACTTTAAAAATCATATGAGGATAATGATACCTTGGTATTTTGGATAAAATGACCAAAAATTCCATTTGAATCACTTAGCCTTGTTTAGAGTCCTAGCATCCCTACCTAAACTTTGCATGTCCCATAAGTTTCTATGTAGAGACCTTAGTGAATTAAAATTTCATATCTGAGGCACACTAGTATGACCCCTCATGAATGCCAATTTTCATCATCCAACTCTTCCTCTATACTATATCTCCTTCAAAAATTGACCTAAAAATTAGCCCTCCATTTGCGCAAATACACAACCATAAAATAAACCATACACTTAAAAATAAATTTAAAGTACTTTTTGAGCACCTATTTGGCCATTTCAATATATTAATCATATTTAGACCTCAAATCCTTTGGGAAGGTCATTAACCCTTATGAGCTAAAACACCAGGGCATTAAAGAAAAATGTGGAAAACTTACCATCTTACAATCAATTCTAGATCCTAAAACTTATCTCAAACTTGGAGGTCATAAATACACACCATTGGATTAATTCTTGACATTTGACTCATTGGGGAACCCATAGAACCATGAACATGGTTTTTATCCTACTAGCCCTTAAATAGAGATTGTCATACCCAAGAGCCATCAAAATTATTCAACTTTCCCTCAAGAGGCCTTCAAACCATAAAACCACTTGTATCACACCTTTATGAGGATAAAATACCTTTATATGCCACAAAGTAACCTATAACTCTCACCAATATTCATTTAATACCTGGAAATCTCATGACTATGCCTATAGACCCTATGTATACCCTTGTCACTATGCCAAAACACCTTTAATTGATCATGTGATCAATATCAAAACTTTAAGGAACCTTTTTAATTTGGATACATCAAATCTAACTGGCCTTAACCCTTGTTTAGCTTCATAGACCTCAAAAACACCAATTTTACATGATGAGCTCTCACAAGGTAGTGAATACTTAGCAAAATGGTCAAATTGAATAAATGGTTATTTTGACCATATTATCACATCTAAACCCATGTAATACACTTTTAAAAGTCCTCTACACACTCAAAATAAATCTTACCTTCATTCTTCATGATTTTACCAACTAAACCAAACTTCAAAGATTGACTAAAACTTACCTTTAAGACCAATGTCCCTAAATAGATTTCTTAATGCTTTTCATCACTAACCTTTGGATAAAGCTCATGAAATTGTTACTCCCCCTTAATCAATGAATTTATATTTATTTATATAAAAAGATATTACTCCCAAACTTTGTCTTAAATATTCAAATGTTGGTTTTGTCTATGGTTTAGTCATAATATTTGCAAGTTATTTGTTTTTAGGCACATACTCCAACTAAACACTTTGAATACTCACTTATTCTCTCAATAAATGATATATAATAGGAATGTTATTAGTTTTTGAGTGTATAACATGATTCTTTGAGATACTAATTTCACTATTATTGTCACAATAAATTGGATAAGGTCCATTTTGTATTACCTTATAGTCTTCCAAGGTTTGCTTCATCCATATTACTTGAGTGTAATAGGAATTAAAAATTTTATACTCATCTTCTTCAGTTGATAGGGATATAGAGGCTTGATTTTTTCCTAGCTAAGACACCATGCATTCATCCATGAATAAAATACCACCACTAGTACTCTTCCTATCATCCACATACCCTGCCCAATCTGCATCAGTGTATGTCCCTAGAGTGAATTATTTGCTCTTGGGGTACCATAAACCATATTATATGGTGCCCTTGAGATACCTGAAGATCATTTTGACTACTTTCAAGTGAGACTCTCTAGGATCAAATTAAAACCTACCTACAATGTGTATAACTTGCATGATATCAAGTCTAGAAGTAGTAGAGTATAAAAGACTTCCAATCGTGGATCTATTTAAGGTCTGATCAACATTTGGTGAGTCATCTTGTTTACTTAACTTGCATCATGTGATCATTGGATTACTAAATCACAATCCATCATGCTAAACTTCTTTATCAAATCCTTGATATATTTTGCCTATGAAATGCATATCCCTACATCAAGTTGGTTAATCTACAATCCTAAAAAGAAATAAATTTCTCCCAACATTCACATTTCAAACTCAGTATTCATAGCATATGTAAACTCTCTACTAATTTTATCATTATCATATCTAAATACTATGTCATCATCATATACTACCACTAGTACCCTCTATCTTAATGTACAAAGTTTTGTCAACTACCCCTCTTTTGAAGCCTTGGATAAATAGATGCTTGTATAACCTATCATACCAATCTCTATGAGATTATTTATGACCATATAAAGTATTTTTTATTTTACAAACACAATCCTAATTACTTGTCATGGAAAAACCTTCAAGTAAATCAATATAGACTTCATTTAAGTTGCCATTGAAAAATGTAGATTTCACATCCATTTGGTAAACTTTAAAACCTTTGAAGCTTACATATGACAAGAAGAGTCTAATTTATTCCATTCTTTACACATGAGAAAGTGTCTCATCAAATTATATCCCTTTAACTTAATCATATCCTTTATAGACTAGTCTAACCTTATTTATTGTGACCTCTCCTTTCTCATTCATCATATTTTTGAATACCCACTTAGTTTTTATCACATTTTTTCTTTTGGTCTAGGTAACAAATCCCATATTTCATTTTTTACTATTTGATTAAGTTATTCATCCATTACACATGTCTAATTTTCATCTTTGCTAGCTTCTAAGAAAGTTTTGGGTTCAACATTGGATAATTGAACTGTGTCTTGTTGAATTTAATTGATAAACATTATCCTTCCAATCTGCAAACTTACATTCACATCTCTAATTACCTGAGAAACTAGATGATATTTTTTATTCTCCTAGATGTATATTTAGTTTCTTGTCTTACCTCTTCCTCTTCATCATCTGATTGATCAAATATGCCTTCATTATTTGAATTTGAGTTCTCTGTAGTGCCATTTATTTTCAAGTTAGGATTCATGATTTCATCTACCTATTCAAATATTGCATTTAAAATTTTAGCAACCTTGTGAAGTATCTTATTGAAGCACATAGAAGAAAAAATTATAGAGTAATAACCCAAGAATATGCCCTCATTAGACCCTTAATCAAAATTTCCAATATTTTCTTCATCCCTCTTGATAAAACACTAGCTCCCAAACACTCTAAAATGTTTGACATTAGCTACCCTATTTTCCATAGTTCATATGGAATCTTATCACCATTTATTGTAATTTAGAATTTATTTAATATGTATATTGATGTTTTAGCATCCTTTTCCCAAAAATATATGATAGTTTGGAATCTTGAAGCGTGGTTGTACTAATCTCTTAGATAGTTTTGTTTTTCCTTTCAACTCCCACATTCTATTGGGGTGTCCTAGTAGTAGATTATTGTATTCTAATCCCTTGATCTTCACAAAAGGTATGAAATTCATAAGACCAAAATTCACCTCCTCTGTCTGATCTCACACACTTGATTTTTTATCTCTTTTCATTTCCAACAAGATCTTTGAATACTTTAAACTTTGCAAAGGATTATGATTTTTCTTTTAAAAAATATATCCAATTCATCCTAGTAAAGTCATATATTAATATCATGAAGTAGATGTTAACTTGAATACCTTGAGTTATTTTAGGTCCACATAGGTCAATGTGGATCAAGTCTAATAGTATTGTGATGGAATTATCCTCATATTTTTAACTTCTTTTGGTTTTCTTCCCATGAAGTCATGTGTTGCAAAGAGTATGAGGAATCTTAGTGATTTTAGGCATATGCCTCACTAATCCTTTTGAAATAATCCTCACCAAGTTGTCAAAATTTATATGTCTAAGTCTTTTATGCCAAAGTTATATTTCTTATAATTGATTCATGAAGAACTCCTCCCTTTTGGATTCATGTAACACATACAAGTTGTCATCTACATTGTGAATATTTGAAATTAATTTGCTAGACATGGATCTTCGCACTTCACACCTTATATCATGAAAAGTTAGAAAATTTATTTACTTAAAAATTTGGATAACACTTAGAAGTTCTTGTTTCAAACCTTCTACATATAAAACATTTTTAGTTTTAATACGACCACTATCCAAACTTATATAACCTTTGCCAAATATATTAGCAAAATTATTGTCACCAAATCTCACTGAGCCTAAATTGTGTTTTTTGAGAAAGATAAACTTGATCTTGTCTCTTTTCATATGACTTGAGCATCCATTATCTATGTACTATTTCTTATTTTCATCCTCTTGAGTATGCAAGGTAGTTTGGATAAACATTGACTCTTACTTTGGTACACTAACTGAATTCTTCTTCTTCTTTTATTCAATCTTGGATTTGTCTTCCTTGAAACATTTAATGGTGTCAATGACTTGTATGTCCTTTTTCCAATTGGCCCTCTTGTAATACTTGGCTATATGTCCCTATTGGTTATAGTTGTAGCATATAACCTCATTCTTGTTCTTTGAAGATAAATTATAGTCCTTATATCTATGACCATATTTATTACAAGTGTAAAGTTCCCATTAAAGACATAACTATAGTTTTTCATGGTAGACATTCCTTTTACTTGATCATCAATGACCCAAGAAGTTTCATTTTTAAATTCTTTGGTAGAGCTAAGACTCTACTAATCTTTAGAAAAAAGCACATTTATATATGTCATAGCTTTATCTTCCTTATGATCTATTCTTTGATTCAACCCTTTATCTATCATGCCCTAAAAATTATTGATTATTATTTCTAGTTTATCTACTTGTGTCTTCACACCATCAATACTTGCAGTAGTATCATAACATATTGAGGAAGTTAGATCTAAATTTTTAACTCCTTTATTTTTATTCAATCTTATATTCTCTTTATCTAGACATTTGATCTCTAATAAATCACATACTATATCACCTTGAAGATATGTCTCAGCCTCTTTGTCATCTATTATACTTTGACCACCTTAAAGTGGTTAAACATGAAAAGAAGTTATGGATATAATACCAATTATTATAGGTAAAATCAATGATAGGGGATTGGGGGTGAATCAATGATGCAATAAAAATCAAATTCAATTCCCAACCCTTCAAAATCTTAACCATTTAACATAATAATTCATGAATAATATAAACCATTCATTACATGAACAAATAAAACCATGCAAGATCAAAGCACATAACACATGAATTATGTGGGAAACCCTAATCAAGGATAAAACCCACTCTCAAGCCTACAAACATATGGACTATATTCCTATAAGATATCACAAACAAGAGACTTTAGTGAAGCACCCAATTCATAAGGAACACCAACCCCTAAGCATGGAAAAGCACCAACTTGCCCTAGATGTTGAGCACCCACACAAAACCTTATGATATCAAAACCTCCATAACTCTAATTTACTTCAATTTTAATGGATAAATAGTGAATTAAGACTCTCTTTAACCCTTTACACTTTCTCAATCCTTCACACAGAAGTAATGTATCCAAACAACCTTTTGAATCACTCTACATATTTTTTCTCATCCTCAATAATCAACCCTAAAAAACACTATTACAACATCATAAACATGACCACTAGGTTACACACATATCCCTGACACTTATTTTCTCTTAAATCCATCTACCAAGCTTACTCACACTTCTCTTTTCTTCACACATTCACTCTAAAAACCTTCATCTTTGATTTTGTTCTTTATAGAGTCTACATGATCACCACCTTTCTAGTCGGCCACAAGACATTCCTTAACCCTTAAGTCTTATATCCCACTTATAAAAAATATAAAACCACCTTCATAGGTTGAACATAATTTTTATATATCACCCTTAAGCAAAAACACATTTCAATTAGGCCTAAGTAGCCCTTTTAGGTCCATGGAGACCTATTCATCCTTTTAACACTCCATCAAGAAAAAATAGAAACATAAGACCACTTCAAAGCACATATCTCCACTCTATATGACCCTTAGTACATCATAAAGTAATTATATTCATCACTACACACCTCTTCATATGAAAAATATATCAATAATTTGCCTTATACATGAAAACATCATGAATGAACAAACAATCAACTTCCAGGCAATGGTTCATATTGAATATGGATTATTCAAACCTCTAAAATACATATAGATGATATTTAAGGAGCATAAAAAATTATATAATAGATATTCACTATGAGACATCCAAAGACCATAAATAAAAACTCAAACATCCTTCTCAGGTCACTTGTAGAAGAAAGGCAAACTCTGAGTAAAATTTAAACCATAATAAATGCAATTATATAACTAGTCATACCTCCAAATCAATTTTATCATATTTTCATTGAAGTCATATACCAATTTTATTTTTACTCCATCATCAAATACATACATCATCAAAATTTATAGGAAAAACATTATAGATTGCTTTTCCTTTATAAATTCAAATATTTGAATTCTAATGGTCACTAAAAATGTAAATTTGACGATGAAAAATGATGAAATCAGCTTTGGAGAAGAAATTTACACTGTCATAAATTTTTATAGACATTATGTCAAGGTCTAAAATTTTAAACACATGTTCTAAAAAGAAAAATTAATAGACCCATGTGACCACTTTCTTTTGACACCTTCATTTGTGTGAATGCTAATATCATCAATATGCTTACTCAAGAAACTCTACCAAGATGACTAGGATAATCTAGACCTTCAAAAGACTACTCAAATGGATTCCTTTCACTTACACAAGTACACAAAGAACTCATTACACTATGTATAACCCATAAAACATGGTTAACACATCATCAACATCCATTATCTTGCCTAATAAGGCAAACACTACAAGGTCCATGCATGATCAATAAGTCACACTTTTTCACTGACCTATTAGCATACTTGACACATCATGAACACTCTTGGAAACCTTAAAGACATAATTGACAATACCTTAACATCAGTAATGTTTTTTGATAAAATAAAGTCTTTACCAAGATAATTTTATTTGAGATGTGGTTAAATAATACAAGAATTAAAATTAGTCATTTTCATGAAAAATATGTTTAATCTTGAATATTCATAGGTTAATGTCTATATCAAAAGTGATAAAATTATCTAAAATAAAGGACAAATAGATTCTATTCAAACCTAGGTGATAAATACCATGATTATTGAAGATTTAGTTAAGTCTCATACAAAGCATTATAAATATTAAGGTAATTTTCTATAAAAAAAACATAAACATGAGATATATCACCCAAAGTTATCTCAAAATAAAGAGGGTCCCTATTTTCATCCTAAAAATGGTATGTGTTACTTGACATAACAAAAAAAAATTACCTCTATGGGGAGAATGTTGTTAAGCTTTTAGAAACCATAATCTCTAGTTAAATCACTTCAAAATCTAGGCTACAAACCTTCACACATAAACACAAGCATAAACTAAAAATAATTCCTTAGTAAAATTCAAAAAATATGAAGTTACTAAAGTCTACTTCAACTTATGGCATACTATGTTCCAATTCAACCTTAGACCATCGATGTGTGCAAAGTGATTAATTTCTTATATCTATTAAATTCACATAAAATAATTCAAACCTAATTATACAACTACAACTTATGAGAGGGAAAATATTTTTTATTTATCTCAGTGGCAATGGTATGGGAATTGGTCTACTACTAGCTCGGTGTTAAGAACCTCTATTCTTATATAACTAAAATAATTGATATATTAATATATAAATACAATGTTCCTTTTTGGCATAAAGTAATAACTCCAAAATTTCTTGCCATTTCAAGGGGGAAACCTCTATTAAAATAATACTTTAATTAATTTATATTTTCTTGGATACATTATAATATCCTTTGCCCAATTATTTTTACTACTTTTAATATATCCAACTCCTACTTCTTATGCATGTGGTGTTAAACTACCATTCCTTATTATAGACCAATCTACTATTTATGTTATTATTCTACCCCTCATAGGTATATTACATTCCATTCCCATTGACATGTTTTTTCCTTAAAACATGCAAAGAATTACATATAAAAATTATGTATAAGACCAGATAGATGAGCATCTATGTGTCTTTTTTTGCTTCCAATTCTTCCACCTAAGTTGGGATATGACCATAGGCATCAACATGATGAACATGAACACTATTATCAAAGGCTTAAGTGTAATTTGAAACATTGAAATCATATTCTTAAATATAGAACAAGTCTGTTTAAAATAGCTAGCCTAGTGAACCAACTAAGAATACATATCATCCCCCTTAACATTGCTTTATACACACATTGTGTTTGGAGTGGCATTTGAATTTGAGGGAATCAAAGTTTTGAGTATCAACTTGGATACTTATGTTCTCTATATGAAAGAGTTGGTGAAAATAAGACCTAATAAATTGGTTACCACCAAGTGATGAAAATAAATATACCATATACTATAAGTACCCTTGAAATATAGCCATGCAATGATTTCTACTTTAGATTCCTCAACAAGTGAAAAGAAATCCATGTTTCATTCTCTGTAATTAGTCCCCCAATGGATCCATGTAACTATTTACTCATCATATTGTGCTATGATATGTGAATGATTCTCAATTCTATCAAAACCAACATGCATATCATATGTGATTTTGTTGAGTTTCTTCGAAAAATTAACTAAAGTGGAACATACATTCTCCATTATAGCAGTTAAATAATCATATGACATTTTCATTTTTTAATATTTTTTACAAATAGTAATTATTAAAACTTCTATAAATTTCAAAATACTAAATGAAATTTAAAACTTCAAATATTTTTGGAAATCTAACACCAATATGCATAAAACCTAGAAATAGTTTGGCACGATTATTGACTTTTGGAGAGTTGTATGCAAAATAACTATCATTTTTTTTATTTACAAATATAATTTAGTAAAAATATGATAAATTATATAATACTTAATGAAATTCAAAAATTCAAACTATTCTATAAATTTATAAATGAGACGCACAAAAATCATAAATTATTTGGCACAATTTGTTACCATTTGAGAACAATTTGAAAAAGAACAATCATGATTTTGAGGGAAAAAAATGGAAATTTGAATTTTTATTTTGGCTTCATATTGTAACTTTGGAAAAGAGATAAATATGTATATATAGCTTTTGAAAACCCCAAAAATGTAATGGATAACCTAGACTTACTCCATGAAGCTCCAAAATGTGCCTGTAATAAAAATACTCACCAGAATACCTTTATAATTCCAACAACTTCCACTTCCAAAACCAACTTCCTAAAAAATATTCTCTTCAACATAATTTTTATCCACTTTCTGATCACTAAGATCTTGAATTCAAGTTAAGAACACAAGGTGAACAAAAATACAAGCCCCTACTTGCACAACATCCTACCAAAACAATTATACAAAAATAGCCCTATAAAGATCTATGATACCATATGTTAAGAACCTCTACGCTCATATAACTTAAATACTAAATATATTGATATATAAATACAATATCATTTTTTGGTTGGAAGGAATAAATCCATAATCGTTTGACACTTTGAGGGGGATACCTCCTTATTAGATCAATGCTCTAATGGATTTATATTTTCTTGGATGCATTACAATAATCTATGATCCTTTATTTATACTACTAATCTACCCAACTCCTAATTCTTATGTATGTGGTACAAAACCATTATTCCTTACTATTCATTACTATTCACTAATCTACTATTTATGTTATTATTTTAACCCTCATATTTATATTACACTAGACATATATAATGTCGATAATGATATTTTTAGTCTTACTCAAGGCCTTGCTCCACTACCAGCCAGGTTAGAAAGCTTATGGTGGAGATTGTTTGAATCACCCTTTCGAGGAAGACTTTATATTTTTAATTTTTATTCAATTTCCTTTGATTTATTTCATTTTAAAATATTTATATGTTAAATCCATTGAGGTTTTGGAACCAATACATGCGTATAATGATAAACTAAAAAAAATAGATTACTAATACCAACCCAAACTAGTTCAATATTTATTCTTTGCTTAAGATGTTCACTTAAGTGCATGCAATAGATTTAGACAAGGAAAATAAACCATTATAAAATCCAAATATTTAATTTAAAATTATAAGCCTTTAATAACTTATAAAATATACAAAAAGGAACTGAAGAAAGCTACATAATTTTTCAAATGTGACTTTTCACTTTCTAAGTTTAAAGGCTTGAATAACTATCTCAATTATACATCCACCATTTGAGGTTTATTAGCTCACTAACATAAGGAAAGAAAAATCCACATGGTCATTCTATTCTAATCAATGTTTTTTATTTCTAGAATAGGGCTAACTACTACAAAGGGATGCCTAAGATAAGGAACAAGTCAGAATGTTGAAGTAAAATAGGACCAAAATAATCCCACATAAAACAAAACAAAACCAAAGCAAGGAAACATAAAAAATAAGTAACAAAATCTACCACAAGGGATAAGAAAAAAGAAACAAATAAATAAAAAGGAAAGAGAAGCATTTTATAAGAGGGTTTTCAAATCAAATGTATGTCTGAATTAGTTAGGCACCTAATTAGTTCAAGATTTGGAGAAGGCAAAAGGGCATATCTACTTTTTTTTATGTTGTCTCTAGGATAGAAAACAATATCCCATAATGATTTTTAAATATTAATTCCATGAAATTAAAGCAAAATCAAATTATGCAGCTCATCATTATGCATACATTTAATTTTTTTAAAGCATGAGGGATAGGGTGAAACAAATACCTCAACCCAAACATAGAACTATAAAGAGGAGTGAGGTTAGGATATAATGCATGCCAAAATGTATTGAACATCCAACTTGGTAGGGGAATCTTCTATTTTTCACTCCAATCTAATATTTACTATGAGATTCTTATGAGATTATGTATTCATTAGCAAGGGGAAGGTCTCAAAGTCAACTACAAACTTTCATTCTCAGTTTTAGGACTAATTTGGGATTAACCTAGGGCATGGTTGTGAGTATTGAACTTCAAAATTGGATTCTACATGAATAGTCTCCAAGATATGCACTATTACTACTAGAATTTCAATACACTATGCTTTGCACAAACTAAATTCAACTATGAATATTTTGAGTGCCAGGTTTTTTGTTTC
Organism: Torreya grandis; assembly: GCA_037957365.1. Classification (NCBI taxonomy): domain Eukaryota; kingdom Viridiplantae; phylum Streptophyta; class Pinopsida; order Cupressales; family Taxaceae; genus Torreya; species Torreya grandis. The sequence goes on along the minus strand of JARHVA010002289.1, from coordinate 2,200,267 downwards.
TAAACACAATGGGAAAGAGTGTATTTTAAGACCATTAAATAAAAACACAAGAGAGGGAAGGGTAAGGTAGAAAAGAATGTCTCCAAGTCTAAAATGAGATCAATCCAATGGTCATTCAACTAAGTAACTCTACCACATTTATACCACTATAGACCAAGTTTCACTAAAGTTATACCTCCAAGAACATATAGTGGGGAGAGTTTGAGGGAAATGAGGGTATGCCTTCAATGTGAATTCATACAAAATATTAGTAATAGAGATTTATTGTTGAAAACACATAAATCCCATATGAAAATTTGTAGCTAAGCAAACAAATGATTAACACTTACCAAAAAAAGGAATGAAAGAACTCACATAGAAAATGTAATAGCTAAGCACATCATAATTATGGCATACACAAAATGACAAAGTGTTAATCTAATTATCATAACACTGTTCATCATTTAAACATGAAGATGAAAAAAATGAACACATATGTGGCCCTTTTGTATAAATAGAAAATATATTCATTAAAAGGTGAAAAACTACTACAATAATCAATTTGGTATGTTGATACAAACTAGAGTGTAGATGGAAATGTAGGTGAAATCCTAACAATAAACAAATATCACTTTTGAGAAATTTTTAGTTAATCTTTAAACTATAGTATGGATCTTCTATAAATAGATAAGGATTGGGGTTCACCTATAAAAACATGAGGATCCCATCTTGGGACATGATGGCCACTCATTTTAGTTACAATAATATTTAAAAATTTGAACCAAAATAAATCCTAATAAACCCACAACAAACCTATGAGTACCAATTTTAAACACAAGGAGGTGGGTAAGAGTAGATAGCTCCCAATTTATTTAATTGGGCACTCCTAAATTATAGCATAGCTACCATGAGTTCAAACTCCTTATACAACTTTGTCAAGTTCATGGGAGGATCCCTAAAGATCACCTCTGCCTGGGCCACTAGTCTTTAGGAGATTTGGAAAGCTAATTCCATTAAGGCCTAAACTTTTGAGACTTGGTTAATGATCATAATGGAATGAGTCAACAGTTCCATCACTACCCAAGCTCATTCCTAGTTTATCTTGGCCACTTTTCCCCTCATGACCTAGTCATTTTTAACTTAGGTGGACTCCAAATTCCCCTTGGTGGAGTAGAGTGCCATCTAGGAGGAAAAGTATAGATATTTTAACCTCTTAAAAGTAGGTTAGTATCTTCTTCTCACCCTCTTCCAAGGGTTTTGTTGTAGTATGGGCCAAGGCTAGTCACCCATCCATTATTTCTCTTAGGTTCCTACCATAAATTCGGTATAAATCCAAATATAAGGTTGGAATTAGTTTTATCCCCAAGGACATCCCCTTATTAACCACTACCTATAGCTTCCAGTACTTATCATCAATCTCTGTGATCCTCCCCATGTCAGCCTACATCTTCTTAATAATTAAATTGGTCTCAACCTAAGTCCCTATAACTTTACCAAGGATTAAGAAAAGTATTAGGAGGGTGTCCTTATCCTACCTAGTTAATATGACTAGGAACATGATCTTTAGTTGGGATTCAAGGGTCTAAACATGGTTCTACATGTCTTCAAGGAGTTTTTTAGAAATGTCATGGGTAGCTTGGAGGATAGACAATGGGTCCTCAACCATATTCTCTTCTCTAGTATAATTCCTCACCTTAGTGATGGAAAATAGATCTTGATGGGTCTACCATATCACCAATTTCCCCTCTTAGATTAACCTCTAAGTGAGGGTCTTATTTATGCTCTTAGAGGGTCTTTCAAAACTTTACTACACATCTAGGTCACCCTAGACGTCCATCTATGGTTCATGTGACCTTGAGACCAACCTTTGGGTTGTTGGGTTGTAGGAGGTGTGGTTAAACTGGTCGTGAAGAGTGGAGGATGAGATGGATGGAAGATGGAGGAAGTGGAATGAGTGAAAGAGGAAAGGAGTGGAGGTAGAGGTGGCATAGGGGATAATGGAGGTAGACTGAAAGTGGAAGACCATGGGAACATTTGAGGTCACCATTACTCTTGGGTGAGGTTTACTCAAGTTGTGATTGATCTTGAGAATGGGTCATGGAGTAATAAGGATGAGATATGCTAGTTGAAGGTGAAGCTAATGGGGCCTTAGGTAAGGGAGAGAGGGTTCCAAAGATTCAATCACTAGGTTATTACTACTGGGGATTGAGGAGTCACCAATACTTATGGAGGAGGTGATGCTAAAATTGAAGGCCTTCAAGCTAGAGCCAAAGGATGGGTCACCTTATATTTATTCTTTGGCATTTTCCTTAGATTATCTCTAAGTGATATGGTGGATAGTCTAACTATGATAATAGTGGATATAGATTCTGATTGTGGAATACTTAGATCCACATAGGGGAGTTTTAGGCTAACTAGAGTGTGGACCAGGAAGGTCCCCACTAGAGGAAATAGGTTCCCAAAAGTTGTAGTCACATCTATAGTTGAGGGCATGCCCAAGGGATGTAATTAAAGGACTCTAAGCTATGATATGGGTGGAGTAGAATGAAATATACAATTGAGGACACTAAAAAGTGCCAAGGCTAAGGGTACTTGGGTGAAATATGGAAGGAAAATAATGAGAAATAAAGGGGGAAATGGAGACAAACTAGTGGGCACCAAAATAGGGAGTTGGAATGTGGAAAGAATAAGTAGTGGAAGGGAAACAAGAGGAGATAAAACAATGATTGAGGAAATTATATGGGTGCATACAAATTTTATCAATTAGGGATTACTCCTGAGCTACTATCCATGTTAAATCTTAGATGTTGTGGTACTAGTGTTTGAGTATGTTATGCTTGGGTGGCTTAGCACCATTTAGTTTAGGTTTTATTATATCTAAGCTTGGTCATTATTATGGCTAAAGGGGGTAGAGGTAGATCTTAAAGAGCCATTAGAGGGTGTGAATGTAGAGCTTAAGGTACAACTCAAGGAGGTGTAAGTATATTTGGAGGAGTCAGGGCCACTTGTGGAAGTGGAGTAGGAGATAGGGTTAGATATTGTAGAGGAAAAAGTGGTAGGATTCCCTAAAAGATTATCTAAGAGATGTCCAGAGTTGTTTGAGTTAGGTCCTTCATAATCTGAGTAAGAGCTTGAGAGGTTATTGAAGGCCATGCATGAGCCTTATTACCTTTCTTCTTCCTTTTAGAAGATATTTGAAATAGCACCTCTTAGTCATCAGTGGTGTTTAGATAGATTTCATCACCATCCTTGATTTAATGGCCATAGTTGATGTTGAGCTAAGTTGAATACTTCACCAAGTGGGTTCAAATCAACCCTTTAGGGTTCCACTATTAAATCTTGCATTTTTCTAGGATGAAGGAGTATTGTTCAGATACCATATTTTGGATAGAGGGGAATTTTGGTTGATGTGGCCTTATATGGTGATCAAGAGTAGAGGCATACCTTCTACTGATACTATACATAAAATTTGAATATGTCATTCACTAGTTGATAAGTTATCTCCAACTTTACTAAGTGGTCAGACACATAATATGGTATGTGTAGGGGGTCTTGAAAGAAGCCAACAACTTTATAATTTTTATACATCTGGTAGTCCCCTATGACTATGATTTAATCCTAGATTACCTTTTATATCTAGGGAATGGGATCTTAATTAACCACTTAGTACACCACCAGGTAGAAGTAGTTAGAGACATCCTAAACATGCTAGTGGAATTGGTGCCCATATATCTTGTAGAAGAACATGTGGATAGTTAGGCCATTAAAAACCCAAATAGGAAAGGCTAATGGGTTGGATGAGAGAATCCCATAGATGGTGTCAAGAAAGTAGCTCATTATGTAAAATTTACCCCCACTCTAAGCATATACTATGGCATGGACCAAATTGAAGTTGATCAAGACTTAAAGGTCTAGGGTGTTGGAGTGATTTAGGATCATGTGTAGTAGGGGCACCCATAACTCATTAACATATTGATATTTTAAGTATTGAGACATCTATTTTGTTAGGATTAAACCTCTTCTCAAAAGGTACAAACTATTTAAGCATTAATATTTTCTTTGTTGACCCACTTGAAGTCAAGTTTATTGACCCATTCAGGGAGGACATCATATATCTAGCTATCATTCATCCAAAATGACACTACCACTACATCATTTGAGAATGAGAATTTTGGGAGGGAGTAATACACTTTGAAGGCATTCTTAGATATGTCATAAATTTAGTCCTGATAGGTTGTTGAACATACCCAATCATTTATAGCATCCTACATGTGGATGGCCTTATGGAGGATGTCACCCCACAGGTTAGCATAAGGGAATGCCTCTAGTTTGGCTCCAATGAAGTTAGAATATTTTGTAAGATTAAAGGCCATCCTCATATTAGGTTAGTTATTCATAGGCATTGTCATAATCCTTGGGGACATGCTTAATTACTTTGAATATGTCATTTTAGTGCTTATACTTGGTTAAACTAGTAGGGAGAGTGGTGTCCTAATACTTAGGATTTAAATTTATGTTGGAGGATGTAGCGGCCATTGGATTAGGACATAGATTAAATTAGGAATATTTTGGGAATTAAAGGCATGAGATATAAGGGTTATATGTAAATTTGAAAGCAAAGAGTCTACATTTTCTTCTAAGGTATTAATGGTAACCACTAATGGGCTTCTTTTGGGCTTTATAAGTGTATACACATATCTCCTTGCATTAATGGAATTTGGAAGCTCACTTGATATGAATTTAAAATTAGTTTGGTGGTTGGATTTTCTCCCTTATTTATGAGTCTAGAATTGAATTAGGAACCCATTATCCTCTATCACCATCTAGAAATAACAATGGTGATGGGATGTTTTCAAAACTATCTAATCAAGTCCAAATTCCCATTCTATTAATTCCTGATGTGTGGTAGGTAAATAGTCACATCCCTCATCTAACTCTTGTTTTATGATATGTTTCATATATCAATTGGCCCTCCTATTAACAATAAACACCTAGGCATGATCCATACACCATGTCATTCCCATAGACTAGAAAAAGTGTCATCCTGGGATTTTTGACACATTGTAATTAGCCTTGATTAATCCCTCTTACTTCATTATAATATTCTTAGGTCATAAGTGGTAACTTATTCATCTTCACACTACTTGATGTGGGATAATTCCATTAGGATAGGATCTCTTAGGCTCTAACATCTCTCATAGGTTGGGAGGACTGGCCTTTATAACTTAGGATGATGTTGTAACTCCCCATTGGGTTGGGTTGTCCTAAGCTCTAACATATTTTAAAGGTTTGGTGGATTGACCTTTCTAACTATAACTGATGTGATAGCTCCCCATTGGTTCACTATTTATTGGGATCTAACATTTGCGACAAGTTTATGGGGCTGGCCTTTTTGACTCTAAATGATATGATGATCTCCCATTGTGTCAAGTTCTGTAAGGTTTCACAAAATGATGAAGTAAGAAAGATAAAAAAATGATTCATCAAAACTTACTTGTTAGACATGAAGAACTTGATTTTCCATGAGGATAATGAGTTTATTTATTTGAGAAGGTAATTTGACTTTGGCCTATAATGTTAGTGGCACGATATGATACAAGAGAACAAACACTACTTAGTTATTTTCAAAAAGGTTAAAAAAGAGGTATGTTACTGCTTGAAGAAAATCAAGGTAATGTATATTCTAAAGTTTAGGCATCACTGTCAAGAACAAAATGGAAAACTTTTAAGCTTTGGTTCATGAAATTTTTAGAGGGTTCCCCCACTTGGGAGAAAAGGGGGTATGTTGGCCACAACAAACGGTGAATTCTATAGGAAAGTGTTAAGAAGCACTTAAAACCCAACCGATTTATTCTTATTCCCTTGCTCATCATAAAGATTATATGGGGGTATTTTATCATCCATAAAAAATATGTGGCAGTAAATTCTCACAATAGCAAGCAACATACTTAGTTTCCACCTATATATAGCCAAAAACATGTGTGAGAAGTGATTTTCATTTTGATTCATTCTTAGATTAACTTTTTAGAAATCAAAGTTGGATTGGTTATCAAACTTCCTCTAGGGCATTGTTGACTTGATGGCTTGGGGGGATGACTAGGGCATTGCTCTATTACTAGAAGAGAATTTATAGCCTTGACAAATATTCCTCTAGTCTTATTCATGGCCTTGCTCCACTTCTAGCTAAGACAAAAAACATAAAGTGGAGATTACCTCTATAGCCATTTCAAGGTAGACTTAGAATTTAGATTTTGTATGTTTTCATTATTCTTTTACAAGATTCCTAAGAAGATATAATTACTTATTTAAGATTATCTAGTGAGGGTTTGATACCAAGCCAAGGGTGGATGGATAAGAGCAGAAGTTTTGAATAGCCAGCTAGTCCTTAATAAAACTTAAATAATCCAATATATTCTAGAGTTATTGTTTTAAGTGTAACTTAATATCCATCCTAGGTGTAGGATATTTTAAAATATACATGTTTCTTATAGAATCATTAGCTTCTCAGATCTAGGATGTTAAGATACCCCTTTTGCATTCCTAGAATCACTTAGATCGAAGGTTTTAGCCTAGGATCCCTTGTTTCTCAATGATCCTCCCAAGTTTTGGCCACCTCCTAAAGCAGTTACTAACAAAAGGTTGGGCATCAAAGGAATAATGTAGAACAAATAAGGAGCTAGAGGGAAAAAATGCAACATAATTAAATCACATAATAGATAAAACACATAACTAAATCAAACACACAACAAAAAAAACCTATTTAATATATACATTACTACCTCATACCTAGATTACTCAAAAATAACTTTAAAGGGGATTGCTGAGCAATAGTACTTCAAGAACTATCCATTTAATAGAAGTAATAAGTCATTTCCCATGAGGTTCTTGAAATAAAAGGTGTTTTGGCCTAGTATTTTGATAATTTGGTATGGGTCGATCCATAGTGGATCAAATTTTAGAGATTAGTGTTTCTTCTCATAGGCCCTGACCCACACCAAGACCAAGTCCATGATTCTGAAGGTTTTTAAATTTTAATGAATATAATTTATATTTATATAAAAGGGTCTCTTATGTGTTCAATTTTATTTCATATTCATGTTTAATTGATCAACAGTGCTATGTTAATTGGATTAATACTTTGTCATTTTATGTATGTCATTATTATGATGTGCTTAGCTATTATATTCTTTGTGTGAGTTCTTTCATTATTTTTCTAGTAATTGTTGATCATTTGTGTGCTTAGCTATAATTTTTAATATGGAGTTTATGTGTTTTCCATAATAAAACTCTAATATTGATCTTTGGTAGGAATTCACATTGAAGGCATACCCTCATTTCCATGAGAATGTCTCCACTATATGTTCATTGAGGCAGAACTTTAATGAAACTCAGTCTACAATGGTATAATTATGAAAAATTCACTTAGTTCAACGACCATTGTATTGATCTCATTTTATACTTAGAGGCATTCTTTTATTCTTTGCCATTCTATCTCTTTTGTGTTTATTTAGTGGTCCTAAAATTCCCCCTTTACCCTTGTGTTTAGAAAGAACAAACCCAACACTCAAAGTACTCATAGATGAATTTATATTGTGCAAATAGTGTATTGAACTTCTAGTGGTAATAGTGCATCTATTGGAGACTATTCACATATAGTCTATTTTTGAAGTCCAATACCTATAGCCATGCCCTAGGTTGATCCTAGATGAGTCCTAAAATTGAGGAAAAAAGTCCATAGTTGTCTCCACCTTCCCATTTTCAAAGAATTCACAATATCATGGGCATCTCGTGGTAAGGATCAAATTGGATTGAAAAATAGCTATTGCTATAAGGAGAGCCTTGGACTAATCTCTATTGAGGAGCATACCATAGGCTTATGGGATGTCAACCACTTGAATGTATATAGAGTGTTTAACCCTAGGTTTAGATTCCAATTAGATGTGGATATTTAATAGCTCACCTATCACTTTCAACTTTGATTTTTCTAACTAGACCACTACTTTATTTGAATTTATGGGGGATAGACCAATTTTCTCACATACACTTACTGGCATCACATTGGATGAGGACCCAAAATATACTAATAAATTATGAAGATTCTTTCCACACAACTTGATGGTCAAAAGGAATGGGGGAACCTCCATATTAATCTTGTGGAAAATCACATTGGTATGTGTTGCTCTTAGTTTTGGCTAGACATCTAGGGTTGGATTTTGAATGAAAGATTTTAAAAAAAGGTCTTGTTGCTCTATGATTTTAGAAAGCTCTATTAATACTCCAAATTACACCCTAGGAGGAGGTTGTTTAGACCTGCCTCTAAGTTTGGGGTAACATGGGATTATCCCAAGGTTATGGGTGACCTATGGTTGGGATAAATTGCTATATTATGGGGATAACTCCCCTAGTGAATCTATTTAGATAAAATCACTAAGACCTACTAATTTTTATGGTGAAAAGGGGTAGAGGAATTCATAAAAGGAAACCTAATCTAGGGATGGTGATGCATCAATATGACTATCCACTCTATTTGACCTTAAATACCACTAATGAACTAGACAAATAACTAAACTAGTATCTCCAAGAGTTCCTATGCAATAGTGTTTCTTATGGAGGCTATGTTATGTGGATAGAACATGAAGGCCATGAAAAGAAGGTCTAATCCAAGGCACATACTAATCAAGTTACATTACAAACTCAATCACTTAACACTTTTACACACCATATGACATGATAGAACATCTTATTATCATCTATGTAAGGCAAAGACATACAAAGGAAGATAAATCTGCCACATATGCAAATCAAACAAGCATAAACAAATTAAATCAATATGGAAGAAGTTGAATTGGTAATTTCATTAGTCTAATAGGTATACAAGATGCAAATCTAGGTAGAGTTTCTTCATAACCATGTGAGGGATGGAAAAAAGGTCTTAGATCCTGAATATATATAATTATGAGCAAGAGAGAGAATAAAATATTAACATAAAAGTGGCATTAGGTCATAATGATCATAACCCACTCAAACATTATTCAAAACATCCCTGCACACTCCTCTAGGCATTTGTTGCACTGATTATTGTCTTGAATTAGTATTTTTAGGGTATTAGAGTCTATTTGTAGCCAAGGTTGACCCATGAAGAGCATATGCACACCACTCTCATCAATTTGGCACTGCACCCTCACTGATTGAGCAAAGATAACTCATTATTTATTTTTGAACCATGTTGATTATTCATCTATTCATAACTCTTGTATTTAGTATCATGATTCCAATAATCTAAATACCATTTAGTCTAAGTTCTCCTCTCCATGGTATACTAGGCCTCATATTCAAGGTTACAGATAAATTACCAATAGTACTGTAGATAGTGATTTATGCATGTTAGCTACCAAGGGGTGTATTGAGTAGGTTTTTGAGCTAGGAGAGTACTTCCATGTCATTTTTAAGACCCCAATGGTATCACATAAATACAAATCCATCCCCTTAAAAAATACATCTTCACAATCCATGGATCTTCCTTACATTTGAGACTCATCTACATGTAATGCTTTTGAGAGACTTTGAAGGGTGTATATGAGTTGTCTACTATAGGTGGTGATTATGCTCTCTCAATAGGGTTTATATCTACATAGGTCCATTTTCTCATAGTACCAATAGAACTTGATAGCCTTATGAGGTATTTATACCTTGGTTCTATGCCTTGGGCTTGAGTAGAGGGTTAAAAACTATGGGTGATGGTTGTAAGGTCACATATATATTTAAACATGAAACTCAAAGCCTATTATGAGGTAAGTTGATAGTGATGAGACCATCAAATGATAGAGGTTCCTTGAGGGATTGAATTGGATTGTTGATGCATACTCAAGTTGACCTATAAAGACTATAGGCATATCTACTCACATAATTAACACAGAAAAATAATTAGAGTTCATTAATCAAGCATATGAAGTGATAAGTGGAAACCTAAGACTCTTCGAATAACTCAAATTTTTCTAAACAACCCTAGTCTCTGCTAAACAAGAATGTGAAGGTATTGGATGGCTAGTTGGTAGTTTTCTAGCTTGTGAAGCTATAATGAGGTTTGAATATCTTAAAAGGACATTTTCATATGAATACAATGCTTCCTTACTGAATTTATGATGTCTTAATGACATTTAACTACCATCCTCATAAAATGTATTGTCCTTCCTTATAATGAAGCCCAAACATGTAGGAAATCCTGATTGGAGGTGGTATCTTATGGTAATTGAGGTCTATCTAACTTTTCAACTTGAATTAAAGAGATATAAAAAACTTTAAGATACTATCATTAAACTTCAAAACTCTATTCATATAAGACATATGTTAGATGTACAATCACTAAGAGGAGGGGGGTGAATCAGTGATGCAAGCAATTCAAATCCAATTCCAAAACTTTAAAATCTCAAGCACTCAATCATAAACATTCATCAATCATACAAACCATTCATAAAGAAATCCATGCAAGATCAATGGCACATAACACATGAACTATGTGGGAAACCCCCATGAGGGATAAAACCCACTCTAAATCCTTAAAACATATGGACTATAGTCTTTTAGTATATCATAAACAAGATACATTTATTTAATCACCCACTTTAAAAAAAATGAGAGCTTTAGTGAAGTACCCACTTAACAAGGAGCACTCACCCCTAAGCATTAACAAGCACCAACTTGTCCTAGATGTTGAACAACACAACACTTCTAATATCAACATATATAGAACTATGATTGCATTTAAATATGATGTATAAATAATTTATGACACCTCTCTTCAATCCTTCACACTCTTTAAATCCTTCAAACACAAGTAATGCACCCAAAACACCCTTTTATATCACTCTATACTTCTTCGCTCATATTCAATTTTTAAACCTATAATAACACTATTATAACATAATAAATATGACCTATAGTTCATGAATACATTCATCAACTTTATATTCTCTTCAATCCAACCACAAATCACACTCACACTTTACTATTCTTCATATATCAACTATAGAAACCTTCACCTTTGATCTTGCTCTTTATAGAGTCTACATCATCATCACATTCTTGGTCAGCCACAAAACTTTCCTTAACCATTAAAGATTATATCACACTTGAAATAATATCAAAATAACCTTCATATTTTATCTATATCTTTGATATACCACCCTTAAGAATCAACACCTTTCAATTAGGCCTAAGAAGCTCTTTTAGGTCCATGGAGGCCTATTCACCCTTTTAGCAGCTCACCGAGCAAAACTAGGAAAACAAGACCACTTCAAAGCACATAGGTCCATACCAAATAACCCATAAACCATCCTAAAATTATTAAATTAATCCCTAAACACATATACATATTTGAAACTTACCAAAAAATTTCCTTGTACATGAAATCACCATGAACAAACCAAAAGTCAAGTTGTATGAAATTGTTCATATTTAAGAAGGATTGGTCAAACCACTAAAATCCATATAGATGATCTTCAAGGATTATAAAAAAAATTTAAATATATAATCCACCTTGAAACATTTGAATACCATAAATAAAAACTCAAAAATCCTTCTTGGGTCATTTTTAGAAGGTTAAACCCTCAGACAAATTTGAACCATAATAAATGTAGTTGTATGGTCAGTCAAACCTCCAAAAAAAAAATTATGGATTTACCTTAAAAATATATACCAATTTTATTTTTATACCACCATAAAAAAATTTAAACATCAAAATTTATATCCAAAACAATGAGGACAAGTTTTCATTTGTAAATTCAAATATTTGAATTCCAACGGTCAGCTTTTCATGCAAATTTGGCTATGGAAAATAGAAAAAATATGCCTAGGAGACCAAATTTTCACTACCATAATTTTTTTTAGACACCATTTAAATACATAAAATTTGAAACAAATTATCTATGAATAAACTTTAATTAAACAATGTGACCATTTTTTTTTGAAACCTTCACACGTGAGAATGCTAACATCGTTAATCTGCTCACTCAGCCTAATTTGCCAAAAGACCAACTAGGCCTAGATGACCACAATGATGAACCAAATAGAAACATTTCACTTAAAAAATAAATAAAATAAATATTTAAACCCCATATGTCCTATAAAACATTATAACATCATAAATAACATCCATCAACCTATTTATCCAACCAAACACTGAAGGTCCATGCATGACTACTGAAGTACACTTTGCCATTGACTAGCTAGCAACCTTGAAACCTTATGAAAAATATTTTCCACACAATGGATATTATTTGACACCTTAGATATATCATCTATAAAAACTAAACAATCTCCCCCTTTTTAATTTATGTCAACATCAACACAAAGCTATGCACATACTCTTTCTCCTTCTACAAACACTTTCTCCCCCTTTGACACAATGACAAAGTGGGCTCACATGTTGTTCCTAAGGACCTATAAATTTTTAAAATGTTTTAGAATCCAAAATAAGAAAATTATCTCCTTTGATATATGATATAAATTCCCCCTATCATTGTGTATAACATTTATTACCACATGTTCATAGTCTTGTTCACTGACAACACACCATCTTGACCATGCCCTACTATATGAAGAAAAAACACATAATATCAAGTAAATGGAAGTGATAACACCTTAATAAAACTTATATGATTCCCCCTAAGTCTCTTGACCTTAGGATCCATTTGAGTACCTTTAGATCATATCCAACCATGATTATACCTCATATTTGCCTTCAAATTTTCTCTCACAAGTCAACTCTATGATCACCAATAGATGTTCAATCCATACTCAAAACATGAAATATGTTTTAAAAAAATTGATAGATTCATATATGAATAATCATACCTTCATAATTTGGATAAAATTACCAAAAAATCACTTTTCTTAACACTAGCCTTGTCTAGAGACTTAGTAGCCCTACCTGAACCTTGAAGAGCCCATAAATTTCTATGTATGCACTTTCATGACTTGAAATTTCATATTTGGAGTAAAATTATATGCCTTCTCATTCATGCTAATAATTATCATCCAAATCTTATTTTTCACCATAGCTCCTTCACAAATTAACATGCTAACTAGTGCTCCATTTCCACAAAATCTCATCCATAAGACAAACTACACACTTCTAGATGAATATAAAACACATTTTGATCACCCTTTTGGCTATTTAAATGTATTAAGTATCCTCAAGTCTCAACTCCCTTGCGAAGGTCATCAACTCACATGGTGCAAAAACTAGGGCATTAATAAAAAATTTGGTCAACTTATCACCTTTCGTTTAGTGCCAACACCTGAAACTTCTTCCACCCTTGATGTCACCAATACATACTTTTTGATCAAATCTTGTGGTTAGACTCCTTTGGGAACCCATATAACCATGAAATGGTTTTTGACCTTCTAGCCCTTACGCATAGACTGTCATACCCAAGATCCTTCAAATATATTCAACTTGCCTTCAAAAGATTTTCAGACCCTAAAATTACCTATAACACACTTGAATGAGGTCAACACACCTTTTTATTCTAAAAAGTTACCTTGAACACTCACCAATCCTCATTTGACACTTAGAACAGTCATTCTATGTCTATAGACCCTGTGTACACATAAATCACTATGCCTAAACATCTTAGAATGAAAATGAAAGACTTATAACATCTCCATAGCACTTGTTACCCTTAAACACTCCAAATCTAACTGGCCTCTACCCTTGGTTAGCTTCATAGACCTCAAAAGCATTAAATTTGCAAAAAGAGCACACATTAGGTAGTGAACACTAACCAAAATGGACAAACTAAACAAATGATCATTAGAGCTACTTGTGATCAATCTAATGCATGAAATCTCATGGAATACACTTGGTCAAGTCCTTTCTATCTTCCATATCAACCTTTCCTTCATACTTCATTATTTGACCATTTAAACCAAGCATAAAAAATTGACTAGAATTTGCTTTTAGGATCAATGTCCTTAAATGGGTATTTTAAAACTTTTCATCACAAATCTCTAGAGAAATCTTATGAAATTGTTTCTCCCCATTAACTAGTGAATTTATATGATCAACACAATAATTGGTAACATAATCAACTATATTATAGCAAAATGGCATTGGTTTCAACAACCAATTAATAACTCTACATACCTTTGTACTTTGTTCATCACCTAGAGCACACACACTTACTTCAACACAAGAAATATGTCTCCTAATAAACATAGGTAGAGAAACCCTTATGTCATAGAGAGACTAAAGGTCCTAAAACTCATGAGACTCCCACATCCCCATGATTTCACTTGACTTACAATTCTACCTCATCATCAATGTGACTTTGACTAGGTTTTTTTCTTTATTTTTATTATCCCCTTGGGTGGATAAGGCTTGATCTTTGATATTTTAAATATTACATTGTTCTATCATGATAAACAAACCATTTTTAACCTACTTCTCATTCACCTCCTTGAGTCTCCATCTCCATTTTTTATGGCTCCTTTTATTCTTGTTAGTATTGATAATTTTTGAGGTAGAATTTTGATCATACCTTGTGTATGGGCTACATGATGACTCCTTAAATATTCATTATTCCATTCATGTATTTTATCATTTGGTTTATTTATGAATGCATTTTAGAAACTTACAATATGACCAATCCCTTGACACATGTAGCACAATATGTCATGCTTTCCTTGATGACATGTTGACTATCTTGAGTGATAATATTATTTATGTTTGTTATTATCTTTCACATAATTCCATACAAATTCATTCCTTGAGGGTACTTTACACTCCATTAACGTATGACCAAATTAATTAAAAGAGTAACAATGAATGTTGAAATTGGCATACCTCATAGCATTTGGTTGTTTGATATGATTAGTTTTCAATCTACTAGTACCATCATTCTTTTATTGATCATTGATCTTTAAGGTCTGATTCTTCTTATTCATATTGACACTCTCTTTATCTTTAATAGCATTTTCCTTAACATGATTAATGTTTTGATCCTTCATTAGTGTCTTATCAATATTCTTATGCTTTTAATCATCTTTATGAAACCCTTGGCTTGACTTGTCATTTAAAGCCTTTTGACTGCTCAATAGATCAATTAAGATCAATTGTACTTTTCTCAAAAAAATTATATGTTTCAAGATTTATTATAGCTTGATCTAGTTGTTAAACATGAAATATATTAAGAGGGGGGTGAATTAGTATATTATATATATTCTACTTAATTTGCTTTCTTTTCTTTAATCCACTTAATCACACATTCAAGATATGCAATAAAACTAAAATAATAACATGCACCACATAAGAGAGAGAGATACACTATATTTTTACGTGGAAACCCAAAGTGGGAAAAACCATAGAGAAAAATATAAAGTATATGAATGAGCAGCAACTCAAATTATAGATTTCACAAGCACCAACTTGTAGGAGTACCAACCCCTTTGTCGAGCACCAACACAATAACTAATTATGAGCACCAACCCATAGGATCACCAACCCCTTGCAAAGATTTGTAAACACCAACCCACATAAGTACCAACCCCTCTTGTATATAAAAAACAACTATATCTCAATGTTACTTACTCAACAAATGATAGAACTCTACAATATCTCCTCTTTTATTATATAAAATAATTACAAAACCATTCACTCTTTTTCATATTAAAAATGGCTTATCAAACCTTTATTTATAGCTTTCCAAATGACCTTTGGCATTCACCCTTTGTGCCCATTAAATCCTCATGGAAAATGGTGCCAAACTTGCATGAGCCTTCATATCCTTGCATTTGAAAAGTCACATTGTGACCCTTCATAAGCAAATGTGTCATTTCCTCTTTTGTCTTTATCTTGGTGACTTTTCATATTTCTCAAATTGTCCCTTCATGGAAAAATGTGCCATACCCTCTTTTATCTTCACATGGTGACTCTTGGAATTATTCAAGATGATTCTTCACGAGACAATGTGTCTCATTCCTCTTTTGTCTTTACCCCATGACTCTTTGACTTCTCCATGGACCCTCTTTTGACTTATATGCAACTAAAAATATATTTTTTAATATTAAATAAATATTAACACACATTATCAAAGATATCAATATTAAAAACACCATTAAATGCAATGGGGCCTTTATCACCATTGTTAGACCTTTAACATCAATGAAAATATTTCCAACAATATCCCCCATTGTCATTGATGGCAACCTCAAACTAAAAATGGCACATCCTGAAACCTATACTACACATGTCAACCTACACATACTACCATCTAAAAAACATACAATAACTCCCCCTTACTATAGTAACCTATACCTATTCCATGTACCTTTTTTTGCACCTATTTCTATACTTATACCTATTTTTGTTCTTCTCCCTCTTTGACATCAATGGAAAAGGGCTTATGTTGGAGCTAACACTTAGCTCCCCATCAATTGATGTTTATCCTCAATGGCAAGAAGTAAAATAAATTACTCCCAACTTCTCCCACAGATACTCAAATGTGTCTTTTGGTAGTGCCTTTATGAAAATATCTACAATCTACTCTATAGTACTGATATATTCCATCTTAACCTGTTGATCTACAACTTACTCTCTTAAGAAGTGATATCTGATGGGAATATATTTTGTTCTTAAATGCATCACTGGATTCTCAGAAATATTAATATCACTTATGTTGTGACAAAAAATAGAAATAGGTTCATCATATTTTACCTTGATATCATCCAAAGTTTTCTTCATCTAAAGAATTTGAGTATAACACAATACTGCTATAATATATTCTACTTCAGTTGTAGAAAGTGATACTAAATTTTATTTTTTATTAGCCATGATACTAAGCTATCACTGAGGAAGAAAGCTCCTCCACTTATACTCTTTTTTCCATCTAAGCAACCTACCCAATCTAAATCTATATAAGAAACCAAAGTGAAATCTCTACCTGTGGGATACCACAATCCATAATCTAATGTCCCCTAAAAATATTTGAATATTCTCTTCACCAACTAAACATGATTATATTTTGGAGTTGACTGATATCTTGCAACTATACCTACTATATGCATGATGTCTAGCCTCGATGTTGTCAAATATAAAAGACTACCTATCACAGATCTATAAAAATATTAATCTATAATAGGTTAATATTCATCCTTGCTCATCTTATTTCCTATACTCATTGGTGTGCCAACTGGTGCACAATACTCAAAACCAAATTTTATCAATATTTACTTGGCATATTTACTTTGAGATATGAAAATTCTTTTATCTGACTTAAATATTTACAATCCTAAGAAAAATGACAATTATCCAAGCATAGATATCTAAAATTCTTTTTACATATTATCAAAAATTGATTTTGTCATCTTTTCAATATATCCTCTAAAAATGATGTCATCAACATATAACACAATAATCAATTGATGTTCACCTTCTATTTTGATGTAAATATTACTCTCAGCAAATCCCTTCTTGAAACCTTCATCCTTTAGGTACTTTTCAAGTCTTGCATACCAAGCTCTAGGAGCTTGTTTCAATCCATACAGTGCTTTCTTCAATCTGCATATATGGCTACTAACATTTGAGAGAATAAATCCCTTAGGCTACTCAATGTAGACCTCTTCTTCTAGATTCTCATTTAGGAAGGTAGATTTGACATCCATTTGAAACACTTTGAAAATTTTAAACATTACATATAAAAGAAACATTATAATAGCCTCTATCCTTGCCACTGTGTAAAAGTTTCTTCAAAATCTATTCCTTCAATCTGAGCATATCCTTTACATACTAATATTGCTTTATTCCTGGTCACTTCTCCATTTTCATTCAACTTATTTATGTAAACCCATTTTTTTCCGATCACATTGTGATCTTTTAGTCTAGGAACTAATTACCAAATATCATTATTTTCTATCTAATTTAATTCTTCATCCATTTCCTGAACCCAATGCTTATCATGTCTAGCTTCTAAAAAAATTCTAGGCTGAATTTTGGTTAATAAAAAGAAATTAACTTGCTCAGATTCACTTACCATCATTCTTCTGGTGTGAATTCATTCATTTATGACCCTAATGATGTCACTTTCATTATGTTTATCTAGACATATTTGTATGGGTTTTTGGTTTCCTTTTCCTCCTTCTCATCTTCATTTGATTCTTCAAAATCTTCCTCTTCAATGATTTCAAGAATGTCTATTGGATCACTGATTCTTTGTGCTCCATTTTCTTCTATCCTGACACTTGTATTTTCAACTACTTTTTTAGTTATTTTTTTTATAAAACTTATAAGCTTTAATTTTTAAAGAATAACCAAGAAATATACCTTCATCTACTCTAGATTCAAACTTACCTAGTTTTTCATCGATTCTTTTGATGAAGCATCTGCTACTAAAACATTGAAATAATCAACTACAGCTAGTTTGTCTTTCCATAACTCATAAGGAGTCTTGTCACTGTTGGCTCTCAATAATGCTCTATTTTTAATATGTAATATTGTACCAACTACCTCTCTCCAATATTTGTCTAGTATCTTGGATTTATTTAGAATTATTCTCACCATCTCCTACACTGTTATATCTCTCTATTCAACTACTCTATTTTTTCATGTAGTCTTAGCTACTAAATAATGTCTCTTTATTCCATGGTCTTCACAAAACTCAATAAATTAATCTAACATGAATTATCTTCCTTGATCTGATCTTATGAATTTACCCTTCAAACTGGTTTCATTCTCAACTAATGCTTTGAAATGTCTAAAAGCTTCTGATTTTTTATTTAAAAATATTACCCAAGTTATATGTGAAAAATCATTAGTAAGCAACATGAAATATTTATCACCTTGAGTACTTTGAGTTCTCATACGTCCAAACAAATCAGTGTGAATGAGCTCTAACATCTAAGTGGTCGAGTATTCTTTTGTTTTGAACCACCATCTAGCCTGCTTCCCATGCTGACAAGGTTCACAAAGTGTGTTGGATGGCTTTGTAATATTTGGAAGATTTTTGACTTCTTGCTTCTTGATGATGTTGAAAATATTGTAAAAATTTATGTGTCTCATTCTCTTGTGCCATAGCCAACTTTTTTCAATCTGAATCAACCATCTTTGACCTTTGATGTCTGATACAATATATAAATTATTGCATGTTCTCTGAGCATTTACAACCAACATATGTAATTTTTTTCTCTTAATTTCATAACCTTATGTATAAAAATTTAGTGTGTTCTTATAATCACAAATTTGACTTACACTCAAAATATTATGCTTAAGACATTATACATACAAAACATTTTTAGTTTTAGTTCTAGCATTATCCAAACTTAGTGTACCTTTTCTGGCAATTTTGGTAGTAGTATTATCTCTAAATTTCACTGTGTCACCATTGATCTTATTCAAGGTTATGAACTTGATCTTGTCTCCTATCATGTGCCTTTAACATCCACTATTTATGAACCATGGCTTTTCTTCATTTCTTGGATTCAAAGCTATTTATACTAACATAGATTTTTTAGGTTGTTTCTTTTGCCATGAACGTGTCTAAACTTATTTCTTGATGAATGGAGCCTTGAAACTTTAGTCCTTTTTAACTGACTCAAAAATGCTTCTACAGTATGAGGTTATGTGTCTAAAGTTATTTAACTTGTAACATATTATGGCCTCTTCATTAAATCCTGATAGAGGAACAAAAGAGTTGTAGCTTTTGCTTGACTCTACATGAGTTTTGTTCTCCTTATTTTTGAAATTATTAGCCCTTTCTTGACATTATATTTTCTTATGACCATATATATTACAATAAAAATAGTAACTATAAAATTGGGACCTATTTTTGTATCATTGACCTGATTACCTTTTATATCTCTATTCCTTCTAGCCTTCTTTATTTGAGATGTCCTTTGTATTCTTAATTTCTTCCCTTTTTATTTCCTCTTTTTTAATAGCTTCAGCATAGCTCTTTCCTTTTTCTATGTTAACTTTTTTTGTGAAAGTAGTGTCCTCCCCTTTCTCTTTTTCAAATTTGATACCTATCTTATATAACATTGATCTTTGACTTTCTAAAATCTTATTCAACATATTAGTGTTATTCTCAAATTTTGAATCATTGATTGCTTTATTTATTTTCTCAATATCTACTTTTAAAGAAGCAATTTCAATAACATAGCTTTCACATTCTTCACTTACTTTTTGTAATTGTGTCATTAGATATTTTCCATTCTTCTTGTCTTCTTCAAAGTGTGCTTGTATATATTCAATTGTTTCCTTTGACTCCTTTTCATTTTTCTTGATTTGGAGATTTAATCTTTGATTATTTTTCTTAAGAGATTTTAACTCTTCTCAGGCACAAACTAGTTCTCCTTTTAGATTCACTTTAGATTCATCTTGTTCTTCTTCTTGATCATCTATACTTTTACTTGTAGAGGCATCTTCATGTATGGTCATTAATAAAATATTTTTTTCTTCTGAATCGCTGACTCCACTATCTTTGACTGAGCTAGGATCTTTAGAATACAAACTCTTCTTCTTGAATCCCTTCTTGAATTTTCCAATGAAATTCTTCTTGTATGTAGACCTTACTTCTTCATTGTCACCATTACCCTTATCTAGGAACTTAGCTAAAAAATATCCAATGTTTCCATAATTAAAACATTTAAAAGGTAATTTTATTTGATATTTACTTATGCCCTTTTTTGGCTTATGAATGAATAGAGCTATGTTGTCATCTTCATCATCACTAGAAATGTCACTTGATTCTTGAATATTATCCTTCTCTTTCTTTTATGTCTTGAAACTAGCTTCTCTCTTTAAAGGTTTCGCTTATTCAGTCTGCATCTCATATGCCATAAAAATACCATGTAGCTCATCCATTTTTAGCTTGGCTAAATTCTTCATTTCTTTAATTACTGAAACTTTTGCATCATATCTCAATGGTATAGATCTCAAAACTTTTTGTAACATTGTTGATTCTTCTAACATTTCTCTAAGACCTTGAATCTAATTAACTATTTGATTAGCCTGTAAAATATAACTCACTATATTTTCTTTCTCTTCTATCTTCAAA
This sequence comes from Torreya grandis, assembly GCA_037957365.1. Lineage (NCBI taxonomy): Eukaryota > Viridiplantae > Streptophyta > Pinopsida > Cupressales > Taxaceae > Torreya > Torreya grandis. Next base: position 2,179,238 of record JARHVA010002289.1, on the reverse strand, counting down.
TTCTCAAACTATCTTTTGAAAGTCTGAAGCTTAGCTTATTGAACCTTTCCATCACCTTTGTAAATATTCTCAAGCTTTACCCAATCTTCATGAGCAGATTTACATTGCATAATTTTAACAAATTTTGATTCACATAAAACACATAAAATGACATTTAAAGCTTTAGCATTATTTTCACTTGTCTTCTTTTCTACTGAAATAGTTACAAGTGTATGTGGATCTTCATATTCCTCCACCACTACTTTCCAAATGTTGAATCTAAGAGCCATCAAATAAATCCTCATCCTTATGCTCCAAAAAACATAATTTGTCCCATCAAACAAAGGTGCCTTATTTATAGAAAAACCTTCATGTGATCCAACCATCGTGCTTTCCCCGATCTACCTTCAAGCTGTAAAACTTTTTCAAAAGGAACCTCCTCTGATACCAATTGTTAAGCATGAAATATACTATATTATATATCTTTTACTTAATCTGATTTCTTTTATTTAATCCACTTAATCACACATTCAAGATATGCAATAAAACTAAAACAATAACATGCACCACATGAGAGAGAGAGAGAGAGAGAGAGAGAGAGAGAGAGAGAGAGAGAGAGAGAGAGAGAGACCCAATTTTCACATGGAAACCCAAAGTGGAAAAAACCATAAAGAAAAATCTCAAGTATATGAATGAGTACCAACTCAAATTACAAAGTTCACAAGCACAAACTTATAGGAGTACCAACCCCTTTACTGAGCACCAACATAACAACTATTTATGAAAACCAACTCATAGGAAAACCAACCCCTTATAAAATTTATGAGCACCAACCCCTCTTATGTATAAAACACAACTATCTCTTAATGTTGCTTACTCAAAAAATGATAAAACTCTACAATATCTCTTACTTTTACTATATAAAATAATTAAAAAACCATGCACTCTCTTGCATATTATAAATGACTTTTCAAACCTTTATTTATAGCTTTCAAAATGACCTTTGGCATTCACCGTTTGCATCCCTTCAATCCTTATAAAAACTGGCATCAAACTTACATGACCCTTAATATCCTTACCTTTAAAAATTCACATGGTGACCCTTCATAAGTAAATACATCATTTCCTCTTTTATCTTTATCTTGGTGAATTTTCATATTCCTCAAAGTGTCCCTTCAAGGAAAAATGCATCATACCCTCTTTTGTTTTCACATGATGACTCTTGGAATTCGTCAAGATGACTATTCATGAGAAAATGCATCTCATTCCTCTTTTGTATTTACCCTATGACTCTTTGACTTCTCCATGGGCCCTCTTTTGACTTATATGCAACTAAAAATATATTCGTCAATATTAAATAAATATTAACACACATTAGCCAAGATATGGATACTAAAAACACTATTAAATGCAATGGGGCATTTATCACCAATGTTAGACCTTTGACATCAATGAAAATATTTATAACACTAGTTTCACTTGTAAAGATTCTATTTCTGATTTGTATGTGACACATTCTTCATCCTTACCTTTTATATTTTCAGCAAGGATACAAACCTGAGTTTCAATATGTTGAGTGATCTCATTATGCTCTTTGACTTCATTCCTGAACCTTTCTTTAAATAAGCTAGTTTTATCTTCATAGGGCTTATTCAAAGATGATTGATTTCTATTCTTGCCTTTTAGAAGTGTTGGGAATTTGGCCTGTGAAGGCCAAATTCCAACCCCTATAATTTAAAATTTTCAGAAACCGTTAATAGCCTTTGCAAGCTAATCAAATTGGTATATTTTAGCCTAAAAAGTCATCATTTTTTTATTTTTAAAATATAAAATCACTCTCAAAATGTCATTAAATTATTCCAAATTCATTTAATTATATTCAAAAACATAACTTTAGTCTTATCCTAAAGTTTCATGGCTTAAAAAGGTAATTTAATGCAAATTTTAAGCCAAAAAAGCTTATTTTGGATCTACATGTGCCAAAATTAATCCTCCATAGTGTGTAAAAGTCCAAAGTTGATATCTCAACATGAAATATCTACTTTTAAATCCATAACACATATTATCTTGGAATTTAAAGCTTGAATTCTTTTTAAAAATCCAAAAATAAGATATTTTCTTCACTTTCAAGAAGAGAAGTACAGATCCATATGGACTTTTTATATCAAGTGCAAGAAAAATAAAGAAAAGGTTATTAAAAATATTTTTAAAAAATTCCATGAAATTTTGATGCAGCAAAGTCTCAAAGCGATTTCATACATGCACTCCTCCTAGTTTACACATAGTGTCCTACTTGCAAGTTTGATGATGGTACGGTCATATGGGGAAAGGTATAGGTCTAAATTTTTAGGTGTAAAAACTAGAATCAAAGGCATTCATAATTATATAAGTGGTTTCTCAATTATATTCTCTAGGACCATGAACCATTTAGTTGAAGACATGTCAATTTCTATTGCCTTACAACCAGAAACGAAAAAGGCTTTTCTCAATTTATCCTCATATGGGAAGGGTTTCGTGAAATTTAAAGTTTTTCCATAATATTAGGGACTTAATATATATATATATATATATATATATATATATATATATATATATATATATATATATATATATATATATAAATTTAATATTTTGGATATTATTCATGTATTTAATGGTCTAATAAATTAATAAAAATAGCCTATCAAATCTACAAATTGACATGCTTTCAAGAAAAGTGTAGGGTTGGATAGTAAAAATGAATTTTTTCAAGATTCCATTTTTTGGATCTATTTCATAATTTCCTCCATTTTTTCATATTTTAACATAGTTTTTCCAAATAAATTTTCAAAAAATATCTATTATTTTTCAAATCTTGGTGCTTCTAGGCTTTCAAAAGGGCCTAGTTTAGCATGGTTTAAGGAAATTATATATTTTTTAAGGTTTTTTGTCGAAAACAAGGTTTAAATGGACCATTGAACTAATTTAAAATTAATTTTATTTGGAAAACATCCATTACCCACGAAATAAAATCCAAAAATATGCAAAAATACATTCAAGTATGCACACATTCCATGCAAAAGGGGCATTTTTTGAGGAAATTTGACGTTTATGGTATCTACAGGTGAAGTTTTGACTCCAAATTTAATGTGTATCATAATAATTAGTTGAGTAATAATTAATAAAAGTTTAAATTCCATTGAAAAATTAGATGTGATTGCTATTTTTACACAAACCTAAGCCTCTCAAAACACAGTCAAGAAGAAAGCAAGTTTGAGTAAGATGAAGCCTCCAAGAGCAAAATTCTAAATTTTAGTTATTTATAACCCTTGTGTTATTTTTTAAAGTATATAATGGTGTTTTAAAAGATGTAAAAATTAATAAATAACCATCTCTTTCTATTTTGAAGATTCTAGGAAGCTTCTAAGTGACAAAAGTTGGCTTAATAGGCCTTTTTTATCAATCAAATAAATAAAGGTTGGAGTTGAAATGTTTATCTTAGAGTTAAAATAGAGTTTCCCACTTGAAATATATATTATTTATTTTTAAATATAATTATTAAATCAATCCACAAGTTCCACTTCATGCAAGTTGAGTTCAATGGAAGTTGACTAGTCTTTGAGTCCACATCTCTTCAGTTGACTAGTTTGACTAGTTTCATGCATCTCCCATGTTTTTCATGCAAGATAAGGACATTAAATAAATTAAACTAACTTTAAATATTGAGTTATATCCCAATTTATGGTGATATTTTCATGCAAGGAATGTTGACAAGTCAACATGGGCCCACCACCTCTAATTCTATGCCAAAAGTAAAGGCCATGCAAATTTTTGAAGACTTGAAAAATTGAAGACTTTGTTTAATATTATAAAATGAATTTATTATTGAGGAATGGCATGGATTTTCATGAATTATGACTTGATTTGACATCAATATTGGTCCACCACTTCTCTAACACCTAAAACAAGGTTTCTTGCAAGATAAAGAAAGGAGATATTTAACGAATATTGTAATTAATTTGAACTGAAAATTGCCTAAATTTTACATCCAGTTAAACTCCTCTTATTTTTTCAACTCCAATCTTGGATATTGATTATATTTTATATATATGTAGGATTTTTATCCTTTTTTTAAGGTGATCCCTCTTTTGGCAAGACTAGACTCTACCACAATTTGAGTTTTGTAACTTTTTTAGAGAAATAAAAGATTGTTTGAGATTTCCATTACTCTGCTATAGTGTGTTAATATCAGTTTGATTTGCATATATGGTAGAAATATCTCTCTTTCCAAGTCTTGATGTCACCTAGCTACTGGTATGATATTATGCAAGTCATGTTTAGTGTTTAATGTCATTTGTTTAAGTTGACAGTGGATAAACATTGACTAGTTAATGCCTTAAATCAGGCCTATTCCACCATTTTCCTCAAGCTTATATTAATTGATAAAACATCTTCATTAAATACTGATACATAGGAGTCAATTAGAGTTTTAGATTCAATCTTTACCTATATAATCAATGTTTTAGAAGCTCAAATTAAGTAGATGAACTAGCAATATAGGTGTATCACCAATAGTAGAGTAGTATTTCCTTTTCAGTTTCTTTCTCTCCATTTTCATCCAAACATTCAATAGTTTAGTAAGTAGTGCAAAGTGATATATCAGAGGATCTAGCATCACAAAAATCTAGAGGTCTGATCTAATTTTAGGTGTCCCACACCTTAGATCATTCTAATGTTAATCTAGGTGTGAAGGTTTCAGAGCCAAATCTATCAAGCCTTCAAGCAGGGTGTTATCTAGATTGTTAATAGTTTCAGCACCCTAGTGGGATATGAGTTCAGCTATTAGAGTAAAATTTTATAGTAATATCATCTTTAAATATAGTTTTCAATACTCTTGTGGTCTTAATGTCAAGGTAAAAGGTATATTCATGTTCATAATTTTAATTATTTTTATATATCTTCTTATAGGCTATGGTAGCCTATAGAGAAAATTATGGTCATTCTTCCTAGTATCAACATCCCTATATACCATCACAGTATGATCCTTATAATCCATATGTATTTCATCCTCATCTAAATGATCCATACCCATTCTAATATTAGCCACCCTTCCAAAACTCTCTAAATTTTCATGATGAGTTGGAGGAAATAAAAAGGGTAAGCCAAATGATTACTGAGGAGATATTAGCCTACATATAAGAGTTATCAGATAAGCAATCTCAGTCTCAAAGATAAATAAATCTTTATACCCCATATCAATATCCATGGATTCCAAGTTCATCTCAGTAATAAAATATCTCAATCATGCCTTAAGATATAATACTTTCAATTCAAAGTCTCCTAGACCAAATTTTCCATCTTAAATCAAATATAACAACCAAGCTTAAGCCTAAATGATAAAATCAACCCCAAAGTCATTGTTGACATTCAACCCTCACCCCTCCCTCCTCAGGAGCCCAAAACCTTTCCTTCATGGAAATCCATTCATGAAATATGTAGAAAGAGGAGGTGATAATTCTTTAGGTTCAACAGTCTCAAGAGTGAAATAAAACATCTATAGCATAACCATTAGATCTATCTCATCTCTTAGAGTATTTCTAGGGGTCTACCATGCCACTCTTAGAGAAATAACCTCTCCTTTGTGAGGTAAGTGAAGAATATGCAACCAAAGAGATGGGAAAATGATAATTTTAGTGACCAAGAGGAAGAAATCATTATTGGGACACCACTTGGCAAGGACAAACATGATTTAGTATTTCATGATGCTAAAGAAGAGGAGTTGTAAGAGGTTTCTCAAGAGCTTACAGTAGCTAATATATATTAAGTACAAACAAATATTTATTTATAAGGTATCCATGAAGAAAAATCATATAGAGCCATTGCTGAGATGGAGGATATATCTAAAGAAGATGATCATTAGTAGCAACTATACCACGATTTCTTAAATGAAATTGAAGAGCTTAAGAAAGAATATCTTGATGAGATAGAACAACAAGTTGATGATTCATCTAAGGATTCCACCAATATTTTGGAGATTTAGGAAGATAATGTTATTGTAGAGATCTAAAATCAAGATGAGTTGGAGCTTGAGTGGATGGATGAGATGTTATTCTCTATAAAAGATGAAGATGGAGCAAGTGCAGTAGATCTAGAACTTCCATGACTCCATCCAAAAGGTAGAAATATGTTATCAACATGTTTTAAATGGTAATAATACTAATGAATTTCATGTCCTTTCAATTGATCATGATGAAGGTGCCTTTTGGGATGACTTGGAGAGTTTTTGTGCAAATTTTGATAGTCCATCTCTACCCTAAGTAGAGATTGATGAATGTCTTGTAAAAAGTATTATTGTAATTGTTAATCAAGAAGACATTAATTAAATATTACATCCATGTTTAAATACATACCAAGAGGTTGAAGATCTCAATGAGCCACTACTTCAAATGGATCATAATGAAGATACTAATCCAAGCATACCATTTGATTTGCCAATTCAATCATTGGATGGTAATGAGATGAATCATGACTAGCCTATGAATGAGGCAAATATAGCATTATTGATGCAACAAATAAAATATAGGAGGAAGATGATTGGGTCTTGGATACATATATTCAATCCATGCACCTGAGAATGGAGATTAAAAAACCAACTACATTATCTAGAAGACATGAAAATATAAGTGATCCTATCTGCAAGAAAATGCCATTAAGAGGAAGCAAATACATTTCAAGGATCCATGGTGCACAAAATTACTTCCCATTTGACCCTAGAGGAAAGATTCTCCTTTTAGGTTAGTAGGTTTTTTTTAATCCAATAAGTGAGTAACATAAGTAGAAATTTTCTTCCCTTTTGTTGATTCTCTATTTTCCTTATATTAGATTTCTCTACTTTCTAGTTAGTTGTGTTTCCCTTTAGTCTTGTTGTCTTAGTTAGAAAATGTATTATAAAGCCCAAAAGAATTTACTTGTAAATGAAAAGTAGTAAGTTATTTTGACTAACAGACTAGTCAACCCTTGTGAGTCACCAAAAATATTGTTAATTTGTCCTGTCAAGGCCAAATTCCAACCCTTATAATTCAATTTTTTTAGAAACTATCAATAGCCTCTGCAAGCTAATCAAACTAGTATATTTTGGTCTAAAAAGTCATTATTTTGGTCTTTAAAATGTAAAATTTATCTCAAAAGGTCATTAAATTATTATAAATTCCTGTATTTATATTCAAAAATATAACTTTATCCTTATCCTAAAGTTTCATGGCTTAAAAAGGTAATTTACTGCAATTTTTAAGCCAAAAAAGGCTTATTTTAGACCCACATGTGCCAAAATTAATCCTTAAAAACATATAAAAGTCCAAAATTGATATATTAACATGAAATATATTCTTTTAAATCTATATCACACATTATCTCAGCATTGGAATCTTGAACTCTTTTTAAAAAACCAAAAATAAGTTATTTTATTCACTTTCAAGAAGAGAAGTATGGATCCATACAACTTTTTTATATCAGGTGTATGGAAAATAAATAAAAGGTTATTAAAAATATTAAACAAAATTTTCATGGAATTTTTATGCATCAAATTCTCAAAACCATTTCATACAAGCACTCTTCCTAGTTTGCACATAGTGACCTACTTGCAGGTTTGATGATGGTACGATCATCTGGAGAAATGTATAGGTCTAAATTTTTAGATGTGAAAACTAGGATCAAAGTGATTCTTGATGGTCCAATTTTTTTATCAATTGGATTATCTAGGCTCATGAACTATTTAGTTGAATATAAGTTAATTTTTTCTCCCTTACAACCAAAAAGGCAATAGGTTTTTCTCAATTTCTCCTCACCTAGGAAGGGTTTCATGGAATTTAAAGTTATTCCATAATCTTGGGGAATATATATATATATATATATATATATATATATATATATATATATATATATATATATATATATATATATATATATATATATATATATATATATATATATATATATATATAGTTTTCATTCATTTCATGGTCTAACAAAGCAAGAAAAAATAGCCTATCAAATCTAGAAATTGACATGCTTTCAAGAAAAGTGTAGGGTTGGAGAGAGAAAATGGATTTTTTTCAAGATTCAATTTTTAGATATTTTTCATAATTTAATCCATATTTTAATGTTTTCAAACAGGTTTCCCAGATAAATTTTCAAAAAATATCCATTATTTGGCAATTCTTAGTGCTTCTAAGCTTTCAAAAGGGCCTAGTTTAGCATGGTTTAAGAAAATTTTGCATTTTAAAAGGTTCTTTGTCGAAAATTAGGTTTAAATAGAAAATTTTACTAATTTAAGATTAATTTTATCTAGAAAACATATATTAACCATGAAATAAAATCTAAAAATACTCAAAAATACATTCAAGTATGCACACATTCCATGTAAAAGGGGTATTTTTTGAGGAAAATTGAGGTTTATGGCATCTACAGGTGGAGTTTTGACTCTAAATTTGGAGTGTAACATAATAATTAGTTGATTAATAATTAATATAAATTTTAAGGCTATTGAAAAATTTGAGGTGATTGTTGTTTTTACATAGACCTAAGCCTCTCAAAACATAGTCAAGAAGAAAGCAAGTTTGAGAAGATGAAGCCTCCAAGAGCAAAATTCAGGATTTTGGTTGTTTCTAACTCTTGTGTGAGTTTTGTAGGTATATTATTGTGTTTTAAAATATTTAAAAATTAATAAATAACCATATCTCTATATTTTTAAGATTTCAGGAAGCTTCTAAGTGATAGAAGTTGGCTTAATAGGCCTTTGTTATCAATCAAATAAGTGAAGGTTGGAGTTGAAATGTATATATTAGAATTAAAAAGGAGTTTCCAATGTGAAATATATATTTATTTTGTGTAAATATAATTATTAACTAAATCCACAAGTTCCACTTCATGCAAGTTGAGTTCAAATGGAAGCTGACTAGTCTTTGAGTCCACATCTCTTTAGTTGACTAGTTTGACTAGTTCATGCATCTCCCATGCTTTTCATGCAAGATAAAGACATTAAATAAGTTAAAATAAATTTTAATATATATTTATATCTCAATTTATGTCATTATTTTCATGCAAGGAAGGTTGACAAGTCAACATTGGCCCACCACCTCCAATTCTATGCCAAAAGTAAATGCCATGCAAATTTTTGAAGACTTGAAGAATTGAAGACTTTGTTTAATATTATAAAATGAATTTATTATTGAGGAATGGAATGTATTTTTATGAATGATGATTTGAGTTGACATCAAGATGGGCCCACCACTTTTCCAACACCAAAAAAAAGGTTTCTTGAAAGATAAATAAAGAAAGAGATATTTAAAGAATATTGTAATTAATTTGAACTCAAAATTGATTAGAGTTCACATCCAATTAATCTCCTATTATTTTTTCAACTCAAATATTGGATATTGCTTCTATTTTCTATATATGTAGGATTTTTATCCATTGTTTAAGGGGATCCCTCTTTTGGCAAGACCAAACTCTGCCAAAAATTGAGTTTTGTAACCTTTTCAAAGAAATAAAATATTGTTTCAGATTTCCATTACTCTAGTATAGTGTGTTAATATCAGTTTGATTTGTATGTGGTAAAAATATCTACCTTATCAATTCTTGATGTCACCTAGCTATTGGTATGATATTATACGAGTCATGTTTAGTGTTTAATGTCATTTATTTATGTTGAAAGTGGATAAATATTGGCTAGTTAGTGACTTAAATCAAGCCTATTCCACCATTTCCCTCAATATTAGATTAAATAATAAAACCTCTTCATGAAATAATAATGCATAAGATTTAATTAGAGTTTTAGATTTAATATTTTCATATCTAATCAATTTTTTAAAAGCTCAAATTGAGTGGATGAACCAACACTATAAGTGTGTCACCAATAGTAGAGTAAGACTTCCCTTTTAGTTTCCTTCTCTCCCTTTTCATCCCAACATTTAATAGTTTAGTAAGCAGTGCAGAGTGTTGAAAATATTTTCACTGATGTCAAAGGTCTAGCATTATTGGTGATAAAGGTCCCATTGCATTTAATGGTGTTTTTAATTTTGGCTAATTTATGTTAATAATTATTTAATATCAATGAATATATTTTTGGTTGCATATAAGTCAAAAGAGGGCCCATGGAGAAGTAAAAGAGTCATGGGGTAAAAGACGAAAGAGGAATGGGATGCATTTTCTCATGAAGAGTCTCCTTGAGGAATTCCAAGAGTCACCATGTGAAGACAAAAAAGGTATGGCACATTTTTCCATGAAGGGACACTTTGAGGAATATGACAAGTCACCAAGATAAAGACAAAAGAGGAAAGGATTGTTTCGCTTATGAAGGGTCACTTTATGACTTTTCAAATGCAAGGATACGAAGGGTCATGCAAGTTTGGCACCATTTTCCATGAGGATTGAAGGGTCACAAAGGGTGAAGGCCAAAGGTCATTTGGAAAGTTATAAATAAAGGCTTGAAAAGCCATTTAAAATATGCAAGAAAGTGCATGGTTTGTATTTCTTTTCAAAGAGATAAAAGAAGGAGATATTGTAGAGTTCTATCATTTATTAAGTAAGCAACATTGAGAGATAGTTATATTTTATACATAAGAGGGGATGGTGCTCCTATGGGTTGGAGCTCATGAATTTTGTAAGGGGTTGGTGCTCCTGTGGGTTGGTGCTCACAAATAGTTGTTTTGTTGGTTCTCGGCAAAGAGATTGGTGCTCCTACAAGTTGGTGCTTGAAAACTTTGTATTTTGAGTTGGTGCTCATTTATATACTTGAGATTGTTATATATGGTTTTTTCCACTTTGGATTTCCACATAAAATTTTTGTCTCTCTCTCTCTCTTATGTGGTACAAATTATTATTTCAATTTTATTGCATAACTTAAATGTATGATTGAGTGGTTAAATAAAATAAATAAGATTAAATAGAAGATATATAATATATTGATTCATCCCTCCTATCAGTATATGTCTTGTTTAATAATTAGTATCAGAGTAGGTTCCTTTTGAAAAAGTTTTATATCTTGAAGGAAGATCATGAAAGCATGATGGCTAGATCACATGAAGGGTTTTCTACAAACAAGGCACCTTTGTTTGATGGAACAAATTATGTTTTTTGGAGCATAAGGATGAAGATTTATTTGATGGCCCTTGGATTCGACATATGGCAAGCAGTGGTGGAAGAATATGAAGAGCCACAAACACTTGTAACTACTCCAATAGAAAAGAAGGCAAGTGAAAATAATGTTAAAGCTTTAAATGCTATTTTATGTGGTTTATGTAAATTTGAATTTGTTAAAGTTATGTAATGTAAATCTTCTCATGAAACTTGGGTAAAACTTGAGAATATTTATAAAGGTGATGGAAAGGTTTAGCAAGCTAACTTTAGACTTTCAGAAGATAGTTTGAGAGTTTGAAGATGAAAGAAGAAGAAAATATAACAAATTATCTCTTGTAGGTTGATCAAATAGTCAATCAGATTCAAGGTCTTGGAGAAAATTTAGAAGAATCAATTATGGATCAAAAGGTTTTGAGATCTCTACAACTGAGATATGATGCAAAAGTTTTGGTAATTGAAGAGATAAAGGATTTAGCTGAGCTAAAGATGGATGAGCTTCATGGTATTCTTACGATATATGAGATGCAAACTGAACAAGATAAACCTTCAAATAGAGAAGAGGTTTTCAAGACATCAAAGAAAGAGAAGGCTAAAATTCAAGAATCAAGTGATAATTATAGAAATGATGAAGATGACAATGGAGCTCTATTCATTCACAAGTCAAAAAAGGGCACAGATAAATATCAAGGAAAATTACCTTTTAAATGTTTTAATTGTAGAAAGATTAGACATTTTGTAGCTAAATTCCCAAATAAGGGTAATGACAACAATGAAGAAGGAAATTATTTATACAATAATAATTTCAAAGGAAAATTTAAGAAATGATTCAAGAAAAAGAGTTTGTATTCTAAAGATCCTAGCTTAGTCGAAGATAGTGGAGTCAGTGACTCAGAAGAAGAAGAGATTCTATTCATGGATAAACATGAAGATGCCTATGGAAGCAAAAGTATAGATGATCAATAAAAATAATAGGATGAAGCTGAAGTGAATCTTGAAGGAGAACTCATTTGTGCCTTAGAAGAGTTAAAATCTATTGAAAATAAGAATCAAAGATTAAATCTCCAGATCGAGAAAAATGAAAAGGAGTCAAAGGAATAATTGAAGATCTACAAGCACACTTTGAAGAAGCCAAGAAGAATAAATAAGATCTAATGGAAAATTTGAAAATATTAAGTAAATAATGTGAAAGGTATGTTACTAAAATTGCTTCTTTAAAAGCAGATCTTGATAAAATAAATAAAAAAATCAATGATAGAGCAGTCAATGATTCAAAATTTGAGAATAGCACTAATATGTTGAATAAGATATTAGAAAATCAAAGATCAATATTAAATAAGATAGGTATTGGATTTGAAAAGGAGAAATAGGAGGTCACTACTTTCATAGATAAGGAAAAAAGAAAGAGCCATGCTGAAGCTCTTACAAAAGAAGAAATAAAAAGGGAAGAAGTTAAGAATATAGAGGACATCTCAAACAAAGAAGGCTAGAGGCAACAGAGCTATAAAAGGTAATCAGGTCAGAGATAAAAAAATAGGTCCTATTTTTATGGTTAATAATTTTATTTTAATGGATATGGTTATAATAAATTAGAATGTTGAAAAAGAGCTAACAGTTTTATAAATAAGGAGAAGGAAAGTCATGCAGAATCAAGCAAAAACCACAACTCTTTTGCTCTTCTATTAGGATTTCATGAAGAGGACATAATATGTTAAAAGTGAAATAACTTTGGATGCATATCTTGGTACTATAGAAGTATGTTTGAGTTAGTCAAGAAGGACCAGAGTTTTAAGGCTCCATTCATTAAGAATAAAGTTCAGATAGGTTCTTGGCAAAAGAAACAACCTGAAAAATCTATGTTAGTGCAGACAACTTTGCATGCAAGAAAAAAATAAAAGTCAAAGTTCATTGATAGTGCGTGTTCAAGGAACATGATAGGAGATAAGAATAAGTTAATATCCTTGAAAAAGATCAATGTGGCATAGTGAAATTTGGAGGCAATACTACTGCCAAAATTTCTAGAAAAGGTTTACTAAGTTTGGATAACGGTAGAACTAAAATTGAAAATATTTTATATGTAGAAGGTCTTAAGCATAATATTTTAATTGTAAGTAAAATGTGTGACCAAGGTCACACAATAAAGTTTTATGTATAAGGTTATGAAATTAGAATAAAATATTCATATGTATTGGTTGCAGATGCTCAAAGAACAGGCAATAACTTGTATATGCTATTAGACATCAAATTTCAAAGATGTTGTTTGAGTCAGATTGAATAAATTTGGCTATGACAAAAGAGAATGGGGCACATAAATTTTGATAATCTTGTCAACATCATCAAAAAACAAGAAGTCATAAATCTTCCAGAGATTACAAAGCCATCTGACACGCTTTGTGAACCTTGTCAGCATGGGAAGTAGGCTAGAAAATGGTTCAAAAAAGAGAGGAATTGACCACTCAGATGCTAGAGCTTATTCACACTGACCTATGTGGACCTATGATAACTCAAATTACTTAAGGTGAGAAATATTTCATATTGCTTATTGATGATTTTTCACGTATGACTTGGGTAATGTTTTTTAATAAAAAATCAAAAGCTTTTAGACATTTCAAAGCATTAGTTGAGAATGAAACTAGTTTAAAGATTCAGTGTCTAAGATTAGATCAAGGAGGATAATTAATGTTAGATAAATATATTGTGTTTTTTGAATATCATATAATAAAGAGACATTATTCAGTAGCTAGAACTCCACAATAAAATGGAGTAGTTAAACAAAAGAATAGAATAGTTCAAGAGATGGTGAGAGAAATGCTAAATAAATCTAAGATAGTAGATAAATATTGGAGAGAAGTAGTTGATAAAATAGTGCATATTTAGAATAGATCATTATTGAGATTCAATAGTGACAAGACTTCTTATGAGCTATGAAAAGACAAACTAGCAACAATTGATTATTTTAGAGTTTTTGGCAGCAAATGCTTCATAAAGAGAACCATTGAAAAACTTGGTAAGTTTGAATCTAGAGTAGATGAAGGTATATTTATTGGTTATTCTTTTAAAATTAAATCTTATAAATTTTATAAAAAAAGAACCAAGAAAATTGTTGAAAGTGCAAGTGTCAAGATAGAAGAAGATGGAACACAAAGAATTAGTGATCCAGTAGACATTCCTGAAATCATTGAAGTGGAAGGTTTTGAATAATCTATGAAGATGAAGAGAAGGATAAAAATGGCACCAAAACTCCATCTAAATATGTTTAGATAAATCAAAATGAAAGTGACATCATCAACAACATAAATGAAGGAATTTGCACTAGAAGAATGATGATAAGTGAATCTGAGCAAGTTAATTTCTATTTGTTATCTAATATTTAGCTTAGAACTTTTTTAGAAGCTAGACATGATAATCAGTAGGTTAAAACTATTGATGAAGAATTAAATAAAATAGAAAAGAATGATACTTGGGAATTAGTACCTAGACCAAAAGATCACAATGTGATAGGAATAAAATGGGTTTATAGAAATTAGTTGAATGAAAATGGAGAAGTGACTAGAAATAAAGCAAGATTAGTATATAAAGGATATGCTCAGATTGAGAGAATAGATTTTGAAGAAACTTTTGCACCAATGGCAAGGTTAGAGGCTATTATAATTTTTCTTGCATATGCAGTGTTTAAAAATTTCAAAGTGTTTTAGATGGATGTCAAATCTACCTTCCTATATGGGAATCTTGAAGAAGAGGTCTACATTGAGTAGCCTGAGGGATTTATTCTCTCAAATATTAGTAACCATGTATGTATATTGAAGAAATAATTGTATGGATTGGAATAAGCTCCCATAGCTTGTTATGCAAGACTTGATAAGTACCTCCAAGATCAAGGTCTCAAGAGAGAATTTGTTGATAGTAATATCTACATCAAAATAGAAGGTGAGCATCAATTGATTATTGTAAATATATGTTGATGATATAATTTTTAGAGGAAATATTGAAAAGATGACAAAAGAATTTTTTGATAGAATGCAGAAATAATTTGAGATGTTTATGTTTGGAGAATTGTCATTTTTCTTAGGATTGCAAATATTTTAGTCAATAAAGGAATTTTTATATCTCAAAGTAAATATGCCAAGAAAATGTTGAATAAATTTGGTTTTGAGTATTGTGCACCAGTTGGTACACCAATGTGTACAAGAAATAATGTGAGCAAGGATAAAGATTCACCTATTATAGATCAATCTTTGTATAGATCTATGATTGGTAGTCTTTTATATTTGACAACATTGAGGCTAGACATCATGCATGCAATAGGTATGGTTTTAAGATATTAGTCATCTCCAAAAGATAGTCATGTTTAGTTGGTGAAGATATTATTCAGATATATCAAGGGGACATTAGATTATGGATTATGGTATCTCACAGGTAAATATTTCACTTTGGTTGCTTATATAGATTTAGATTGGGTAGGGTTCTTGGATGATAGAAAGAGTATAAGTGGAGGATATTTCTTCCTTGGTGATAGCTTAGTATAATGGCTAAGTAAGAAGTAGAATTCAATATAACTTTCTATAGCTAAAGAAGAATATATTGTAGCAGTATTATGTTGTACTCAAGTGCTTTAGATGAAGCAAAATTTGGAAGATGTCAAGGTAAAGTATGATGAACCTATTTCTATTTTTTGTGATAACACAAGTGTTATAAATATTTAGAATAATCTAGTGATGCATTTAATAACAAAACATATTCTCATTATATATCACTTCTTGAGAGAGTAGGTTGTAGATGAAAGAATATATCAGTACTACAAATTAGATTGTAGATAGTTTCACAAAGGAACTACCAAAAGACACATTTGATTATTTGTGAGATAAGTTTGAGTAATTTATTTTACTTCCTACCATTGAGGTTCAACATTAGTTGAGGGGGAGCTAAGTGTTAGCTCTAGGTATGCCCTTTCCATTGATGTCAAAGGGGGAGAATAATAGGTAAAGATACAGGTGAAAAAATAGGTACAGGGAATAGATACAGGTTATTATAGTAAGGGGGATTTACTATATGTTTTTAAGATGGTAATATGTGTAGGTTTTAGGATGTGGTAGTTTCAGTTTGAGGTTGCCATCAATGACAAAGGGGGAGATTGTTGGAAATATTGTCATTGATGTCAAAGGTTTAGCATTATTGGTGATAAAGGCCCCATTGCATTTAATGGTGTTTTTAATCTTGGCTAATGTGTGTTAATATTTATTTCATATTAATGAATATATTTTTGGTTGCATATAAGTCAAAAGAGGGCCCATGGAGAAGTAAAAGAGTCATAGGGTAAAAGATGAAAGATGAATGGGATATATTTTCTCATGAAGAGTCTCCTTGAGGAATTCCAAGAGTCATCATGTGAATACAAAAGAGATATGGCACATTTTTCCATGAAGGGACACTTTGAGGAATACAAAAAGTCACCAAGATAAAGACAAAAGAGGAAAGGATGCTTTTACTTATGAAGGGCCACCATATGACTTTTTAAATGCAAGGATATGAAGGGTCATGCAAGTTTGGTACCATTTTCCACAAGGATTGAAGGGTCACAAAGGGTGAAGGCCAAAGGTCATTTGGAAAACTATAAATAAAGGCTTGAGAATCCATTTGAAATATGAAAGAGTGTGCATTGTTTGTATTTATTTTTGAAGAAAGAAAAGTAGGAGATATTATAGAGTTATATCATTTGTTGAGTAAAAAACATTCAGAGGTAGTTGTATTTTATACATAAGAGGGGTTGGTGCTCCTATGGGTTGGTGATCACAAATTTTTTAAGAGGCTTGGTGCTCCTATGGGTTGTTTCTCACAAATAGTTGTTGTGTTGGTGCTCAGCAAAGGGGTTGGTACTCCTACAAGTTGGTGCTTGAAAACTTTGTATTTTGAGTTGGTGCTCATTCATATACTTGAGATTGTTCTCTATGGTTTTTCCCACTTTGGGTTTCCACGTAAAAATATGGTGTCTCTCTCTCTTGTGTGGTGAAAATTATTATTTTATTTTTATTACATAACTTAAATGTATGACTGAGTGGTTAAATAAAATAAATAAGATTAAATAAAAGATATATAATATGTTGATTCATACCCCACTCTTAGTATATTTTGTGCTTAACACAAAGGAGCTAGCCTTACCAAAATATAGAAGTCTAATATGATTATAGTGTCTCACACCTTAGATTATTCTAATGTTAGTCTAGGTGTAAAGGTTTCAGAGCCAAATCTATCAAGCCTTCAAGCAGGGTGTTATCTAGATAGATAACAAGCAGCTTCGTCTCTTCCAAGATATTTAGATATTGATCTTCAATATTTAATTTCTCATCTTCCTCCTCTGAGCTATCTCTGCCAAAGAGATTTATGCCTAAATAAAATTCACCTTCATCATCCCCAAAATCCATAAGTAGTGTCTCTTTGTCATCATCATGAGATGACTCATCACTTTCAAATGTGTTTCCTTCTTCATCAAATGAGTTACTATCTTATTCATGGTAAATACTCTTATTTCCTTTGTATGACTCATTCTTTCCATTTATCCTATTGAAGAACTTTATGTACTTACTAGGACCTTCATATTTCTCGTGCTCAGCCTCATGAGATTCCTTATGAGCTTCCTTATGTTCAGACTTGCCTCTTTCTAGGAACTTAGATACAAAATGACCAAATTTACCACATGAGAAACATTTGAAAGGAATCTTCCCTTCATACTTACCTAATGCCACATTCATTTTCTTTCTATCATGGCTTCAATTTTATCTTCATTGAGATCAAAGTCTTCAAGACTTAACTTGCTCTTCTTGCCTTTTATCTCCTTGATAACCTTGAAGGCTCATCCCTTTTTGGTGTTTTGTCCTCATTTAATATCATATCATAGGTAGAAATTATTCCATGTAATTCATCCATATTAATATTGGTGAGATCATGAATCTCCTCTATAGTAGAAATCTTTGATCAAAATGTAGGGTGAGAGACCTTAATACCTTTTGTATAATAGTAGCTTCTTCAATCTCCTCTCTAAGACATTTGATTATTTTAACCACCTCATCAACCCTTATAAGATAATATGCCACATTATATTCTTCCTTAATTTTGAGGTGCTTAAATTGCCTTTGGTAGGTCTATAATTTTACCAACTTAACCTTTGAATCTCCTTCATAGATAGTATGTAGCTTATCCCATATTTCCTTGGTAGATTTTCAATTAATTACCTTGGTGAACTCAGCCTCTGATAGGCCACAAATGATAGCATTCATAGATTTAGAATTATTCTCACTCAAATTCTTGTCAACTTCACTAGTTGGAGGATTAGGAGCTATGTCATAACCATCCATAATATATTTCCAAATGTCAAAACCAAGATATATGATGTAGGTCTTCATCCTTGCAATCCAAAAAGCATAGTTTTACTAATTTAACAATGATTCTTTCTTAGTAGAGAAACCACCTTGCATTTGATGACTACTCATTATACCTTTGACACCTTCAAGTGGTTAAACTTACAAATAATGTATGGATATAATACTAATTATTAGAGGTAAAATCATTGAGAGGGGTATGAATTATTGATACAATCAATTCAAATATAATTCTAAAACTTCAAACTCTCAAGCACTCAATCATAAACATTCATGAAGAATATAAACCATTCATAAAGAAAGTTATGCAAGATGAATGGTACATAACACATGAATTATGTGTGAAACCTTCATGGGGGATAAAACCTAATCTCAATCCTAAAATAACATGGACTATAGTCCTATAAGAGATCATAAAAAATATACATTTAGTGAATCACCCACTTCACAAGGAGCACCCATCCCTAAACATGAAAAAACACCAACTTTTCCTAGATGTTGAGCACCAAAAAAACACATATGATATAAATAGATCAAAAAATTTTATTTCCTTTTAATATGATGGAGAAAAAATTTATGACACCTCTCATCAATCCTTCACACACAAACAATGCATCTAAAACACCCTTTTGGATCACTCTATACTTATTCTCTCATATTCAATCTTTAACCCTATAAGAACACTTTTATAACATCAAAAATATGACCTATAGGTCATGCATACATTCATAAACCTAATATAATCTTCAATCCATCCATCAAGTACACTGACACTTCACTATTCTTCATATATCAACTCTAGAAACCTTCACCTTTGATCTTGCTCTTTATAGAGTCTACGTGATCATCACCTTCTTGATCAGCCACAAAAATTCCCTTAACCCTTAAGGATTATATTACACTTGGAATAATATCAACATCTCATTCATATGTCATCCATATCTTTGATTGACCACCTTTAAACATCAACACCTTTCAATTAGGCTTAAGAATCTCTTTTAGGTCCATGGAGGCCTATTCACCCTTTTAACACCTCACTGAGAAAAAATCAGAGAAAAATAACACTTCAAATCATATAGTTCCATGCCAAATGACCCTTAATCCATCCTAAAATTATTACATTCATCCTTACACACCCCTATGTATGTAAAACTTATCAAACATTTGCCTTGTACATGAAATCACCATGAACAAACTAGAAGTCAACTTGTAAGCAATTGTTCATATTTAAGATAGATTATTCAAACCACTAAAATACATAAATATGGTCCTCAAGGAGTATAAAACACTCTCCAATAGATAATTCACCTTGAAACATCCAAATACCATTAATAAAAACTTAAACATCCTTCTCATGTCTTTTTTAGAAGAAGGTCAAACCCTCAATCAACTTTGAACCATAATAAATGTAGTTTTACTATAAATAAAACCTAAAAATTATTTTTATAGGATTTAAATTGAAAATATATACCACTTTTCTTTTTATACCACCATCAAATTCGTCTAACATCAAAAGTTATAGCCAAAATAATTAAGACTAGTTTTCCTTTGTAAATTCAAATATTTGAATTCCAAGAGTCACTTTTTAATGCAAATTTGGCTATGGAAAATACATAAATATACCTAATAGACCAAATTTTCATTGACATAAATTTTTATAAACATGTCAAGACCTAAAATTTAAAACACATGATATAGGCACAAACCTCAACAAACCCATGTGACTATTTTCTTCTGACACCTTCAGACATGTGAATGTTGATGTCATCAATCTACTCACTCAACCTAATTTGCCAAAAATACCAACTAGGCCGAGATGACCAAAATGATGATCCAAATGGAAACCTTTCACTTATATAATCACTAAAATCAATCTTGACACCCCATAGGGCCTATGCAACATGATCACATCATCAATAACATCCATCAACCTACCTATCCAACCAAACACTGAAGGTTCATGCATGACTACTAAAGCACACTTTGTCATTGACTAGATATAAACCTTGGAACATTATGAACACTCTTTTCCACCTCATTTAAATTATTTTACACCTTAGAGACATCATTGGCAACACCTCAACAACATGTGCATTGAATATCCCTTTTCACCAATGAAACCTTGCTTGCATTTTATAGATAGCGGTAGTTTAGATGTTTCTTTCTCATATAGGCTCACATGTGTGAACCAAGGATGGAGGACTCCATGAAAGGACATTGAATAACTATAAAAGACATGAACAATCACTATTTTCATTAAACAAGATAGTCATTCATTGAAACCCTTTCCCTTTTTTGGCCTTATGCAGATGAGGAAGGTAACTAGATTGCTTAACTTCTTAGTGTTTATTTATAAAGAAAAAAGGAATAATCTTGAAACTAATCCCCAAGATTATAAGGCCATTAGACCATATTCCTTTGGCCAAGATCCTATACCTTCACCTTATCTCTCTTGTATAGACTAAGTACAAACTTAAAGTGCTCTCCATAGTTACCAAAGAGCTTGGTAGAGGAAGGGGGTCAACTTTTGGCTCCTTGGGCTCTAAAACACCTTAATTAATTCATTTGATTCCTGTGTTGATATACATTTATAGACCCCTAAATCCATCTGACCAAATACATATCATACAAATTTTTACTTGTCTAAAAACTCTAAATTCCTACATTTTGTCATGTTTTCACCATGAATCATTATTAACAAGTAGGAGGGAAAATAAGGGTGAGACAATGTTTCAAAACACATGGTATGGTTTGGAGAAGTTGAAGGTACATGTTTTCACACATGTGGGGTACATTTAGTGGAAAATAAATGTCTTTTAATTATGGTAAGACAGCATCAACATATGAAATAGTTTGGTCATGGCATAATGAGATTCATGAAGTTTTTTGAAGATGTAATTAATGGTTTTAGTGGCATTTTGAGGTCAAATAACATCACCTTAAGGTCAAACATCCTATTTAGATAAATATATATGACTTTAATTTAAGTTTATACACCCTAAATTGGTCAATAAAACACACCTATTATGTCTTTTCATAGTCCTTTCATAGGAGACTCTAACTGGATAATATTAACTTTTATTCTCATTTGACTTATCTTGGTCTTTCTAGACATCTGTAGCATTTCAAACTCAACCCTTTTAGGCCTAAGAACATTTTTTAGGTCTAGACCCATTCCCTTAGGTCCCACATCCCCTACATAATAGTGCCCAAATAGGACTACAATGCTAAAAACCCATGGTGTCTAGTTTTTGGTGCTATTATCTAAGTCCAATTTTGGCCTCAATAGTTAACTTCTTCCATAGGATGAGTTTTAACCCTTTTATTTGCTTCATGTCTAAGTTTCCCAATGTTGACCAAATGTGAAAAAATCTCCCAAATTCAAAATATTGAGTCTCTTATATAAAGGACTACACAAGGCATTTTAAATCTAACACTTACTATTTTGGCACATGAGACTTAATAAAATCAATCAATAGTATAGCTCAGCTTCTCTACATCACATAGATTTTCATGCTTGATCAAGGAAGGGCCTATGTGAAATTCATTCTTGCATCAATCATGCATGTTGATTATGCACATTCCTTAAGGGGTAAATACATTAGATTTGAGACCTTTTACATGAGGGTTATTGATTGTGCAATCATTCTTCCCACAACCCAATATTCTTCCCCTTGTTCTTTGATTTCCTTTGTTATTTTTATGTATATAGGCTAATATACATAATAAAGATAGAATATAACATACAATGAGCTTTGCACAGTTCCAAGCTTCAATATTTCACTGGTAGGGTGTCATAGGGTTGTTAAATAAAACCCATAAAAGATAGACCACTAAAAGAATAACATAATAAGTGAACCACAATTCCAAGTAGAAAGGTGCCCTAAGCTTGATGCTCCTATCTAATCTATAAATAGAGTTCTAGGTCCTATTTATGATAGTCTACCATCCCTGCAAAATAATTTCTAGACTCTGCATCATCCATTTTAGCCTAGAATAAGCTAAGTTAATATTTCTTTGTCTTCTCTTTCCTATGTGAATTAAGTTGATCAAATTGGAAAAATATTGTATTTCACTACATCAAACCAAAATTATTCTCTTATTCTAGAACTTTTACTTAGGAATTAAACATCTAATTTCCTAAAATAATAAAATATTTTGTGAACCCAACTTACTCTGAATTTTTGCACAAAAACCCTAAAAACCCTAGGGATAATTATTTTTTACTTTTTGATATAATTTCTTGATTTTTCCTAAATTTAAAAATAAAAAATCTACCAATTAACTACAAAAATATCACATATTTTATTCAAACCCTATTTTGCACATACTAGGTCTTTTCTGCATACAAACACTTTTCAAACACTAGGAAAAATACATTGCTAATTTTAGAAATATTTTCTGATTTTTCCTTAATTTAAAAAAAAATTACAAATTTTGTCTTATTTTTTTTTCAAATTATTACACTAATTTTGAAAATAATTCATTTAAAACCCTAGATTTCAAAACTAGGTCATCAAACAACAAGCCTTGTTTCCTTTGTAATTTTAGAAAACTATTTTGGAATTTTTGCAAATCAATTACCTTGTCAAAAATTATTTCAAAATTTCAAAATTAGTAATTTCTTTTGCAAAAGTTTAAAAACCAAAATTCTAAATTTTGTATAAATTTTTGTGCATTTTTCCTATTTCCAACAATTTTTAAAATTTCAAATTATTGTATAAATTTTAAAAATTCTAAAAACCTAACTAAAAATCCTAGACTTCTAAACTAGGTCCTAAAACTTCAAATTTCCCTCCCTTAAAATTTTTAGAAAAATAATTTGAATTTATTGATAGTGCAATTTTTTTGGGCTATCAAAAGTAATCTCCAAAATTTAATGTTAGTAGTTCTTTGTGCATTTATTTTCTTCATATTACTTTTCAAAATTCTCTTTGGTGATAAAATGGCCACACAGGCAAATCCTTCTTCTCATCCCTTAGATAAATTTCTCAAATTATCTTACAATTATGACAATGATTGGACAAAATTGCACATTAGTTAAAACTATAGAAAAAGATTTCATTTATAGTGAAGATAATGACTATTATTGTAATGAGGGATATGATGATGTATGTAATGATAAGGGTGAATCACAAATAGATGAATCATTTTCTATTAAATCCATCTCTTTTATTCCTTCTTCTAATGAAAATATTTTTGATAAATGGGAAAGATACATGTCACCTCATTCTCCTAGGCACAATGTACAAAACACACAAATTAATCATACACTTCCAAGTCAACCTCTTATTGGTGATGATTTTCTTCCATGTGAACCTAATCTCTCTCTCCTTTTTGTTACTGCTATGTTCAAAATACAACAATATAAATGCAATAGAATCAAATTACCAAAGCATAGTTTAAATGTTTCATTATGTGAACCTAACTCTACTATCTCAAAAGAATGTTCAAATGATAACTCTTCTACTCTTCCTTCTCATGTTGAAAATGAATAAAATGCATATACTCCATATATGGATAGCATAGATATGCATGATATTCTAAATGCCAATGATAAATTATTTCATATTAGAAATAAATTAACTCTTTCTCTTACACCTCTCCCTAACATTTATGGAAGTGATAATGAATATGATAATGAACATGTAAATGAATATGAGAATGAAAGTGAATATGAAAATGATACCTCAAATTCTACTATTTCAAATGAACAAAATTTAGAATGTGACAATGCATGGAATAGTGATGACTACTATGCATATAATGAAGAAGAAAATACATCTCATGCTTTTAACCCTTCTCTCACTCCTCTCAAATCTCATGTATGTTAAAATGTTGCTTCTACTTCTATGAATGATTTTATCTTTGATAATGCACATGTTAATGTTAATAGTACATCTTCTACTAAATTAGAATGTGATTCAATAAAACATAAAGATACCAATGAATCTCCCAAACAACCCCTCACTAAAATGAAACCCAACTCTCACTCCTCACCTAAAAATAATGGTATCATGCATCCCTCTAGTAAGGTCCAAAATACCATTACTCATATGGCTTAAGTGAGCATGCTCCCTCTTTATGATCCACTTGATAAATGTAGCATTCCCATGGTTATAATTAATAATCAAATTCAATGATTAAATGAACCACTTCAAGATACTAATATACCATCCTAGGAGATCATCTCTTTGATGCATGAAGTTGGTAAACAACAACAACAAGTACATATCCTTACCTTGGAAACAAAGCTTATAAATCTTGGATGAATGCCAATGATCTACATAGTAACCTTGTTTGAAAGACATTCATAAAAGCTACATTGCCTAAGCATTTCTAGAAACCATCATTACCTCACTTTAATGGAACTAGAGATCCATTCACACATCTTTAGGCCTTTTAGAAGGCTTTGCCACCTCATGCAAGTCCTTTGATTCTACTCAAGTTGTTTTAGTAGACACTAGTATGGGAAGCATAAAATTGGTTCTTTCATCTACTCCATATCAATTCATTGCACACATATGATGACTTAGAGGAGGAATTTCTCAAAAACTAAATTATTAACATGGGCCCTCATGTTACATATGAGAAAATTGACACACCACATTAGAATTCTTTAGAGCCAATTAGTGAATATATCTTAAGATTCAAGGTACATTTGTTAAGATTGATATACAAACTAGAAGATCTAAAGATTCAGCATATATTTATTAAGGGCCTTCACCAACCTCTCCTCGAGCATCTATTATATTAGATAGAGCCTTATTTCAAACATTTATGTTACATAGTTTTAAATTTGGAAAATAAATTAGGATTAATTAGAATAGATTTAGTTGATCAAATCACTCTATAATTCACAATAGTATCTTTAGTATAACTCCTACCACTCAACATCCACCATGTCCTAGACAAGATAGGAGACCATAACCAGAAAAGTAATCAATCAAGAACAAAGAACAAGTTTTTAGAACACAACCTATAGTATGCACTATAGATAAAAATAGTAAAGCACCACTATAGTTTGATTCAGAGTGGGATAACCCATCTATCATATTATCAAAACTACTAGATAGGAGGTTAATTTCATTACCTTCTATTCACCAAAGAGATCCACATCTCTTACATAGACATCCACATTGACCCTTTTGTAATTATCATCGTATCTATGGACACAATGATGATAATTGTTATGGACTAAAAGATTGCTTTAATATATTTTTAATTAGGGCATTATCACATTCACATAGGGGGCATAGATATCTCTTCCATTATGGAACCCTAGACCTCATTTCTCCATGATTGAGTCATCCTAGGACATTCCTTTATAGGAATCATTGGCCACTCATCTTGAGCATAATGCAGGTTTTAGGATAAAATCTCATAGGTTATATATTCTAACTATTTAAAAAGTATGCAAACTAGTAAAACAAAAGCAACCCACATATAGTAGTATAGTTTATGGTATACAAAGTGTAGTTTCATATACATATCTAATATAGTCATAGGCATTGTATTAGAGTCTCCAAAGAGATTCATTACAACTAAATTTTCATGGTCTTATCTCATGTAGCAATCTGTTATAATTAAGATTAGTTGAACCCACATTATAGAGTATTTTTTTAGAGAGATATTCATTACAACTAATTTTTTATGGTCCTATCTCACATAAAAACCCATTATAGTTAAGATTAAATAAGCCCTTAACACAAGGTTTAGCTCCATCTCAACATATTTCACATTCATATACATCACATGAGAGGCCATAGGGTATTAGATTATAGATAAACAATCCCTCTTCATAGTAGATAATATCAGATATAAGCACATTCCTACATAGCATGAGTAGTTTGGGCACTTATTCATGTGGACAATACGGTTTAGATAGTGATATAGCATAGTGTGATACAACATACATTTAGTTCAGCATCAATTCATAGTTTCACTTACCAAGGCAATGATGTAGCCAAAGGTCTAGATACTATTTATATTCTTGAGCCACTCTAAAATAAGTAATACACACACATGTGTACCTATGAATCTAATAATTTGACTCAAGATAAGATAGTTAGTATGGTGTTAGTTACAAAATCAAAACAAAATGAAAGAGACACACTAACTAGCATAACATCTCTAGGCCTAGATGCTAGGGAGAGATTAGTTAATAAACATGAATAAAACACACAACTAAAATGCAAAAGAAATCCTCTTTTACCTTCCTTAGATGCTCCAAAATGCTACTCTTCTCCTTGGCACCTTTGGCTTGTGGCTTGGCTTTGCTTATAATCAATTTTACATGGTAAAACTAATTGCTTGAAACTTTATAATCAATTCTGCATTATAACTTTGCATAATCATGTGTTAGAAATGATTTTCATTACCTCTCTATTTATAGATTTTTGAGATTGATCAAAATCAACCTGAACCATCCATCTTGAAATTGAGATGTCTGGTTGAGGATTAATTCAATTTTTGGAAGTAAGTTTATAATTATCCTCATCATGACATTGGAGGAAGGGGCAATTAAGAGGCATATAGGGCATCATGGAAAGCATTGATGATGCATGAAGGGCATAAATCATGATACTTGTGGAATGTATGGCCTAGGGATGTCTTCCTAAGAAATGAGGTCACCTGATGATGCAGATATTCAATATTCATTTCCAAAAAAAATTATTCAACACGTTTCCATGGAATTCTTGATTAGGCCTTAATTTGTGTTAATTAGTTCTTAAAAATGATTAAGCACTTTATGCAAAAATTACTCAAATTGATCATAATGTCTTATTATTGGTCCAAATTTTGACTAGATTGGAATTGGAAGTCAATGTTAGATGCATTGGAACTATATTCCCATTTAGTATGTTACCAACAATAAATAACAAAGGCACGTGTCTCGTTTAAGAGATTTGATAGGAAAGAGCAATCCAAAGCACTTAGGTACAAAATTAACATTTTGACTTGAAATGAGCTGATCAAATTTATCTTACCCATAAATTGCATTACCCCATTTAGGGATACCCTAGCCAAAATCAACAATTGAATATGTTAGTTTCACATCATTTAGCATGTTTTAGTTTTTAGGGCCAAATTGTGAATTTTGGATGAAAATTGGCCAAAATCCCACTTATAGGTTATTGGTGGCTAGATTTGGGTGTCTATAGTTTACCCCTATTTGGGAAGATGTTGCAAACCATAAGTAAAGCAATGTATTCTCAAATAATGATAAATGGTATGTATACTAAAAAGAAGATGATGATTAAATAAGAAAGCTCCAAATGGTTTTGGAAAGCCTATGATGATGTCCCCTTGAGGGAGAGGTCATAACATTTGTTGATGGATGGTCCTTTGAAAAGACACAAGAAGAAAGGGGGAATTAATCCATGGTTTAGATTAATCTAAATGAGAAAATTCTTGCATGCATTGATGTAAAAAATATGTTTATTTTCCCAAAGGTGGTTATAATCAGGAATAAAAGTCAAAATAATGATTTTTCCATAAGTAGTTATAATCATTTAAAAGGACCTAGATTGGCTAAAGATGATTGTGCCCTGATTAGGGTTGATCAGCAAGTATAACTCAATGTTATAACCTAGAATATAGATTAAAAATGAGTGGGTGAAAAGTGATGAAATATATGTATAGAGTAATAAGATTGATCAGTGTGAATGATTTAGTTGTACCCACTAATGGGGAGTTGTTCATCTTGATTAGCAATGATACAACTAGAATGGTCATTGGGTTGATTTGATCAAGGGTGGGATGGAAGGATTTTGCCAAGGTACCAAGGAGAAACTTCTATGGCTCCATTGATTCTATACATTGATGAAGCTAATTTCTGTTGTAGCATGTAATGGTAGGCTTCATGATTATTGATAAATCTAATTTTTGTTGTAGCATGTAATGGTAGGCTTCATGATAGAACACCATGAAGACTATCCCAAAATATGCATAAAGACTGACTCTGAATCCAATAAACACTCAAAAATAATACACCAATGATAAAAACCATGATGATAATATTAACATATGAATATGGATGGAATCAAGAATAATGTTTTTAAGGAATCAGCCAATGAACACATATAGATTGAGTTAAGGAAACATTACTGAAAGCAAACAAATAGGCAAGTAAACAAACAAATAAAAAACCTAAAATAAACAAACAAA
The DNA here is from genome assembly GCA_037957365.1 of Torreya grandis. Classification (NCBI taxonomy): domain Eukaryota; kingdom Viridiplantae; phylum Streptophyta; class Pinopsida; order Cupressales; family Taxaceae; genus Torreya; species Torreya grandis. The sequence continues at coordinate 2,150,604 of JARHVA010002289.1, read as the reverse complement.
TAGAAAGCTTGAAAACAAAAGTAAAAGAAATTATCCTAACAATGACCATGCCCTCATAAGGTGGATTGAGATAACTAAATAGGCTTAGACAAGACAAATATTTTTGGATTTTTGAAAAGTTATGAATATTTTTGTAATTTTTGAGGTTTCTTAACTTGATCAAGAATGACAAGATACCTGCTTGTAAAATGGCAAGAGTTTTTATATTAGGTTTCTCACAAAATGGTGAAAGCATATGGAAAGGGGGATTGAGGTGACCTCAACATGAATTGACCATGACCCACATATTCCTAAATTGACCTAATGTCATACTAATACCATCCACATAAAAGTAGGAAAAATTGAACCAAGTCCCAACAAGTTCTCAAATCTAGCAAATGGCCAGTCAAATGAAAATAGTAATGGCAAGGTGATGTAATAATACATGATAAACAAGTGTTGTCCCTAGTTTGACCATAGGTGGTTATAACTAGGATATAATAGCATAATTCAATGATACTAATTTTCCCATAGGTGGTTATAATTAGTAGCAAGACTGGTGAAACACTAATTCTCCCATAGGTAGTTATAATTAGGGTCACATAAACAAACTTGATAGGATGAAAGATATCTAGATATCTAGATCAACTGTCACACTACTTTCATAGACTATCATTGTAAGCATAGATTTTATTGATTATTGAAAATTGATTAGAATCCCCCCATAAAAGGTGTGAGAAGAACCAAATGAACTAAGAGCAAAATAGGATTGGATAGGATGACTAAAAATAGGCTTTGGTCTAGATAGGAATGGAATGATAAGATGGTATGGTTTTGCTTAGGATAATGAGGGTTTTTGATATATTGGATACAATGGTAAGAGGGTTGCCCCCAAGTGATGGGGTGAATGTCTAGGATCTATGATAATGGTAAATGGATATGTAATAATGACAATGGCATGGAATATGAAATAGTATGGTACATGTTTTTGGCTTGGGTGTGGTAAATGGCATATGATACTATTTTTCCTATTGAGATGGAGATGCATGTCCTAATCAATAAATGTTATAAATAAAATACTTGATCATGTTAATTTCTATCCCACACCTCATTGGAATAATTGCTCTATCAAAAATGGCTTATAGATTTGGTTATTGAGAATGATTTTATGATCTTCCTTGGTTGTTGATTTTAATTCCTTCAAACATCGAGACAAGGTATCTTTTTAGTATTTTCAAAGGAAAGTGTGGCCATGGATGATAAAGAAGCAAAAATAATGGATGGTAGGTTTGATTTTGAAATGGAATGGTCAATGATAATGGAATGTATAATGGTGGAGAAACAAATCAAGATCAGGACTTTCAGTCAAATGTAATATTGGTAATATCAGATTCAACATAACTTTGGTTGTGGTGGGGATGATGACTTGTTCTCTCAATAAGGCCATCAATTTTTTTTTGTTTGGGCCTGAGAGTAGCTACTATTTTATTAGGATATAGATAGGAAGCTATTTTTATTTGATCTTTGATTTTGTCTTCATCAAAAAGTGAAGAACTTTTGTGCTCAGCTATCAATGCCTCAATGAGATTTTCACCAATGAATTTGTCTTGATTGTCCCATAGCACCTATGAGAAGGTTTCACTAAGGAATGTTGAATTTTAAATTTGATTATCTTCTAATGATTTCAAAAAAAATTCACTAGAAGATGCTAAGTTTTTAATTTGATTATCCCCTAGTGCCTCTGAAAAGCTTTCACTAGGAGAATGTTCTTCTATTACATGAATGTTGTCTTAGCCTCTTTGCTCTTCTTTAAATACTATGTCACCATGGATACAATTCAATAAAGTGTGATTCTATCGATCCCAATCAACACTTGTGGGAGATGGAATGTCAATAATATGGCTATTTTGGTTGATGGTAATGGCCTATGGAATGGTAATGGAATGGGTGTTGGCATCACAATCCTCATAGAAGATACTAGGATAACTCATGTCAAAGATGAAGTAATTATCCTAAAAAACTATAGAAAGATCATAAATGTATTCAAATTGGTCTATGAGGCATGCATAACCAATGTTGTAATAGTCATGAACATAATCTTCTTCTAAATCTAATTCTAACTCAAGGGACTCTAAATCTGATGTTGAGACTACTATTGATTTTGATTCTAATGTTAAATCTAATGTCTATTCAAGAATAGAACCTGAATCTAACTCTAATTTTGTATCTAATGGGTACTCTATTATAATGATATCTTGTTAAATATTTGGTATTGGACAAGTAATAGACTATGATAGAATAATGGGCTCCACAAAAATTGTTTTGTCAAAGTGAGACTCCTCTAAGATGGGAAATAGGACAAGAGATAACTGCTTAGAGACTAGCATATCAATATGAGGCTCTTAAAAAATAGGCATATGGTCAAGGTAATGATTGCCCAAAATTGGTTATAATCATTAAGAAGTGACTTGATAAAGACCGACTCATTATTGTGAGACTCCTTGGCAACTAGGATAGGATCAATAGGTGATTCATCATAGGTTAACTTATCACAAGTGGTTGGTTCAATAAAAACATCTTAGATTGGTTGGATATCTTGGCTTTGGTTTCTAATGAGTTGGAAAATACCAATTTTGAACACAGCTTGGTATTTGAATGATTGGATTGGTTGAGGTTTGGATGGGATTGGTACTATATTTCTCACATAAGCCAAAGGACTAAGTCTTGAAATGATGAACGGGCATTGTGGAACCTAATTGCTCACACAAGCCAAAAGACTAGGTCTAGGAATAGTAATGGCATTCCTTGGATATTTTAGTCTTGGAATAGAAATGGTATGATGTGGTGGATCTTGATTACTTACACAAGCTAAATAATCCAAGTCTTCCTCATAAACCATATCATCCTAGTCATGAATTGGGACATAATCTGGTTCTTAACTATGTTCCATGTACTGATTATTACAAAGAGGGTATGGATACATATCCCAAATAACATTATCTGTAGTTGGGTCTTCAAAATTATCCTCACAATCATTTTCATGCCAATCAAGGTTTTGATTTATATTTTGTGGATTTTGACTATGTTCCCTATATGGAGTATTCTAGGGAGAATAATAAAACTCCTTAGAAAATATTTCTCTATAGGGGTTCTTAGTGGGATTTTGTGTGGCCATTCTATCATAAGTTGGATTATACGTGACTCGACCATAAGTGTAGCTAGACATATCCACGTAAATTATGAAATATCTAAAACAAAAAGGCTTAGAGTTTTACAAACTCCAAAAAAAATATGTCCAAAGGAAAATTGGTTCAAATTTAGTCAAACTTGGTCAAAAGGGTGGAGCTATATCTCCAATATGGACTAAAAGTGGTGTTGTATCACTAAAATGGTTTTTACTAAGGCTTGGCATAAAATAGCCTAACATCAAACATCTAACATCAAATGTCATACACATAAAAGGTCAAGCATCTGAATAAAAACTGGCATGTCAAAGGGCTAGGTCAAAGTGTTCCAAACAAGGTCTAAACTAGAAAAGGGAAAATTTGAGTTACTGGGTCTTTTGTCCAAATGCGGAGTCAAAAGCTAGGCTCAAACACACAATCATATGCTAGGACTTTTGGGCAAATGATGTCAAAATCTAGACTTGAAACAAAGGCTGATGCGATTTGATTTAATATAACAAGTTTAGAAACAACTTTGACATAAACATGATCAATTGCATAAGGCATGAAGCAAAAGGGCCTTTGAAGAAAGACTATGTTTTCCAAAATAAAATCACAAACAATGATGAGGATAGGCATTAAACAAATAAACCATCAATAGTTTTCAAATTTGGGTAATCGATTAACCAAAGTTATGTAACCCAAAAGAAAAAGATCTATGTATTGGCCCCATGAATTAAGGCCTAAACATAAATCAATCAATGTTTGAATTCAAAATTGATAAATTTAATTGAAAAATCAATGTTGAAAACTAGGATTTGACCAATCAGGCTCGACAAGATTAGACAACATGACATCATAAGACAAATGTCTAAATGGTATACACAAAATTGTTTGAAACAAATGGTTTTGGACACAAGGTGCAAATAATTCTTAAAACAAATTGATCATCCTAATGGTGTAAGTATGTTCTAATGATGTGATATATGTTATGTTTCAAAAGACTCAAAGGCAAAAATAGTTTGACATGATTTGGTCAACAAACACTACCCTCCCCAATTCCATTACATTGTTTTAACATGGCTTATGAACAAACAAAAAAGTTTTAGTCTCAAAACATACCAAGCAAAAATTACCAAAATACACTAAGTATAATCATCCAAATCTTAGCAAAGGTATGTCAGTGTGGGGTTGACTAAACTAGTAAGCTTTCAAATGTTTCTAGGGTAATCAATTACATAATGACTTTCACATCAAACAATGCAAAAGAAAAGCTCAAAAATTGGGTGATCATAGAATTGGATATTTTTAAAAAGGTCTAATCCTTTTTACAACCACTACATCCTATTGTTCACTCAGTGTAGTGCGATGTCCAAAAGTAGATATGACCTGTGTGTAACTCCAATTAGGAGAAAGTGAAGTCAATGATAAGAGATGAAACCTTGGGTCAAGGCTTCCCTAAAGAACTCATGGGAGGTAATGATGTCCCCCTCACAAGACAAGTTTTCATCAAAATAAAATATTAACAGAAAGACTTTAGGGTCATTTTCAAGGTCATCCAAACTTTGACAAGTTTCTAGAGAGTGATTTAGATGACATTCTTTTTAAGCCTTGGAGTAGGATTTCTGCAATAAGAATGGTGATTTTGATTCCAAAGGTTCCCTAAAGGGGGAAAATGGAATATAATACATGTGTCATACCTTGTTTTTCCAAACAAAATATAACTTAAACAACTAATTGAACACAAAAATCTCAGAGAGGTGAGTTCATTTTAAAGTCCAGATTCAAAAAATGAGGTGGTGTTCATTTGACCCCTTGGTCTTAGTTGTAAATTAAAAAAATAATGCTAAAAACACTTATTTAAGCACCTTAAATGTTACTTTAAGAACCAAAATAATGTTCCTAATTCATTTTAAAACATGTAAAATATGTTTTAAAACATGATTTATCAAACTTGAAATTTACAGTTACATGTCTACCCTTAAGGCATCACCCCAAAAGCAAATATGTTAGATTATAAACATTTTAAATAGATTTTCCAAATTTAAAAAAAAAAATATGAAACTTGAAGCTAAAATAATATCAAATTCTGAAAATTTAGGAGAAAACACATGCTTTTAAAAAAAATCATCTAAAATGAAGTCCGTATGACCCCAAACCAAGAATTTTAAAATAGCTCTCAGGTTTGTGTTTTTAAGAAAACACAGAGACTGACATTGGTTATATAACCAATATTGGTTACATTTAATAATTGACAATGTTTATCTAACTGACATCAGTTATACAAATAATTACTGATGATGGCTATGCCAACTGATGTTAGTTTTACTAATCGATGTTAGTTATTGTGTAAACCTGTGACAAAGAAAAATGGCAAAATAAAGTTAAAAAATCATATTAAAAGAGTTTTAATGATCTAAATGAAGATTTTAAAGTTTCAAAATGATCTTATTCATGTGTGGGATGCATTTGGTCCCATTGGGCATACCATATATGAATCTAGGGATTTGACTCAAGAGAGGATGGTCAGTATGGTGTTAGTTCCAAAATGAAAACAAAATGAAAGAAACACATAACTAGCATAACATCTTTAGGCCTAGACACTAGGGAGATCTTATTTAAAAAGCATGAATAAAACACACAATTAAAATTCAAAATAAATCCTCTTGTAACTTCCTTGGATGCTCCAAAATGCTTGTTGTAGTGGCTTGCTTAGTTTGTGCTCATGAAGTCTTCATCAAATGAGGCTTGGCTATCTCCTCTTCTCCTAGGCACCTTTGGCTTGTGAATTAGATTGGATTGAAATTAATTTGGTATGGTAACACTAATTTATTGAAACTTCTTAATCAATTATGCATTATAAATTTTCATAATCATGTGTTAGAAATGATGTTCATGGCCTCTCTATTTATAGATTTTTGAGATTGATCAGAATCAACCTGAACCACCCATCTTGAGATTAAGATGTATGGTTAAGGATTAATTAAATTTTTGTAATTAATTTTATAATTATCCTCATCATGAAATTGGAAGAAGGGGCGATTAAGAGGCATGGAAGGCATTGATGAGGCATGGAGGGCATGAATCCTGATATTTGTGGCATTTATGGCCTAGGGATGTCTTCCCAAGAAATGAGGTCACCTAATAATGCATGTATTCAATATTCATTTCCAAAAATAAGTATTCAACAAGTTTCCATGGAATTATTGATTAGGCTTTGATTTGGGTTAATTAGTTCTTAAGCATGATTAAGCACTTTGTGCACAAATTACTCAAATTGATCAGAATGCCTTGTTATTGGTCTAAAATTTGACTAGATTGGAATTGGAATTCAATGTCAGATGCATTGGAACCATATTCCTATTTAGGATGTTACCAATATAAAATAACAAAGGCCATGTCTCATGTAAGATATTTGATAGGAAAGATCAATCTAGATCACCTAGGTGTAAAATTGGCATTTTGACTTGAAATGATCTGATCAAAGTTAGTTGGCCCATAAATTACATTGCCCTATTTAGGGACACCCTAGACAAAATCAGCACTTGAATATGTCAATTTCACATCATTTAGCATGTTTTAGTGTTTTTAGGCCAAATTGTGCATTTTGGGTGAAAATTGGTGAAAATCCCACTTGCAGGTTATTAGTGGATAGATTTATGTGTCTACAATGTCTTGCATCCCCCTACTTTCAACTCACATTCCTAATTCCCAACAACTATCCTATCCAAATACTAGCCTATCAAAATTTAGATCTTACCAACTTAGCCTATCTAGAGACTTTACCAATATCAAACCTAAACAACACATCCAAACATATCATGAATAATTTAATCACATCCCAAATATTATCTTACCAAAATTATCAAAACAATCAAGTCACATATCCCATGTACCATTTTCCAAGCATATGTGAATTTGACATTAACATCAAATCAACTATTTCAAAATCTAAACATTACAATACCAGTGTATTCTAAAATTCATAACACAAATACACATAACCTTAAAATCAAACCAACATCCATTTATATAACCAAGTTTTCAAGTAAATATCATATCAAAATATAGCCAATCATAAATAGGGGTCATGGCCTCACTCTCTATCTCACCCTCTCCTTTAGTACTAGCTCCATAATCTTGTCTAGCACTTGATGGCCCTATACCTCCTCAAAATATTGAATGCCTCTTATAATAGCTCTCTCACTCCATTAATCAACCATGCTCCTTGTACAAGTCTACATACTGTATCTATAACTCCATATACTCATCCATAATCTATGTACTCACTGATCCATAGTTAGGAAGAGGCATCTTATGCCTATCTTTCTCAACCCTCAGCTCATCTCTCTCTTGCTACCTTAACATATGCATCTATAGTTATAATAGCCTAGTAAAAAAATGAGCATAAACACCAGCTTTAACTATCACTCTCTCTATCAAACCCTCCTCCATAGCATCATCAGGTACATGCTATGTAAGCTCACATAGTGTAGACTCAATAATAGTCTCCTAATATACATCATCTCCACCACTAACTCTAGTAGGTGCCTCACCCTATACACATCCCACCCCACCTACACATAAAAGGATAACACTACATTAGATATGTAATTTAAAAATAAAAACTCAAGTATAAACATAGAATCAATTCAAATGCAATTTTTGACTACCTCCCATCATCTAGATTGGCTCAAGATCCTCATATGTAAGAAAATTCACTCTATTCATAGGGTAGAATAGAGCCCAATACCCCCTGGCCCATCATAGAGTATATCCCTCAGTACATCACACATTATCCACATTAGGAACATCTATAATAACATACTATGTATCCACAGGTAAAGGTACCAACATAGCCTCAGTAGGTCTCACACGAGCCCCAACTCTCATTAGTGCCCATGCACTCTTCAACCATGCTGATGATATAGGAGGAATATCCTATCAAAATCCAAATTACCTCATCATGTGCTCATACTAAAAGCACTCATAAACTCTAGGCCAACAATCATGTTACCAGTAGTTGACCCTAATATACCATCGCTACTCTCCATCCTCAAGCCATCTTAGGAATCCTCTATATGGCCTCTATATTATATCATGGACCACCAACCTATCTATCACCCTCCTATATTGATTTATCTCATGGGATCTGATAGCCAACTCATTCATCCATCACTCGCCAAATAACTATGGATATGCCAAACTCACCCTCGGTAGACTAATAGGTCACACAACTACTATGTGCTCATATACCTAGCAATCTAAAAATGTGGCTACACCCACGCCACTACTAAATGCTTCTTGATTAAATCTATACAAATCCCTATACAAGTGAGAAAACATGGTCTTACCCCATGAGAACACTATACCATACATCTCAATATTATGAACCACCCTGTGCATCCTATAGGCAATAGACACTCCTCTGTAAGAAATGAGGCTAGCAACATAGCAAACCATTTCTATAAGAATGGAAAATTTGACTTCACAATCACTACCAAAATCACATCACTATCATTACCTTGGTGATGCACCCTTGTAGGCACCCCAACAAAGTATCTAGATGCTTGATCAATGGCATCTACACCCATATCATCCTGTAATATCACATGCTACCCATTAATCAACAAATACAAAATCTAGTATACATAATCCAAACCTCCAATATCTCAAAATTTTCACTACACAAATGAATTCAAAGTCAATCCAAATTCCTATATCAACCAAATATTCTATTCAAAAGCAAAACACTATTTTACTCATAACAAGAACACCGTAACTCCATTTTACAAACTATTTTGATCTTGATGACACCTTCAACATCACATAATCTATACTCTTTCACCAATTCATCTACCTACTATGGAATTCACACACCTTTCTAATACCCAAGCATATAAATTGGTTCCCATGAATTAACACTTTTTCAAAACATCCAAGCAACCCAACCTATTCAAATAATCAATCAAAGACACCTTTCACTCCTAATAATTGAATTCCACCAATTCAACACTGGACTCTCAATAAATTCAATACATACTAACCTGATTCTTATACATTATACCACTATTCATCACTTTTGTCTCAACGTCCTCCATCACAAATCTTGTCCCTCTCCCCAAAAGGGGGCATCATTCCTACTATTCCTATTATTACACTTATCCAACACATCTATCTACTCTCATAGATGGATGCACCATGGTTCTCAAACCTCTAGTAGTCAAATTATTAGATACAACTCAGATCAATTAAAAATATAGTGATTCAAACTATATGGGTCATTCAACATAGTTTTTACACATCTAGAATTCAGATTATTAGCATTACTTAGCTCAGATTGGTTGAGATTATACAGTGGTTCATATCACATTGGGTCACTTAGCATTACTCAACTCAAATTGGTCAAAATTATACAATGATTCGGATTACATTGGGTCACTTAGAATTATTCAAGACATTCAAAAGGATACACCTTTGATTTATAGATATACAAACTATCTAGATACTAGATTTGGGGGCATGTACATCATTACATGCCTCACACATATAGCTTCATACAACATGGCATAGTTATTGAATAGATAGTCGATTATAGGCATAATGTAGGGCACATTATTTTGATCTCTAGTTTTACACATAGAACATGACACGATAGCTCATATCGCATGTGGTTATATAGATTTCTAGATTATCTAGATGCATCACTCACATACTAGATTTGGGGGCATGACATAGGTGTTCATGTCCTTCATCTTCTAAGATTATACAAATTAGGATTGTAGGACATACCATCTTCTGCTCACACATTTACCAGCATTTTTGGTTTTCACCCAGGTATTACTCAGGTTGTCACTAGGTTAGATCGCATGATCGTCTATAGTGATTGGTCTATAGTATTACTCAAACTTAGACCTAGGAGTTTATATGAGATAGAGGATAGGCATTAGTTTTGGACTTCTGAGCACTTCCCAAATCCAAATCAAATTATTCAAATTCAGTATAAGGGGAATCTACTATAGGGATTCCTTCTTTCTCTAATCATTATTCAAATTTAGTATAAGAGGCATCTATTACATGGATTCTTTCTTTCTCCAAGCTATATTCAGATTCAGTATAGGGGCATCTATTATAGGGATTCCTTCTTTCTCTAGGCATTATTTAGATTTAGTATAGGGGCATATATTATAAGGATTCCTTATTTCTCCTAGAATTATTTCAAGTTCTTCATACACTTCACTAGCTAGGAAGTTGGACCCTTTTCTTCTGCACACTTCTTTTCACTCAAGTAAGTTCAGGTAAGCATCTTCTCTTTTTCTTTTACTCTAGTACTTCATTGCATTACATCACTAGATTAAAAGTGGGTAAAATGTATACACCCTAAATTATTCAAGTAAACACACATATTATGTCTTTTCATAATCCTTTCATAGGAGACTCCAATTGGAGAATATGAACTTTTATTCACATTTAGCCATGTCCTCTCATTTGACTTGTCTTGGTCTTTCTAGATTCCCTAGACATTTTTATGCTTATTCCTAAAAATCCATAGCATTATATAATTAACCCTTTCATGCAAAAAAAATATTTTAGGTCTAGAACCATCCTTATAAGTCCCACATCCCCTAGACAATAGTTCCCAAATAGGACTACAATGTTGAAAACCTTAGGTGTCCATTTTTTGGCACTATTATCTAAGTCCAATTTTGGCCCCAATAGTCAGTTTCTTCTATAGGATGAGTCTTACCCATTTTATTTTATTAATGTCTAAGTTTCCTAATCTTGGCCAAATTTAATAAAATATCCCAAATTCAAAATAATGAGTCTCCTATATAAAAGACTACATAAGGAATTTTATATCTAACACTTACTATTTTGGCACATGAGACTTAATAAAATCAATCAATAGTATAGCTTAGCTTCTCTACATCACACATATATTTGAATGATAGATAAAGGAAGGGACTAGGTTAAATTCATTCCTTCATCAATCATGTGTGTTGATTATGCATGTTCCCTAAGAGATAACAGCATCAGATCTGAGACCCTTGGCATGAGGATTAATATAGGCAGTAGTCAGAATAGTAGGGGTTCTTAATTGTGTGACCATTATTCCCACAACCTAATTTTCTCCCTTGTACTTTTATTTCCTTTTTTTCCATGTATTTAGGATAATACAGGTACTAAAGATAGAAGCTGACACATAGTGAACTCTACATAGTCTTGAGCTTCAATATTTCACTGATAGGGTGTCACATGGGCTACCAAAAAGAACTTGAAAAAGCTAGACCACCAGGACAATAGTGACAAAAGTGGAAAATAGTGATGAAAGTAGATATAACACCAATTATAAGGGTGTCCTTATTATGGTGCTCTTATCTAATCTAGAAATAATGTTTTGGGTTCTATTTATGATAGTCTGTCATCCCTTCATAGCAATTTCCACACTCTACATCATTTGTTTCAGCCTAGAATAAGCTAAGTTAATATTTCTTTATCTTCTCTTTATTATGTGAATTAAGTTGATAAAATTAGAAAAAATATATATTTCACTACATCAAACCAAAATTATACCCTTATTCTAGACCTTTATTACTTAGGAATTAAACTTCTAATTTCATAAAATAATAAAACATGAAGTATTCAAATGGAGATAACTTCTTATTAAAATACCTTATCATACTCCAAAGACCTAAATTAGGTTACCATATATCTTTATAACATCTTCAATGCTTATGGTCAAGCCATAGCCTATAGATTTTCAACATACTAGATAGATTCATGATGAGTCATAAGATGTCTTATTTAGTCATTTTTATATTGAGAAAAATTAGACCATTAAGACCACCTTAAGTCATATTATATATCATCATACATGACTAAACACAAAGGTAACACCTGATACAAGCTCATACATGACCAAAAGACAACTATCATGGTATTCCTTGACATGCTCAAAACATTAGACCTATTATCATTGACATGATAATTGGTGATCTTCCTTTGAACTACCTTAGCTCATCAAGACGTATGAGAAGAGTGAAGTCTTAGGTGGAATAGGGTAATCAAGACTTAGGTTAAATACTTTATAGGCCTAAGGGTCGAAAGTATTCAATAAGATCATGAAGGGTAATGTTATCTTTGTTTTTATTCATATTCTCCATTATGTTCTAACCCCCTTTACTTTGGACTAGTGGGGTTTCCACATGTGTCTTAGGATTTTGAGGTATTAGAGGTGGAGGATAATTCTTAGAATTATAGTCTAGTGGGAATATGCCATTATTTGGGGGATTGAGGTAATAAGGGGTTGTTGTTGCTACGTACTCCTAAGGATATAATTGATCCTTTAGAATTAATGAAATACCTACACCTAACTAATACATTCCTCTATCTTATTTTCTTCTTGGAAAGGAAAATATAAGTTTTCCAATACCATAGTAGTATTAGGGTATTTACCTAATTTTGAGGACTCCAAATGAGTAGGAACTACCTTGTATTCTTTCATTTCCTTCTGGAAGATCTTGAAGTCAAGACTGAACTCCATGCAATCCGTCTCTCCATATGATGCTATGTTGTACACTCAACACTAGTTGGGTAAGGCTATCTCAAATATATTGATCTTTGGGATCTTATTGGGTGAATATTCTAGGGGCTTATGAGGGTGATTATAGCTCCTAATCAATCTATGATACATAAAATTATTGTTATATCTTTTTATGTTAGAGTTACTCATTTGTCTTTATATCCCTAAGAAGTCATTTATGATATTTTGTAGCATTTGCTAAATGGTATATATCTCATTTTTAGTGGACTCTTTAGGTGTTGTTATCCATGACTAACGTCACTTGATGTTGAGTTTAGGGAACCAAATTTGAACCCCTTGGGTAAAATCCATCAGGTATTTTTCTCCTTCTAACCTTTAACCAACTTGGATGGCTTGCCTAGTTCATTCTGTCCCAACATTTTATTTATAGCTAGATCTAAGACAATGGCATGCACTCTATTTTTGAGGATATAATGCCTAAATTTAATTACTACCTTGACTAGGGAATAGGCATGATTTTCTAAGGTAGAATACCATATTTAGGCATCTTTAAGATTATTATCATAAAATGCACTAGATGTTCTTCTCATTCTAACCTTTGAGTGAGGTAGGTGATAATGGTGTGCTCTAAAGTGAAAGTGTAAACATAAAAGTCCTACATATAGTCTGGGCTAATAAGGATCAAGGATTACATGATAGCATATTTGATATCCTAGAAATCCTTTCTTGACTCTGATTGCCACTCCACTTTAACATCATATTTTAACATTTCATTCAAGGGTTTCACTATCTTAGTAAATTTAGAAATAAAATTGTGTACAAATTTGATTTTACCAAAGAAAGATTTAGTTCTTTCTTATTGTTAAGAAAAGGTAATTTATAAATTATATCTACCCTTTCGATAATAATACCTTCCATTGTGACAATGTGAATGAGAATATTACATTTAGTGACATTGAACATTTTCTTCTTTGGGTTTAAAGAGATGTCATCCCTTATGCATATTTCAAACACTCTCTCTACGTAGACCAACAAATGATGCAACACTCAAATTGGTATGCCCCAATTATGCACTTTTAACTTTAACAAATTGCATCTCCAGGACTCAACCATACATAGAGAAGATCCCTCCTTCTACTACCAACTGTTATTCACTCTAATCTACTCCTTACCAAAATACACCCATGATATGAGGCATTCCTTGAAAAGGGGAAGCTGGAGATAACCAAAAACTTTTGTCTTCCATTTTAGGAATAATCTGGGATTAACCCAAGGCATGATAGTGGGTATTGAACTTCATAAATAGAGTTTGCATGAATATTCTATAAGAGATGCACTATTACCACCAAAATTTCAATATACTATGCTTTGCATAGTTTAAATTCAGTTATAAATACTTTGAGTGCTGGGTTTATTATTTATAAACACAAGGGGAAAAGGGGAATTTTAGGACCACTAAATAAAAAAATGAGAGGTAAGGATAAGGCAAAAAAGAATGCCTCCAAGTCTGAAATGAGATCAATGCAATAGTCATTAAACTAAGTGACTTTATTATAGTTATACTATTTAGACCAAGCTTCACTAAAGTTATACCTCCAAGAACATAAAATGGGGAGAGTTTGAGGGAAATGTGGGTATGCCTTCAATGTGAATTCCTACCAAATATTAGTCCTAGATGTTTATTGTTGAAAACTTATAAACCCCATATGAAAATTTATTACTAATCACATAAATGATTCACACTTACCAACAAAAGGAATGAAGGAACTCACAGAGAGAATATAATAGCTAAGCACATAATAATCATGGCATACATAAAATGATAAAGTGTTAATCCAATTAACATAAAAATGTTGATCATTTTAACATGAAGATGAAATAGATTTGAACATAAAAGAGACCCTTTTGCAAAAATAGAAATTGTACTCATTAAAAGGTGAAAAAATGCTATACTAATGATATGGGCCACTATTATAGTCTAGAGTGTAGATGGAAATGTAGGTGAAATCTTGGCAATAATCCAATAACACTTTTGAAATTTTTTTGGTCAACCCTTAAAATATAATATGGATCTTCTATAAATAGATGAGGATTGGGGCTCACCTCAAAAATCTATGAGGATCCCATCTTGGGCCATGATATCTACTCATTTTAGTTACAACCATATTTAAAAGTTTGAACCAAAAGAAATCCCAACAAATATGCAATAAATTTATGGGACACCACTTATAAACATGCATATGTGGCTAAGAGGGGCCAATTCCCAACTAATTCAACTGGGCACTCCCAAATTCTAGAACATCTACCACATGGTCAAAACCCTTGCCCAACTTGGCTAGGTTCATAGGAGGCTCCATGAATATCACCTCTACTTAGGATACTAGTCTCTCAAAGATTTAGAAAGTTGTTTGCATCGAGGCCTATATGCTAATACTTGATTGATGCTCATAGTGGACTGAATCAATAGGTACAATAGAACCCAAGCTCCTTCCTAGTTTGCCTTGGCCATTTTATCCCTCATGAACAAGTTAAATTGACCCATGTGGACTCTAAATTCTCATTGGTTAAGTAGAGTGACATTTGGTTAGAATATCATAGAGATTTTGGTCTCCCAATAGTAGGTTAGTATCTTCATCTTTCCCTATTCCAAGGGTTATATTATAGTGTGGGCCAAGGTTATCCACTTATCCATCATTACTCTCATGTTATTGGCATAAGTTTGACACAGCCAAAAATCTAAAGTTAACATTAGTTTGAGCCCTGGGAGCATTCACTTATTGACCACTAATTACATCATCCAACACTTTCTATAAATCTTCATGATCCTCCCCATGTAGGCCTACATCCTTTAAGTAATTACATCAGTATTGACCTAAATCCCTACTGATATCTTTCTTTCCCTATGCTCAAAATAATCAACCCTTACTTAAAACACTTGATAGTGTCCTTGGTCATCTTCATGATTCTTTGTGATGCCATAATATTCAAAGAAAGGGTTATTTGTCTTTGGGACCATAGGTAGGAGGTTCATGTAATGAGTTTACGTCATGAGGCGCTATGGTAATCACCCTTTCACCCTATGTGAACTGAGTTAAGATTTTATTTTGTGTTGATTATTTCTAGGGTCTATAATAAGTCTTGATATGGTCCTTATCATCTAAAACCATGCATGATAAGGTGATCTATGATACTATAGTCCATAGTTAGTGATATGTCAATTTGAGCATGCCAAGAACCTACAAAATGGGGTAGAATTTAGGATATCAAGGGATAATATGAGGAAGGATGGTAACCATTATTTAAAGCCTTAACATGTTTTAAGGTTATTTAGCATATGTTAAGGTATTTTATTCAATTGATATTTCATTTGAAATCAAGCATATCTTACCTTCTAGGGGTGTCTAAACCATGTGAATAGTATTATTATGAATCTTAAGACATCATTGAGTCATTATAAAGGGTTAAATTTTTCCAAAAGGGTCTTATTTCCATCATAATATAACTTTGAGGTGGTTTTATATGTGAAAGGATGTCTTCTTAGAAGTGAAACACCTTTTATTCTCCAAAAATGGGTCCTTACATGTTTAAAACTGACCTTTTAGCTTCCCTCCATCTATACTCTAATTTTAAAGCATAATTGACTCCTCATTTCCCACCTCTTATCCTCCAATGGGATTTAAATATCTCAAACCTAAGAAAATGTAGAAAAATGATGTTTTACATGTGCTTCTAGGACTTATATGGGTTTGTACATATAGGTTAGAGTTAGAAGACCTCTTGCATTTTATGGGGATCCTTTATAGACACCTCAAAGAAGAATCCATATCTCAATTATGCATAAAAAGGTAAAAAATGTAGTGGCATCTCCATCAATCTATTGTTAAGCTCATAAGGGATAATTTGAGTTAGATGGTATAGTCTATACAAGAGGAGTCAGAGCTGATGCTCTTAGCTAGAGGTAGAGTCCCTAGTGGGATTTCAATTAGTGTCATTAATTTTTAGATCAAGTCCTATGGATTTATTAACAATCATTAAGACCCCTAGGTGGTCTTAATCCCCTTGTAAACCCCATGATCTTAGTTGCAGCCAAATTTATGAAAATTTTGAGTTAATTATGATAGATTTATCATTGATAAATGTCTCTTTAGGTCTTTTAAATGTATTAGGCCACTTTGAGGATGTTATTATGGAAATTTTAGGGTTAGATCAACATCTAGTCTCCATTGGTTGGAATATTTTAGGTCATGTGTAGTAATTCCTATGTTTTATATAGAACATAACATAAGATGATAATTTTAAAGCTTACATGCCTTTCCCATGTTCCTCTCATACTTCACCTAGTCACCATTTGGTCATGTTAGATCTCCTTAAGTTTTCACAACACCCACCATGTGAAAGAAGTAGAAAAACCTTAAGCATGACTTAATTTGTTCTCATTTAACTCCATATTCAATTTTAAAGTGTATGAATGATGTATTATTTAAGTGTAAAGAGCTATTTAAGAATGTGGAGGAGTTCTCCTTTCAAAATAAATAATTTTCCTTATAGACCTCAAGACCAAAACTAGTAGACTAGCTCCAAGTGAATTCGTAGGCTTTTTATCATAATTTAAGGTTTCTTAGCATGGTTTAAGGTTTTTGAGGACTCCTAGGTTTCATTTTATCCCTCAAGATACTTGGTTCACCTGAACAAATGTATTTTCCTTGTTAAGTACCAAGATGGGGATGTTAAATTTCTCAAAAGGTGGTCTTAAGTGGGGAGTAATAGTCCACATGAGGTATCCCAAAGATATATAATATGTAATGAATTCTCTAATCCATTTTCACCTTATAATAGGTTTTGGATTTTGGACTCAACAATTAAAAAGGATTATGTAACACACTTAAAGGTTTAATTCCTCATGTACAAGCCTATGTGTGAAAGTAAGACCAAAAGTTTGTACAATGACATGAAAGGCCAATGAAACCATGAGAGAAGAAGACCAATGAACTTTATACATTATTAAGAGGCCAATAACATCATTTAAAAGGTTAGGTTTAGGCCCAACATTTAAGATTTTTCCCAAATCACCACCTACATCTAAGCCTAGGCAAATACAAGAAAGGGATATATACTTATGAAGATGACTATCTTGAGGGAGGTTAGTTAGGTTTAAAGGAGGTTAACTCATTTCCTTGTATGGCCTAGATAACCTTTCTCTTGCTCATCAACTTGTAGAAAGGCTCCAATTAAAGTTAAGTGCTCTCAATTGCTACTTACAAGGATGTAATCTAGTTGTCTCCAACCTTGGAAGTGAAATGCACATACACATTGAGGTTGGGGCTCAAACAAATTAAAATATTATATAGGTTATTTAAACACATGAATATGAAAGAGTTACCAAAACAAGCTAACTTGGGACCTTTTAACTCTACATACACAATTGGCTTAGTGCATATAGGTCTACCTAGTCAGTTAGAGTGCCTACATAGTATAAATGATGAAGGTAACAAATTATGTGAAAATTACCCCATTCTTGTGTATGGCATATGTATTGTATTAAATACATTTTAAGGTAGAGTTAATTTTAAGAGAGTTGCCTAGGCTTGACTGAGCATTCATAACACACAGGCCTATGTGTACGGCTAAAGAGTGTCTTTGATTATAGAGTATGAGAGATACCCCAATTCAATAAATGTCAAAAATTATTGAGAGAAAAATCCATGATATCTCCAACTCCTTCCATATTGAGGAAAAGAGAAATACAAACCACTTGGGTCTTTGACATCAGCTAGTCTGAGTACCTAGTATGGGTAAAAGATGATCATGATAGACCTATAAGGGAATAATGATAGAGGTAGGGGTTTAAGACATTATGAGACTTATTTCTAACTATTTTTGCTTTTTCACATTCAAAAGATGAAAGAAACTAAGATAATGGTCAGGGGTTTGTACGTACCCGAATGAAGTTTGTGCACCATTATCCAGACATTGTAGGGACTCCTCTTTGGCTATGGAAGACGACACCTGTAGAGAGAAAGACTTAAACAAAGAGATTGTTAGATGGATGTAAGGTGGACTGCCAAGTAAATCCCAGTCCTAGAAGCGCAAAGACTTCTTTGAGGGATGACAGTCCACTAGTTGATAAAAAGAATGTCAGATAAAGATAAATAATGAATGACTAAACAAAAGAAATAGAGATAATGTGTACCTATATTCTGTTATCAATCTTCCATAGTCATTGACATCAATTGTTCTACCATTGTCGATTTGTCAAGGTTGCCAACGTCAATTAGTCTATCAACGTCAGTAGGGGCAACAGTCAATGTCAAACTAGGCAATGGCCTTGGACAAGTTTTTGGTCTGCCTGTGATCAATAGAATGGACTGGGATGTCTGTGGGAGCTTGTGTGTTTGAAGAGTAATAGATAGGGTCTTAGGAGGGACAAGGAGTAGAGGATAGGTTATCAAAAGGGAGTAGGGATATGGGGAAGCTCTCTTAGCCTCTTCAAGAAGAAAGTCAGGTCTGGTGTAGTTGATAGCTGAGTCTGGTTGGTAATGTTTAGAAATAATGAAAAGAAACTAATTACTTATACATTCTAAATCACTAAAATAGTAAAGAGAGGAGAAGAATACTTAGCTCTTGCTTGGTGTAGAGTGAGAGGTGTTTGAAGCACTTGTACCTATTGTGTCTGCACCTAGAAGAGCATTGGTTGAAGTCTAATGATTGATTTCAGAGAGTTCCTGTTGATGTCCAGGTCTGAGAGCTGAGAGGAAGAGAGGTTGAATTTTAGGTCTATGATTCAGCGTCTCATGGTGTGATTTTAGGATCCCAAGGTGAAGAGAATTCACCTTTAGGTTTTTTTAAGCAACTGACATTAGTGATTTTACTAGCATCGGCTGACTGGTAATCGACGTCGGTGGCTAGAGGATGGGAAAAAGGCTATTTTTAGCCTTCTACCCAATCCTCCATCTATCAAGTTTAATTGTCATTAGAAAATGGTCAAAGGTGGGTTTAATAGGTGTGAGAGGTTAGTGGAAGGATTGAAATAGGTCATAAATTGGTCATAGGGTGATGGGAGGCATCCAAGGGGAGGTATCCAAGGTGAGGTGTGTCCAAGGGTGAGGTGTCATGGATGAGGTGTCAAGGGAGGTGTTATTAATTTAAAATAAGTTATTATTTTAAATTAATATGTGTGTGGGTTAGGAATGTGTTAGAAGTGGACCAAGGGGACCAAGGGGGAGGATGACCAAAGAATAGACACAATTATGGTGTCTACATTTGCCCCTTTTTGTCTTGTTGGTTGTTTTTGACGAACTGCAAGACAAAAATAGGAGTAGGTTGCCCCAGGTATGGGATGAGGTAGTTTTTTCCCTATTGGTTGTTCTAATGAATTGAAAGACAAAAATGAATGTAGGTTGCCTTGATTATGGGATGAGGTATTCCCCCTTAAAGTGGGAGTCAGGGGAAGGGAACCTAAAATCAGGTGCCAATTTGATAGATAGTGGATGGATAGGGTGAAGTTTGAGTGTGAATGTTGTAATAGTTGAGATTGCACACATACCACTTCATGAGATGGTTAGGTCAAATTGTCAGAGGTCAAAGGTTGAGGAGTGCTAAAATCAAAATAACTGGTCCCCAACATTTAGTCATAGCCAATTGGGTTATTCAATCCAAGCTGTAGCTCCAATGGTCATCATGTTCTAAGTATCTCAGGCTCAGGAAGTGCTCTTGGAAAACATGAAAATGTCACAAGTAGTGGGGATCAACTTGTTCATGATCTAATACTTGTGAGGGTCAAAATATGGGTTGTAGACAATTTTGCTAACCATTTGTGAGGTAGCATAAATGCAATCAAAACAACCAAGGTAGAGTTGTCTCGAAAGTGGTCATGGTTTGAGGAGATAGCCACGATCTCCAAGGTTGTTGGTTGCATTGGTTGGGATAGTTGGTCCATTAGATGGACAAACGAAGGAATGGCTAAGCTAACCTCAGAAGACCCCATGCCAATTGAGTGTTGCCTATATAGCCCCTATTTAAAGGGCCTCAGACCAATGTAGTTCAAACGAGGATTCAAAGTTGGTTGATGATTAGTTTGGACTAGGTTAAGTCATGGTCAAAGGTTAAATGGTTTGTCCATCAGATAGATGAACAAATGGATGTGGCTGACCTAACCCCAGAAGATGTCATGTCATCTGAGTGCTGCCTACATAGCCCTTATTTGAAGGGCCTCAGGCCAATGTAGTTCTCCCTAAAAGGGAGAAAGAGGGTCCGTTATGGATGAGGTTGAACTAGGTTAAGTCATGGTTAAGAGTGAAAGGGTTATCCATCGAGTAGATGAACAAATAGATGTGGCCGAGCTAACCCTAGAAGACGTCATGTCATCTGAGTGCTACCTACATAGACCCTATTTTGAGGGCCTCAGACCAATGTAGTTCAGGCTAAGAGTCAAAGTTGGTTGATGATTGGTTTAGACTAGGTTAAGTCATGGGCAAAGGTAATATGGTTTGTCCATCAAGTAGATGAACAAATGAATGTGGCTGAGTTAACTCCAAAAGACATCATGTCATTTGAGTGCTACCTACATAACCCCTATTTGAAGGGCCTCAGACCAATTTAGTTCTCCCAAAAAGGGAGGAAGAGGGTTAGTTATGGAGGAGGTTGGACTAGGTTAAGTCATGGTTAAGAGTGAAAGGGTTGTCCATCGAGTAGATGAACAAACAGATGTGGCCGAGCTAACCCTAAAAGATGTCATGTCATCTGAGTGCTGCCTACATAGCCCTTCTTTTAAGGGCCTTAGACCAATGTAGTTTAGGCTAAGAGTGAAAGTTTGTTGATGATCAGTTTGGACTAGGTTAAGTCATGGTTAAGAGGTAATATGGTTTGTCCAGCAAATAGATGAACAAACGGATGTGGCCGAGCTAACCCCAGAAGATGTCATGTCATCTAAGTGTTGCCTACATAGCCCTTGTTGGAAGGGCCTCAAGCCAATGTAGTTCAGACTAAGAGTCAAAGTTGGTTGATGATTGGTTTGGACTAGGTTAAGTCATGGTCAAAGGTTAAATGGTTTATCCATTAGATAGATGAACAAACGGATGTGGCTGAGCTAACCCTAGAAGACGTCATGTCATCTGAGTGCTGCCTACATAGCCCTTATTTAAAGGGCCTCAGACCAATGTAGTTTAGATTGGTTGATAGGTTGGTTTGGTCAGGTTATAAATGATGAGGGTAAGATGATGTTACAACCTTTTCCATATTATGTGATGGTGTATTTTGTAACATTGGTTGAGTGGTCTTTCATCCCTAACAATTTTCCATATTAGTGATGGATGTATGCTAAAAATGAAATGAGTTGATTTATGCTTCAAGAAGTAATGGTTTATGCTTGGCATAAATTGTGTGGTCGATAGTTTTCATGTGTATTGGTTTCCATAAAAACTAGTGTGAATAGGCTATGAGAATGTTAGTGGTCGAAAAAGGTTTGGTTGGTTTGGTGTGGTTGGAAAATGATTGGGTTGAATGTGACCAAGATGTATAGAAAGTGAAAGGTGCGTTGCTCCTTCATTGACAAGGACCATAGTGATAGCATAGATAGGGTTATTGCAAATAAAAGCCTCGTTCATGCATTATGTCATTGACCATTGGTTGTGTTAGAGAAGTAATCAAATCACTTTGATATTAAAATGAGCTCAAAATCCCTTGAGTAGGTGATGTGATATGTTAGGATAGGGTAACCCTTTTTAGTAGGGATAACTCTACCCCTTTTTATAGGAGACCCTAAGAACGACTATAAGTCAAGTCCATGACCTTTTTTTTTTTGGTAGACTAATCAATGTGGGAAGTCTACATGGGGATGTCATTTTGTTTTGTGGTCATTTGTGAAGCTGATCGATGTGGGAAGCTTCTAAGAGAGTGATGTCTGTAGCAAGATTTTTAGGCATAGCCATCCTTTGAGGGAGTGGTCTATATTTTTGCTTTATATATTTTTAAGGGCTTTGAATAGCTTTCCTTCAAGGGAGCAGTCTATTAGCCATAGCAATGATGATGCAACTGTCCTTTAAGGGAGTAGTCTACATTGAGAGTTTTATGACCTTTTGATATTTTGACATCCCAATTTATTTTTGATAGAATTTGTAGTCATGGACAAGACTATAGAAGTTTAAGGGCTCCCTTTTATTAGGACAAAGCATCTATATTTTATAAAAGGGTCACATAGTGTTTGTGTAGGGGAACAGGGTTGAAAGGAATGAGGATTAAGATGACAGGGATTGCTCAAGGGACGAGCTCAAGTTAAATATCAAGTGAATGAGTACTTGATTAATAGTAGAATGGTCATAAATGCAAGGCATTAAGGGGATCAGTTTCTAGCCGGCCTTCAAGAGAAGACAGACGATAAGTCCCTGATCCATACTTGTGTGTTATGATGTAAGGTCTGAGCTAATTAGGAGCAAACTTGCCCCCTTTGTTTCTTTCCATATTGGTCACGTGTTAAAGATGATTAAGAAGTTGGTTGATGTTTAGTTGAGGTTTGGTCATTTTTTGGTTGAGGCTTGGTCGATTGATGTTTGGTTGAGGTTTGGTCGGTGCTTGGTTGAGGCTTGGTCGGTGTTTGGTCGATGCTTGGTCGAGGCTTGTTTGAGGCTTGGTCGGGGCTTGGTTGGTTGATGTTTGTTCAAGGCTTGGTTGAGGCTTGGTCAGTTGATGTTTGGTCGAGGTTGTGATAGTCAGGATAGAGTCAAATTCCCCCAGTTACTTATGTGACAGGGAGAATGTCTGGTAGATTTAGTTTGAGAGGGCAAGATCCTGATCTTCCATGTTGGAGGTTGGAATCTCAGAATGATTGAAAGTGATGGAGCCAATGGTAGGTAATGATGTGACCAAAGTAGTCAGTGGTTGGGGGTCTTTAGGTTGGACCTTCACTGCCTGTAAGGCTTTGATCAAAGTTAGACAATGCTGTGAAGAGTTTTGTATGAGGTCATACAAAGATGTCTTCACAGAGGTTTGGCGATGTTGTTTCACCATGGGGTCATTAATTGGGTTTGAATAAGTGGGTCAGAATGTGCCCAAGATTAAAATCTTGGGTTTTGTTGGTTGAGGAGACTTGATGAATGGGTATGTTTGGGGGAGATAAACCTTCTCTTTCCCTTTATCTCTCATGGTTTGTGACCTATTGGCCACATTGATGGTGTTGATTTCAAACAAAGGGGTTAAAGGTGATAGGGGAACCATAGTCTTGCATTGAGATCCCAATTTAGGTGATGAGGTTTGAGAGGCATGGGATGGTGTCAATGGTTTGTTGAAAGGGTGGTCAAAAGGATCCTTAGTGAGAAGGGTGTCTTTTTTGAAGTGTTGATGAATGACAACTTTAAGAGCACAACAATGCCCAGTGTCATGTCTAGGTGTGCGATGATATGCACAAAATTTAGTGTCATCAAACCAAGATTGCCTTGATCCAAGAGTTGATGAGTGTGATGGTGAAAATGTTTGGGAGACATGAGATGATGTTGGAGATTTGTTGACAGTATCCTCAATAAGAGGGGTGTTTTTCTCCATGAATTAGTGGATGGTAACCTTAAGGGCACAACAATTTTTAGTGTCATGCCTAGGTGTGCGATGATATAGGTAAATTTTAATGTCATCGAACCAAGATGGTTTTGGTCCAAGGGGTTGAAAAGGTTTGATAGGTGGGAGGCTAATGCTAGAAGACTGCAACAACTGATGTAACAATAAAGCATAGGACCTTGCTAATGGGTCTGCATGTTTTGTTATAGTAAAAGTTGACAACTTCTATTTAGAAGTTATTGAGGGAGTGTTTGATACCATCTTTTTGTTTGGCGGTGTGGCCAAATGCGTAGATGACACTTTCACGGTAGGAGGCATTAGATGTTGTGAAGGAGATATGTTTGTGTTAGGTTGAGAGAGTAATGGAGGTAATTGGCCTTTGTGAGGTGTTGGATGTTTTGAAGGAGGTATGTTTGTGGTGAGTAAATAGAGTAATGGAGGTAACTTGTTTTGGTTAGGGGTTGGAGTAGGGAGTACTCCTATTATGGTAGAAGGATGAGGGCCCAAAATGGAGGGCAATGATGATGGTGGAGGAGTTCTCTGATGGGGTTTAGTAGCCTTCTTTGGTTTAGTGCAAGGACTACTATTGTGAGGGGTGAGGTTCAAATCAACCTTCACCAAATCTTCTTCAGTCAAAGTGGGTGAGGCAGCTAGTTCCTCTCTCGATGGAGAAGGGATTGGAGAGTTTGGCTCTTTAAGAGGGCAAAGCATAGGGATGGTGATGGCTTCAGCATGTGGTTGAGGAGTGGGGAAAGTATGATCCCCCATTGATGATAAGAAGGATGAGGGTGAGGCTATCAGTGCTGGTATGGTCAAGGCATCCTCCAATATAAGAGAGGTCGATGGAGAACTAACAGGAGAAGATGGTTCTTCTACCTGTGAGGGACCAATAAGTTGACCAACCTCTTGAGACTGTGAGAGAGGTTGGTCAGGCATAAGAGGAGAGACCGTGTTGACTGTGTATATATTACGCTCTTGGGAGTCATCAGTCATGGTCTACACATTATTTTGGCTAGGGGGATGGTTAGGAAAAGGTTATCTAAAGATGTCTATGTTTGGGTTATCCAAAACAATATCACCTTTATCTATCATGTCTTGGACAATGTTTTTGAAGGTTTTGCAGTTGTTTATGTCATGGCCTTTGACACGATGATAATGACAAAAGTCATTTTCCCTATACCATGTAGGGATGGATTTTGAGGGGTCGAATTGAGGTGGTTAGATTTGAGGGAGATTGAGGACCCCTTGTTTGACAAGTTTATCTAACACAGATGTGTATGATTCTCCTATTGGAGTATATTGACACTGTATGTATCATTGTTGGAATTGTTTTATGATGTTTTGCGTTGTGGAAGGTTTAGATTGGTTGATTGTTGTTGAGGATGGTGATCTAAAAACCATAGTGTTTGCCGACCCCTTGGGTTTGGAGTGGGTAGAAGGAGGTTTAGACAAAGAAGGGTCATTGGATTTTATGTTGTTATTTTGTAATTTGACCTTGTTTTCTTCAATGGCACATAGTTCAAGCTTCCTAGCCATCATGAAAGCTTCGTCAAAGGTGCAGAATGTTTGGACCCATAGAGTAGAAGAGATGTGATTGAAACATGCTTGAGAGAAAGGCTCAATGAGCTCGGGTTGAGGTAAAGAAAAGGAGAGCTGGTTGATTAAGCCTCTCCAATGGGCAACAAAATTAGCTATTGATTCATCGTCAAACTGTCTAATAGAATATAGGTCTATGATGGAGACCTTCTTAGTGATGCTGATAGAAAAGTGGTTAAGGAAAAGTTGAGCCAGTTGGGTGAAAGAAAAGATAGAATGACTGGTAAGGGAGCTATACCAGTCAAGGGCAGCACCAGAAAGTGACATGGGAAATGTGCGTAGCAATAACGCATCATCATGTGCTATAAGATAACAAGCGTGTCTAAATGCTCACAGATGCTGCTGTGGGTCTTCCTTACTCTAGAAGTGAGTAAACTTAGGAAGTTCCCACTAACTGAGATATGGCCAGATTGGGACTGACGGATGGATGGGTTCATTACAAATTTGCTCATATGAGAGAGCATTTTTAGAACCCAAAATTGAGGTCTCAAGATTAGACATTTTGTCCATCAACATTTTGATTAGGTCAATTGATAGATTTACAGGTGGGGCACCCCTTAGATTGTAAGGTGCTTGGAAGGTGCTAGGAGGGGCGTATGATGTAGTTGGTTGCGCTTGTATAGGCGCAACATATTGATAACTAGTCATCAGGATAGAAGTGGAAGCCAAAGATGGTTATGTCATGAAGCTAGGAGGCACAACTTGGTTTGATGTTGCTAGAGGTGGTTGAATGGTGGCACTGGTAAAAGGATAGGTAGTCACTCCCACGTTTATAGGTGCAAGAGTGTTTGGGGTTAAGACAATCAAGTTTTTAAAGTGTGATGAACTTGGTTGAATTGAAGAGTCTCACATTTGGCTCTTAGCGAGATAGTGTTGGAGAGCCTTGATGTTAACGTCAAGGAATCTCTCAAAATTTTGATCCCCTTCAGGAATAATAGGAGATTGATCGGGGGTTGACTAGATAGGAGAATATTCAGTTTCTGAAGTACACTCCATTAGGGGACTTGATATGAAAGGTGAATGTGGGAGTGGTCATTGCCTTGCATGGTCAATAAGAGTTTTGGTTTGACTACGTGTCAAAACTATTCAAGGCAAAAAGGGTCAGGTTCCAAAAACTATGTTTTTTTAGTTTTAGAAACTCATAATGTGTGTTTAACAACAAGAAAGTTGGGTTTTAAGCTTGATATTTTGAGAAGAAATTTTTTGACAGCGACCGATGTCAATTTAAAAATTAATGCCAGTGAAGAAAGGGGCTGATGTTGGTTAGATAACTGATGTCGGTGAAAATAAGTTGCCGATGTCGATGGAAAAATTGATGTCGATGACTGGAAAATGTCCTTACTAGCTCAGAAAACTAGATAAAAATAGAAAAGTAGATGAAGACAAGTAGACCCTAAATGTTAAATCCTAAGAATAAACTTTTAGAATCATGTTGGCTTATGCCTTAAAAGAGTGTGTTTGGGAAGTCGGCTTTTAGAACAGGTCCTAAAAGAAGCAATCTAAGGTTGGTTTTGGGTTAGTTTCAGTGCTCAAAGTCTGTATTAGGTTCCGTACGTGGCCTGGTGCTAAGGAGCAAGCTCTCCTCACTTCACAAGCCTAGAGATAAGTTGGGTCACTTAGCCAGTATATACTTCCCCTAGAGTTTATACTCTGCTAGAGAACAGAGTGGGTTCTCCCCTTGGTAGTGAAATCCAAGTAGGATTACCAAGAAGGGTAAGGTATTTGCTAGGCGATGAAATCTTAGTCGAACCTTATCTCAGGTATGTTTAGATGTTTGTCTGTGTGAATGTGGTCAGGATGTGTAACATAAGTGCACTATGATTTATTCATAATGTGGTTTTAATTACTAGATGAGCTAAAAATGCATTCAAGCAGAAATGAGATGCAATAGATTTTAAGCCCAAATTGAAATGTGTGTTCAAATGCAGATAAGTGGAGAAAAGGTTGAAGAGTATGAATTTCACTACTCTAAGATGCAAGAAGGGAAGGTGACAAGAAGAAAAAGAAAGAGATTCCTTTTAATTTTGCTTATGGTGTCTTTTCAGAAGAGATAGAAGAAAAGGATGCAAGAAGAGACCTAATGCACCTATATGAAAAGTTTGCTTTTAGAAGAAAAAGAATGATGAACCCAAGGAAAATCCCAGGGTCCCATGGGCATGCCAAAATGTTTTTAACTATTTTCACTTTTTCACATTCAAAAGATGAAAGAAACTAAGATAATGGTCAGGGGTTTGTATGTACTCAGATGAAGTTTGTGCACCATTATCTAGATGTTGTAGGGACTCCTCTTTAGCTGTGGAGGATGACACTTGTAGAGAGAAAGACTTAAATAAAGAGATTGTTAGATGGATGTAAGGTGGAATGCCAAGCAAAGCCCGGTCCTAGAAGCGCAAAGACCTCCTTGAGGGATGACAGTCCACTAGTTGATAAAAAGAATGTCGAATAAAGATAAATAATGAAAGACTAAACAAAAGAAATAGAGATAATGCGTACTTATATTTTGTTGTCAGTCTTCCACAGTCACCAACTTCAGTTGTTCTACCACCGTCAATTTGTCAAGGTTGCCGATGTTGGTTACTCTGTCAACATTGGTAGGGGCAATGGTCAATGTCAAACTGGCCAATGGCCTTGGATGAGTTTTTGGTTTGCCTGTGATCAACAAAATGGACCGAGATGTCTGTGGGAGCTTGTGCAGGTTTGCAGAGCAATAGATAGGGTCTTAGGAGGGAGGAGTAGAGGATAGGTTGTCACAAGGGAGTAGGGATATGGGGAAGCCCTCTTAGCCTCTTCAAGAAGAAAGTTAGGTCTGGTCTAGTTGATAGCTGAGTCTGGTTGGTAATGTTTAGAAATAATGAAAAGAAACTAATTACTTATACATTCTAAAACACTGAAATAGTAAAGAGAGGAGAAGAATACTTAGCTCTTGCTTGGTGCAGAGTGAGAGGTGTTTGAAGCACTTGTACCTATTATGTTTGTACCTAGAAGAGCATTGGTTGAAGTCTGATGATTGATTTTAGAGAGTTCCTATTGATGTCCAGGTTTGAGAGCCGAGAGAGGAAGAGAGGTCAAATTTTAGGTCTATGATTTAGTGTCCCATGGTGTGATTTTAGCATCCTAGGTGTGATTTAGCATCCCAGGGGGAAGAGAATTCACCTTCAAGTTAATTTAAGCAACCAACATCAGTGATTCTGTCGGTGTCGACTGACTGGTAACCGACGTCGGTGGCTAAAAGATGGGGAAAAGGCTATTTTTAGCCTTCTGCCCGTTCCTCTATCTGCCGAGTTTAATTTTCATTGGAAAATGATTGAAGGTGGGTTTAATAGGCATGAGAGGTTAGTGGAAGGGTTGAAATAGGTCATAAATTGGTCATAGGGTGATGGGAGGCATCCAAGGGGAGGTATCCAAGGTGGGGTGTGTCGAAGGGTGAGGTGTCATGGATGAGGTGTCAAGAGAGGTGTTATTAATTTAAAATAAGTTATTATTTTAAATTAATAAGTGTGTGGGTTAGGAATGTGTTAGAAGTGGACCAAGGGGATCAAGGGGGAGGATGACCAAAGAATAGACATGATTTTGGTGTCTACAAGACTATATAAAAATTTTAATTTAATATAAAAGGATGATAATAAATTCCTAAATTCATGATAATCACCTATAGGTGGTCTAATGTCTTGAAGCTCAGTTCAAGCCTATAAGGCCTAAAACCCTACTTAAGACCTCAGATCCCCAACTCCATTATTTTGACATAAAATATCCTAAAAAATATTTAAGACCATAAAATAGTTCATGATGATGGTATAGTTAATGAGAGAGGTGTTTTAGGTAGGATAAGGTAAAGGAAATGGTAATTTAGCCTAATAGCCCTCCTCAAGATCCAGTCTTCCAATTCAAAATGCTAGTTTAAATGATCATATATTACATGATAAGATGCATGGAACCTAGTTATATTAGATGAAATTAAGGATCCATATACACACTCCATCCATGGTGGATATATTTGGTTGTAGGGGAAGATTTATGAATAATACTTAATATTATAAGCATGCCTATAATGCCTGGTGAAAAATCAAAGGCTACCAACCTTTATTCATAACTCACCATATAAGGTTCATGGTATAAGGAGATATTAAGGACATTTTAGTGGTTATATGTAATCAATATTCATGTATTTAAGTTTTTAATCTAAGTCCTATAATTTATGAACCATCATTAAGATTGTAGACCACTTTAAACCCTTTAAAACACTCATGGGGGACTTGATGGACAAGAAATACTTCTTGATGATTCCAATGACCATGATACACCATTAAAAATCATGAGGACATCTATAGGTCATATGTTATCTTTGTACACCATAAATCTGGCATGTGTGGGGTAATATGTGCTAGAAAATGGCTTATAAGGTCAGGTTTTAGGTCTATTTTCATAATTTTCAAGCATGCTTAAGGTCTTGAGTTAGTAAAAATATCTCTTAGGCCTATCAAGAGGTGTAATTCTATCCAAAAAACTAGTCTTTCACCCCCCATAATAGTATAAATATGACTAATAAGCAAACTTGGACTCAATTGAGTAGATAATCATCATTTGCATTGAGAGAATGATGTTACAGGTATGCTTAAACAATGAAGAGGTTTCCTAAGATAGAGGCACCCTTTAACTAAATTTTCAAAGCCTTTAACAATATCAAAACATTATTTAATATGCCTAAGTCTCAGATCCCTCACCCATTAGGAGGATAAATGTATTGAATGGGCTATAAATGGATTCAAGGGTGGTAGTTAGGAGAATAATGGAGATACTCAAACAAGTAACTGCCTCTCAACATATAATTTCGTTAGTATATGATCATCCCCAAACATTATCTAACATCAAGTACATTGGGTAACCTTCTTTAAACATTTCATTTTGAAAATGGTATGTATAATTCCTCCAAATAAGCTAAAAGGTGACTAAAATGACAATTTAGCACATAAGGACATAAAAAATGTTAAAACATCATAATATGACCTTTAATAAACATTAATAACATTTTATAATGGCTCTAAACCATATCAAACCTTTGAACATGTTTGAAAACATTAAGACCTGATAAATGACCCCTAGGAATAAGTACACATGAGACCAAACCTTGGACCAAGATAAGAAATGACTAATGTGATCATTTGAAGACTATTTAGGACCATGAAAATACCACTTACAATTTTTTATAATCCCATGAAAAGTTTAAACTTGGATTGGTTGACCAATTTTGACTTGGGGTCAAAATTTGGTCAATAAATTAGTGATTCACTAGGGTAGTATGCCTACTATACTAAATGGACTAGTAGCCTTGTCCTTCCATTGGGAATTGGAGTCATTTACACTCAGTTTCAATCTTGAACAAGCCTTGACCATGAAATTACAAGCTTATTTGACCTTCAAACACACACAAATAAGGACAATAAGACACAAAGCAAATAGAAAGACACACACATGTGCTATCAAGCACTTAGGGAACACCACAAACAAAATGAGGAAATTATCTATATACAACTAAGCTAAAGAAAAATTCTTCATCTTAGATCAAAGGGTAATATTTAACAATCTCTTTCTCCATGAGATGAATAATGGAATGAAGCAAGCTAACTTTTGAGCCTTGGTCTTGTTATTTTCATCTTCATATTGAATTCCACTCCTCTTGGCATGTTCTCAAAATCACCTATAAAGGTGAACTCATATTTTACTTAAAAATCCCTCTCATGATGTTAATTAGATACAAATTCAACTAATGATTCTCTATCTATAAATGTTTATTTAGCCTTAATAGCATCTTGAGTGACACCACACTTGTTACCAACTATTACAAGCTCATAAATCTATTCAAATATCTTTGCACTCCAAGTTACATAATTTTACTCAATGAGCCTATCTTGTTCAATCTCTTTACGATAATTATATTTAATAGGTAACATACATTTGAAAATAATTTCAATCTCTTGAAGAGATTGAAGGTATTGCTACCAATCATCTTTGTCTTCTTTTCTTTGATCAACATGAATAAGATCAACTAGAAGAGTACCTTCCTATTTCTCCTCATGAACCATAGGTATGCCAAGAGTTTAAAAATACATTATATATTCATATTATAGTTTCAAGGTGGCTTATTCAAGTTAATTTTCTTGGTCTTTGTGCACTATGTTAACCTCAACTTACTTGCTTAGAGAGTCTTTCACATCAAGGCTAGATGTAACTTGAATTAAGTTAGACATAATTTGATATTGTTCTTGAATCATGACATCAAAACCTTCTTATATAACATCATCCTTGAAAATTAAAAATCTTATTTCTTCCCCAAGTGGCGTACCAATTAAAATATCTTCCTCAAACTCATTTACATTGTCTTCTTTAGCTATAAATAAAACTCTTTCTTCTTCACTTACCTATCATAATACAAGTTACTATTTAAGAAAGGATGTGGTGGGCATGTTCATAAGTTGGAGAGGGAGTATGAGGTATGGTGGGTGGATCATGAAGGGATTGGGAATGGAGGGAGATTTTGAAACTTGGGGTCTTAGATATGGAGGATTCTTGAAGGAACTCTTGGAAAGAGTAAATTGAGTTGGGAAATGGAAGGGACATTATCTTCAACAAGAACCTCATCTTTCTCATAGCCTTATTGAGGATCTTCAATAGTTGTAAGCTGATCTTCAAACTTTTCCACTAAGACCTCCTTCTTGTTTTTTATATCTTATTGAATAAATCTCCAAGATGGAGTAGCTTAAATTTTTTAGGGAGAAGTAAATGGAGCTTGAGTAGGCACAAATCTTTCTTTTATCTAAATCCCTTGATCTTGGACTGATTTAATTCATTTCATCTTCAAATATAGCTCCTTGATTTGCCTACCTATACTCATTTTAAATAGCTTCTATTGAAGGTGGTTAGTGTCTTCATGAAGAAAAGGGACACAAGAGGGATAGTATGAGGTACAAAAGGAATATTAAGGAGGAATGAGAGACACTTTCATAGGTTTAGATACTTATTTGACTTCAAATCCCTAATCTATACTTCTCTCACCTTGATCAATCCATGACTTCACTATATTCCATCTTTAAATCTTGAAATAATTCTTAGGGGGTTATCGAGGAAGAGAAGAAGCATTTTTGTTCTCAACAATGGGATGCTCAACAAAGATATCCTCCTTCTAAATTCTCTTTTGGATTTAATTCCAAGAAGGTAAGGTTTAAGGAACACATGAAAGACTTGAAACACTTGGAAGTTCACTTTTAAATGTATCTTGGGGAATAATGGGTGGCATATATGAGGGATGAGGTGGTGTGTATGAAGAAACATAAGGCTGATGGAGTTAGACATGTTGTTTTTCATGGTTTCTTAGCTTATCCTAAATTATTTTAATGAGACCAATTACATCCATCATCTCACTTTCAAAAATTTACCAAATTTCTCTCTCAATAGGTGCCCATTCTTCTTTCATTATCTGAAATTAATCTCTCATGCCATGAGTGAGGTGACTAGGGATATCTTGACCACATTATATTCATATAATAAGTTCTACCATATACCTTTCATAGCTAAGAGAATTTTCTTCAAACTTGAAATGGATTGGTTTGAGTAGTAACTATGCTAGGTAGGAACATCTTGAGCTTGAGAAGGTTGGTCATATACAATGTCATGGTCATGTAGAGGTAATGTAGGCTGACCATATTATTGATATGACTCATGACAATGCTGATAAGGATTATAGAAAGGTTGGTATGGATGATCATAGGTCTGAGATACTTCATAAACGTGCATAAAACTTAAATTCATCTCAAACTCAGCCATAATAACCTCATCAATATAATAAAATTAAACATAACTTAATTTGAATAGTTGACTAGGCTATTATAACTAGTTTATCATGCATGAAGTTACCATCGATACTTAAATGCCTCCAAAGGCTGATATCTATAAATATAATAAAAAGAATTCTTATAAAAATTTGGAGCTTAGTCCCACTGGGCATGCAAAAAATTTTATCAAACAAACTTTCACCCTAGAGGATGTCAATTTTAGTCTCCCTTTAATTTGATGTAACATGGAAACATATCCAAAGTTTTGGGTGACCTATGGTAGAGATGAGTCTCTAGATTGAAGGGATAGCTCCCTTGCACCACACCTAAAACTAACCACTAATCTACTTGATTTTAAAAAAAGGGATAAAATAAGAATAACACTAATCTAAAAAAGGTGATGAACCAATATGTATCCAACAAACCTACATGAACTTGTAATATGAAAGACAATTCACAAAACTAACCTTAACACCCAAAGTTATCCTAAGAAAAGTGTTTTAATATGAAGGTTGACTGCAACGTGTTTCTCAAGGTGGATGAGTAGTATGTCTAATAATAGACAATAATATCCTTATTTACACTCAAAGACACATGAAACAATAATTTACACTTCATATGACTTACTAGGAGTTAGATTACTTACACCAAGCATGAAATGATGAGATGAACACAAGGAGAGATGACCTTTACTTGATATTCACTATGAAATAATTCACACACTTAAGAAAGAATTTGAGAAATCAAAACTAGTTTGAAATATTTTATTCAAATTAAAAATGAATTGTCATTTTAGTAGGGCTTTGCCATACCAAATGTGGATAGTTTATAAATTCAAAAGTGGTTGTTTATATAAAGAATTGGGAAGAGAGAGGGGGCATAGGAGAAGATTGAAAAGTGTCCATGTGAGAGTTACAAAAAGGGATGAGTTATGAGTAGTCTAAATAGTCTTAAAAAGCCATGTGTCTCACTTCTAAAGATGCTCCAATCCTCTAAGTGGCGTAGGAGTTAGAACATAAATTGACACCTTGATCATCTTCTTGGAAACTACCCTTTCTTGCATAATAAGAGTGAAAATGGAATTTTTAATTATTAATTTGTGATTAAATACTCTCAAAAAAATTATTTAACACCCATCATGCATTAATAAACTCCTATAATCTAACATTCTAGTAGTAATCATCATTCATATGCATAGTTGCCTTGAAACTCATCATTTCCCATGCCTAGCTTTGTCCAAGTGGATCAAAACTTGAGTTAATATTATCCAAGTCACTCTATCTCCATGGATGGATTTAAATTATATTATCAGTTCTTAAAAAAATCCATTTTTGTTCTTGTAACAACTCCCAAGACTCCATTTTGCTCCTCAAGCTCTCATTAGGCCTATTTTCCTTGTAGCCTTAAAAACATGTAAACCTCCTTATGTAGGAAAATATATGGAGGTTATTGAGAAAATTATAAAATATTTGAGGACCCATTATCCCTTACATCTTCATGTTAAATTTCATGTCCATAATCTGAGTGGAAGTGCCTTTTTCTACCTTTCTCTCTCCTTAGTTAGGCCTCCTTGCTTAAAACCCTATTTTTCTACTCCATATTTATACCATACATGTAAAATCACACAAAATCATGTGATTAAATCTCCATAGGATATAAAAAATATCCATGTAAAATTTGAGGCCATGATACCTTTTGGAAGTGTGAGAACCATGAAATGGCCTTACCACCTAGTCTCATTCTAGGCCCATTTGAGACCTCCTTGGAAAACAAGCTTTATTTTATCACTTAAAAGATATTTTGTGCATATTTTTTCAATTGAAGGGATGAAATACATCTAAATCTACCTCCTATAATGGTTTTAAATTTCTCCATTATTTAAAACCCTTACAAAACATCAAAAACCATGCAAAATAGTGCATTTATTATAATCCATACAACTGTACATATAGAAAAAATACTCATAGAAAATCTACTTTGAGTCTTCAAAAACATCCATGAGGTTCAAGGGAAAAATATGTCAATACATTTTATTTAATGGTTCATTTATTTTGACTGGTCACTAGTAGGGTTTTAGGAAGGTTTATAGTGGTTAAGGCTCTTAAGGATTGTTCATAAAGAATAGACCCACTTTATCTCTCCTAATTCCACAATAGTGTAGTTAGGCGACCCCTAAACCACCTATAAACACCAATGGATACCATGAAAAACATCATGATTTTTTTAGGAAAAGATGATGTCTCTCAAGTTGAAAGTAAGCCATTAGAGATGAGTCTAAGCTCTTAACCATTGTTCATAAAAGGAATGGGTCATCAACTAACACCACAAGGTTTAAGTGTGAGTACTTGGTCATCATCTTCAAAAACCATATAGCTTCATGTATAGGTTCAATGATATAAAAAGTGGGAGAAAACCTAGCTTGAAATGCAGCCTTATATGAAAGGAAATTGAGGAAGGTATTATAGGCCTAATTGGTATTTTTATTGATTTGATTTGATTTTAAATGATTATTGGAGGGTTTAGACTAACATCTTGCACCTTAAAATATCTTAATAAATTAATACCTAATTATTCCACACTATGACTCATTATTTATATGATATATCATCCTTCATAGCCATAAATGTTGGGCCCCTTTTTATGCTATGTAGTAGACCATGCCAAATCAACACATATCAGTGTATGGTAATTATTTAAAATTATTTATCTTTAATAAAATTAACATTAGCTAGAAGAATATTCAAATATCTTGTGTTATCTGGTAGGCATTTTTTTAGCACCTAAGTTTGAAGGATAATCTCTTGAGTTCTTGAAAATGGTAATTGGAGAGTGTGGTGTTAGAATAGTGGAGCCAGTGACATAACGACCCACAACAATAGCTCAATACCCAAAATGTGCCCATTTAACCTAGAAATAAGATGTTCCTCCATCTATAAAAATGAGCTTAAACCTAAAGAACAAGAGGTGACATTAAGGTAGTGAAGCTTTGCAGGATTATGTCTAAGATTATACATGCATTTTGGCATAAAACCAACATAAATACTTTGGAGAATCACCATGTATTACACAATATTACTTATGATCCACTGGAATTATATTATAAATTAGATAAGCATGTTCTCTATTTTGTATAAACTATACTCTAGTCAACAAACTTTGAGTTAAGATAACTGATGTTGCATACTTGCTTGTTTGTTGAATCTTTTCATAGAGCTTAACAATGTTATGTGATTGTGACTTAAGTTCTATATGGATATTGATATATTTTTCATTATTTTTATGTATTTAAATGTAAATGTCTAGTCTAGGTGACTAATGGAATCATTATGCCATATAAAAACACTAGTATATTTGTAAAATCATCTACTTATTGAAACTGGCTTATTCTTAGGCCCTAATAACCAAAATTAGAGCACTAACTTGAAGGGCACATACCTAAACATGAGTCATTCCCTTTACTTGTATAAGTTTTTAAATGAAACTAAACTTGTTATCCCTATAGCTCATGCCATTAAGATCTATACCCATTTAGATATAAATTTGAACCAAAAGACTTGTTCCCTTGAATAGGCTTGTGCCTCCTAATCTTAACCAAGATGACACATGCCAATAGACTACTTAAGCATATTTCACCAATGATTAAGTTGCATTGAGACTAAGGTTTCACCATGTTTCAATAGCCCAACATGAATCCTAATCCCTTCACTATAGTACTTTAGGTAGGCACATAAGGCTTACACCTTGTGTGAAATTGATGGCATCATAGTAGTGTATTTAAATGTTGTGAACCATATACTTTTTTTATGCTTGCACCTATTTTTATCAAGTATAGAACTAACTTGTATTGATTGCTCAGCATGTGATTAAGCACATGGGATAAACAAGGAGACTTTTCTACAAAATTTGGTTCTATTGTTAGGACCCATATTGAATTTTTTTGCTATAATGGTGCAACAATATGATGCTCTGATTATTGATAAAGAACATCAAACACTCATTAGAGAAAGTGGAATATAGTTTTACACAGAATAAAATAACATGACAGGGATAGAATCCATCATAATGGGTGAAAACCAACCAATATGATGCTCTAAATGAGGTGTTATTTTGAAAATTAATTGAACATATATACCAGTGGTCAGTTTCCTATACCACCTCTAGAAGACAAAGCTACAATGAATGCTTCAAGTGGAAAAAAGATCACCTAGAGAGGCCTAAAATCCTAGATGATGTTTGGACTCATGTTTTAGATAAGTGGTGGATTAGGGTGCTGAATAGCTATGTTATAATTTTTAGTATTGACCTTCTCTTATCCTAAAGAAGTAGAGTATGAATTGTTTCATGAACTAAGGGGTGAATTCATAAGAGGTCTTGACATGAAACTGAAAAAATTATTGGTGGATTATGGTATTGAAACCATAATAATGGAAGGTGTAGTCATATAAAATGTCCAAATTGGTATTTTGAGTGTGGCTTGTGACATCCCATCCATAGGTCCTTTTTGCATGCTCTTGTGACCCTTCTAGACACCTTTTTGCTCATTTTTAGTTAGCCTAAACCTTTTAAATTATTATTCTACCTTAGCTAGGTTGTATTCCCCATGTTAGTCTTATTTACTCAGGTCTTGAGTTTGTAGGATAGGAGCACCCCATTTGGACTATAGCATTAGACCCTAATGTGTCCTATTTTTAGTGCTCTTATCTATTTGCATTTTTAGCCCCAATGGCTATTTTCATCTGATCCTTATCCTTCATTATGTTATATTAGTGTGAATACATCTAACCTATGACCAATTATTCCCTATAAAACCCTAATGAAAGCTCATTTACAAGGGAAGTGACTAAACTTACAAAACAAGTAAGAATACAAATAAATCACTAAGGAAAATTTCCCTATTCTCTACACACAATCACCTAATACAACTACAAACATACTCAAATCCTCATACCAAACCCTAGCCACCTCAAATACTATCAAATTAGCATTTTACATTCACATCACACTATTTCATAAAACACATTAGGTGAGAGAACTACATATGGATTGATCCCTCTTCAAATTATTGGTATGTAGGTAATGTGCCCACACAACATAAGGGATGTGGATTACACATTCAATGCATTTTACACACTAACCCCCCTTTCTAAAATGATTAAATATTATTTTATCAAGCATGATAGAAGGTTAGGGTTTGAAGATTAAATCAAATTAAAGTGAGCTCCATCAACAACCAACACTCAATATTTCATAGGTAGGCTCATATAGAAACAACACAAATACCCAAAAAGTTTTAGGTCTCTATAAGTAGTTTGGACAACAATGGTAGGATTAGACTATAGTGTCAGACCCTAAAGTCTCATATTTTTGGTGATCCTATCTTTTCATTAAACAAAATTTAGATCTAGGTTTATGAAACTTTCCTAGTCCTGCACATCCAATTTTGACCTATGTATCAACCATCTCAGTTTGGTTTAAAGCTAAGTTATATTTCTCCTTATTTATTTCTATTTTTAGAAAGGCTAAAAATATGAATAATTACACAAATCAAGATGGTGTTTATTGATATATTCTATACCAATTTATTAATCTATACCTTTAGCTAAAATATGAATAAGACTCCACTATTACCAAAAAAGTTAAATCATTTGGTGAACCTAACTTACTTCATTTTTGCATAAAAACTTAGAAACCCTAGGGAAAATTCTTTGCTGATTTTTTTTTTCTAGTATTTTTTAATTTTTCCTACATATTAAAATTAGAATTTCACAATAAATTTTTAAAATTTACCATTGTAATTTTAAAAATCATTTTCTTTCAAATCCTAGTTGAATATACTAGGTCCCTTTATCTGCTTGAGGTATCACCTCTTATCTAAATCATATTTCACATAAAATAAAAAATGGGTCTCACTTATTTCAAAACATTTCTTGCAAATAATGAGTCCATATTCAGTCTTATCATGCATATGAATGATTAAGTTTACTATATGTTAATGCAAAGCTTCATTCTTTCCCTTTCATGCTTATTTTTTATAATATGGGATGATATTAAAAAATTTACTACTAAACATGTTCAGATCCCTTTCCTTCAAAGCAATGTTTACCTTTATTTAACACAAGGTTTCATTATTTCTTTTCAACTTTATCTTGCTAAACATGTTAAAAATGTTATGTTACAAGTCAATGTTTTTAATGAATTAATGCAAATTTCCATGCTCTTTATCCCTTGTTTGCTATCTCTCATGTGGAATGTTCTTTATAATCATATTACTATACAAATTATAACTCCAATTACATGCATTTCATCCCACATACATGGTTTCTACCTAGATGTATCTAACTCTTTGTCTACTTTTGAGTATCTCCCTCTCACTACTAGACACAAGAAAACACTAGTGGTTATATCTATCCCTCCTCCCTTCAAACTTGGTTCACCTAGATCTTGTCCCAGACCTACTACTAGATCTATGCTATAGTAAATCATGTGGTACATGATATCACCCAATTTTATGAAGATAGGCAAGTTAATTACACACATGGCTATAATTTTATCACTTAGGTTAGCACCCCTTCTGATACAATTTTAGTTCTCAAGTTCCTTCAATGATCAGATTCTTATAAAGATGTGTTGTATGTAGCCCTTAGTAATACTAGAGTTCCTATTTCCACTAAAATATCCTATATCACCTCTATTCTAAACACAATGCAATGGAATGAAGAGCATATCTCCTTTGAGAAAGAGCATTAACCCCTAAACCACATCATTAAAAAATATATACCTTTGTATATTCAATTAAGAACTAATGATGTTGGGGTAAAAAGAGTGTTAGTTGATAATAGTTTAGGACTCAACATTTACAACATTTCTTTTCTTAAATATTTTAATATATAACCTATAGATCTAGACCATTTAGACATGAACATCTAAGGTTTTGACAATATTCCATAGAAATTCATGGGTCAAATAACACTTAATTTTACTTTGAGACCTAAGACATTGTCATCTACTTACCAAGTCAGGCCAAATGACCTCAATTATAATTTATTACTTGGTCATCCTTGGATTCATGATATGTACCTAGTCCCTTCCACACTCCATGC
The DNA here is from genome assembly GCA_037957365.1 of Torreya grandis. Lineage (NCBI taxonomy): Eukaryota > Viridiplantae > Streptophyta > Pinopsida > Cupressales > Taxaceae > Torreya > Torreya grandis. Next base: position 2,109,854 of record JARHVA010002289.1, on the reverse strand, counting down.
TTGTCTAAAATTTAGTCACAAAGGCTATATTTACACATTCCCAATAGACAACAAACCTTTTAAATACTATCAAGTTTTTTAATTTACATAAAATTACATTTTATACTTTAATCTCAGTAATATACTTATACAAGACACTACTCATAGTATACCTTTGGACCATAAAACACATCAAAAGCTTCCAGGTCCTGTAATTACACTGATGTCAAATCACCAATTTACCTCTCCTTTTAAAATTAAATTTCTTCATAAGATGGGATATCATGGAAAAGGTCTTGGAAAACATGAACAAAGAATCATCAATCCTATCAAGGCATCCACATAACATGAAAAACAAGCACTAGGATATTAACTTACCCTTCATCTTGATAAACCTTCCTCTACTACTTCAAAATATATAATGTTTTGTCCACCCACTGCACCTATAGACCATATAGTTAATCATAATTCTACATTATCATTAGTCTACTTTGACCTCATTGATGATATAGTTTCACCACATATGTTGACATTAGATGAATTCTCTAATGATGAATCCCTCCTGTAGTTTCTTAGAGAATATGAGGACCTCCCATCTTTCTATCATAAAAATAGATTTCCTCATCACATAAATGCCCATGATTAATTTAAAGAAAATTTAGATTCTCCCCAGAACATACCAACTAATTCAAATGATACTATTCCTACAACCCCATACACACTAGATCATTTCACATTGCTTAACAAGGAAATAATTTATTTCAATTTTGGAATCAATCAGGATCCTTGTATTGTCTTGTTAGCCACTACCCTACAAAAGGAAAAGGATACATATATTCATCAAACTTTGAAAGATTTTATATAACTCTTTACTTTGTCTTACTCAGATATGCTAGGATTTGATGCATTTATATCAGTCCATCAGATTCCATTATACCTTGATGTAAAAATATTTAAGAAAAAAAATCACAAAATATACCCTAAGGTGGCTTTCTTAGTCAAAGATGAGATATAATGCCTCTTAGATGTGGGTTTCATTTGACAAGTATCACACCCTAAATGTATTTCCAATATAGTCCTTGTGATTAAACCTAATGGACAAATTTGATGTTATTCTGATTCTTGAGATTTAAATCAAGTATGCCCAAAAGATGATTTCCCATTGCCTAATATTGACATGATCATAGATTCTATAGCTAGGTATGAAATTTTATCATTCATGAATGGCTTTGAAGGATATAACCAAATCAAAATCATTGAACAGAGTCAAGAGAAAACATCTTTTATAACACCTTGGGGTACATTTTGTTACATTGCCATGCCTTTTGGATTAAAAATGTTAGAGTCATATATCAATGAACTATGATGCATATATTTCATGACTTGATTCACCTTACCATCAAGGATTATGTAAATCCTTTACTAGCTAAATCCAAATAATGATAACATCATGCCATCGATCCATGATAGATTTTTCAATGATTTAGGCAATACAATATTTGATCAAACCCAAATAAATGTGTGTTTGGAGTTACATTAAGCAAACTCTTAGGTTTCATTATTTCTCAACATGGCATAGAGGTTGACCCTAATAAATTCAAAGCAATTGTCGACATGCCACTTCTCATGAACTTAAAATAAATTTGATCCTTACATGGTAAGATCTAAGCAATCCACCATTTTATAACTCAACTTGTTGATAAGACTCAGTCACTCACATGATTATTAAAGAAAGATACAAATTTTGTTTAAGACCAAGCATGTCAAGGAATATTTGACACAAACAAGTAATACCTTCTTAATCCACTTGTTCTAATACCACCTATACCTAATAGGACTCTCCTACTATATAAAGCTAAATTAAAAAAATTACTTTGATAGGGACACTACTGGCCCACCATGGAAGATAAATGCTCAAAATATATAAAGCTATGTGATAAATGTTAACAATATAGTAACCTACAACATGAACCATCACAATAATTGTAGCCTATTATCTCTCTATGGCCATTTATGTTATAGGGATTTGATCTCATTGGAAAGATTAACCCTGAATCTATTGATGAACATAAGTTCATAATCATAGCTAAAAAATACTTTACTAAGTGGGTGGAAGCCATTCCACTTCAATCTACCACAAGTGAGGACATTTTTAGCTTCCTCATGACTCATACTATTTTACACTTTGGCTTATCCCCAACTATCATTTTTGATAATGGAACATCATTAAAAAAAAAAAATTGTTAAGAAATTTTGAATAAAATATAAGATCAAACACACATTCTCCACTCCATACTACCCATAAGGAAATGGTCAATAAAAACCTACCAATAAAACCATCAACATCATTTTGAGAAAAATACTGATAAAATTTGGAGATGATTGGCATAATCAACTAGTTTATGCAATATGGGATTATTACATAAGTATTTGAATGCCCATAAGATCCACTCCTTATTTAATCATTTATGACACAAAGGTATTTTTACCATTAGAATTATAAATCCCATCTCTATGTGTCTCCCTTAAAGGTATCCTCATCGATGACTAGTATCACGAAAAGCATCTACACCAAGTCAAATAGTTAGACCATACATGCATTCAAGAAACTAAACATCTCAAAATATACAATAAACATATACAATAAACCTGAAACAAATGATTTCACACTAGAGAGTTTGAAGTTAATGATCTTGTTCTGAAATAAAATCTTCACAATGTCAATGCCAAAGAAGAAATCAACAAAAAATTCAAATCAAATTAGCTAGGTCCATACCTCATTATCAAAAAAATTAGCCATAAAGTGTATCATCTATCCTCACTTGAAGGAAAGAAAATAAAAAACCCAATCAATATTATTCATCTATGAAAATTCCATGTATATTATTACATTTCACATATTTTATTTTACATAGTCTGTTTTTGCTTTATTGTGCATATTCTCTTTTCACTTTGTTGTACATAGTTTACATATGATTACTTGTACATAGTTTATTTCAAAATACAAAAAAATTCAAATATTTCAAAATACAAAAACATTCAAATAACTTAAAAACACAAAAACACTTTTTAACTATATGCATTATCCATGATTTACATTTCTTTTACCATGTTAGACTTAAATTTTTTATATGTTATTGTTTGTTGATTTATCTACATCACCATGATTCACTTGATCTTTTTTGAGTGTATATAGTGACACCCAGCTCCTTAATTTCTTCACTCTACCCATTAAGGGGGCATCATACTCTTACATTCAAGACACACATCAACATATCTACCCACTGGAGGTATCTTCCACATGACTACAGCATCCAAGTTATGTCATTCCTACACCACACACTTTAGTTATTATGTTGATGTACGTTACTTACTGGCTTACATAGATTACTCTATCGACACTTACTAGTATATAAAACTTGTGTATCTCTTATCATCTACCTAGTTTTGTACTACATGTTTTGTATACTTTCACTTCTTATTTTGATTAGTTAGATGCAATTATATTTATAGTATTTACATGTCTTCCTTTCTTGCTTTATGTAGATATATGTGATTGCATTTCTTATTTCCTATTTATTACTTTTGTGTTACTTAAGACATTTGTCAATGTCCTTTGCATGTATTCTTACATGTGCTTATGACCCTCATGAAAAAATTACTTGTTTGCAATTGTATGTGTATATGAGAATTTGAACATGCCTTGTATGCTTACTTTCCTAGTTTGAGTGGCATGTACCCATGTCCCTTATTTTATTTTCCCCTTGGTCACTTTTGTATGTTTCTTGATTCTTACCTTGTGTGCTTATTTCTTCTTAGTTATTTAAAATGCCATGATCCACATCATACATTATCTTGATTTCTTAGATGCCGTGATGCACATCATGCTCTATCCCTCCTTGACAACTAACTAGACTTCTAGTTTTAGTATAATATACTACACATGTTATTACATTGTTACATCTATCTAGGCATACCCTTGTTGATCTAATAAACTATGTTATGTTTTGAGACATCCTTGGATTATCATTATTATATCATATATTTCATAACATAACACACTTCTAGGGATCTTTCCTCTAAGGGTAGTGATTAGAGGGTCTTCATTCCTACCCTTAGAAGATGGGGCAACAAATAGGGGTTTTATCACAAAGATCAGATCCCTCTACCAATCAAAAATCAATTTTTAAAACAATTAGTATAGTAATCAGAGTTCAAAACATGTAGATTAGACCCAAAAATAGTGATTAATATAGAAAAGTCAATAAAAATAAAAAATGACAAGAGGAATAGAATTGGACTATAGTGCTAGACACCAAAGTGTCCACTTTTTGGCACTCCTATCCAAAAAACCAAAAACCTAAATTATTTAGAAACAAATAGAAAGGTAAGTTTAGTTATAGTTTTATCATCGACAATTTAGTTTAGATTAGGTATTTTAATTATAGTTTTTATTATAAAATCTAGATATAGGGGTCATCATGCATAGCATGGTGGCTCTCACTTCTAGTTTTAGATTGGGCAGTTGGTACAACTTCTAGATTAGAATCCATGTTACAGACACTAGTGATTAGAGGAAATATGTATGGAACATTTACCTTATTTTCTTTCTATTTAATTTCATTACCTAGGTATTCTCAATATTTACATCCCTTATTCCATCTATAGGTGATTGGCAACATTTTAGAGTGGCTTTCATATAAGCCTAGTTCTTAGTTTCAGAATGGCTTTCATACAAGCCTAATCTTCACCTTTTGAAGTGGCCAAGATTGGCCTATTTTTTATTACACATTTGACTATCCATGCCACATTTTAAGATTATAAAGCATTCATGTTCTTTATGAGCCATCTCATATGACACACATTTATACTAACGTCAGTTCATAGTTCACTATATAGGGGGCAATGATGGATCTAAAGGACTAGCTAGCCTTTATATTCTTGAGCCACCTACCTAGAGGGATTGGACACATATTACAAACATCTATTAACACACACATGATCACATAGCTTCATATATTAGGTGATGATGGAGACAAAAGGCTAGCCTTTGTATTCTTGAACCACTCTTGAAGAATTGAGTACTCAACTCCATTCCTGATATTACTCTTGGTACAACACATACCTAAAAGATACCTAGCATCACTCAGCATCACAATATATTTACACTTCACACTGTGCTCTCTCTATACACACTAAACATTACACATCTTCATGGGCTTCACCCTTGCAAGTAAGTTTAGGTACTCTTTCTATTTTTCCTTTATCCTAGTATTTCAATTTCTTGAATGACTATATTAAGGGCGAAATATAGTCATATAAAATATCCACATTGGTAGTTTTAGTGTGGCTTGTGACATCCCATCCATAGGTCATTTTTGTATGTTGTTTTTACCCTTATAGACACCTTTTTGATCATTTTCAATTAGCTCAAACCTTCTAAATGATTATTCCACCTTAACTAGGCTATATTCCCCATGCCAATCCTATTCCCCTAGGTCTTGAGCCTATATGATAGGAGCACCCCATCTAGACTATAGGATTAGACCCTAAGGTGTCCCATTTTCAACACTCTTGTCTATTTTCAATTTGAGCCTCAATGGTCATTTTAATTTGATCCTTATCCTTAATTAGTTTGGATTATCATGAATACATCTGAACCATGACTAATTATTCCCTATAAAAACCTATCCAAAGCTCATTTATAAGGGAATTGTCCAAAATATAAAGTAAACAAGAATACAAATAAATCACTACGGCAAACTTCCCTATTCTCTGCACACAATCACCCAATATAGTAGAAAACATAATCAAATCCTCAGACTAGTTCTTAGCTACATAAAATACTATCAAATTAGCATTTTGCATCTACACCACACTATTAAAAAAAGCACATTAGATGGGATAACTACATATGGATTGATCCCTCTTTAGAGGATTGGTATGTAGGTAACATGCCCATACAAGGGATGTGGATTACAATTTTAGTGCATTTTACACATTAAACCCCCTTTCTAAAATGGTTCAAATATTATTTTATCAAGCATGATGGAGGGTTAGGATTTGAATATTAAATTAGCTCTACAATGATCTTTGTTGACAACCAACACTCAATATTTCATAGGTAGGATCATATATACACAACACAAATACCTAGAAAGTTTTAGGTCTCTGTGAGTAGTTTAGATTATAGTGGTAGGATTGGATTATAGCACTAGACCCTAAAGTGTCCTATTTTTGGCACTCCTATCCTTTTGCCAAGTGAAAGATAGATCTAGGTTTACAATACTTTCCCAATCTTGCACATCTTATTTTGACCTCTGTATCAACCATCTCAATCTAGTTTCAAGCTAAGTTATATTTTTACTTATTTATTGTTATTTTTAGAAAGGTTAAAAAGACAAATAATTGCACAAATCAAGACTATGTTTATTGATATATTTTATATTAATTTATTAATCTATACCTTTAGCTAAAATAGGAATAAGACTATATTATTCTCAAAAAAATTAAATCATAAGGCTAAACTCCTTGCACATATGAGCAAGAACAGAAGGTGAGAAGAAGTGTAAGTGAGGCATGATGGAAAGGGATGAACAACCTAACACCTGAGAGCTCTGAAGGTAGATCTATAACAAGTTAAGGTATAGGCTAATAAAGGATATAGAACCTAGAAATATTGAAAGGATCCATAGAAATTGAGAAGGGCATAAGGAAGGATCCCTTGAATTATAGTAGCATAATGAGAGAGAGGAGGAAGAAAAATACCAAGCTCAGTAGTTGGGATTATAATGCCTTGGGTTCCTAAAGATGTGGTGAATGAGGATACACTAGAATCACCTACCCAGTTAAACCTGAAGTGCAAGCTCATGCACTAGATTCTCACTAGAAGACAAAAAAAAATGATAACTAACCCTATTATCAACATTGACTTTAATAGACTTAAAAATTTGATCCAAGACTTTGTAATAGAATAAGTAATACCTTATGAGGAATTGAACTAGAATACCATGACACTAGTGAACACCAACCTTAGACTTTAGAACATAAGTGTAAGCATTCCTATTTAGAGGATGTCAGCTACATTGATGAGGCAATGCCCTGTAAGAAGTGGGTAAGCACCATAGGTGAGTATTACCACACCATCAAGATCGATGACATAACCTATACCAATAGGGTCAATGCTCAACCCTATAATTGGAGGCATTAGAGGACTACCTCCAACATAGAGGCTAGGGAAAATGACTCAGACTCTAGCACCACCCCCTTAATATATTTATTATGAAATGGTGATGTACTTTCCTATGTATCACAACATAGAGAATTCCATAGAGCATGTGGTTAAGTTTGAACTTCAATAACATGCTCAGTGTATTACCTTATTAGAGTGCAAAGTGACTTATTTCATAACCATCTTGATGGATCATGCCCATACCTAGTATCTAAAATTTGATTCGAATTAGGCTATGGTTGATTATGATATATTGAAGGAGGCCTTCCTAAAGGTAAGTGATATTCTTGAGTTTGAGAAATAAATCATCATAATGCTCAAATAAATTAGATAAGGTCTATCCAAGAGCATGTACCTATATAATACATGGTTTAATACCCTCCTCTCTAAACTTACATATGATATCCACCCCTCCCAACATGCATAATGGTTTGTTGGGATCCTGTTAGTATATTTTTGGAGAGCATTGTCTATAAATACCTTCACAAAACCTCATGAAGTACTTAAATCTATGCTTTGGGATAAGGTAGTAGGAAGTGCCAACATCAATATTAGCCCATTTATGGAGGCATAAATTACATCAATAGCCTCTAAGTTATATAAGCTAACTATTGGTTCAGTACATGGCACTCACAATGAATTGTAGTGTATTGACTATGAGATGGAGGGGCATAAAAAGAATAATTAACCATAAATAAATGGTTTCACCTTAATTCTTAGCTATGAATTTTGTCATGGGTTATATGACTCTTAAAACTATCCTCTATTATAACATACCAGTCAAGTAAACACTACCATCTATTAAAAGATGTGTGATTCCTATACTCATTCAATAATATATTTTTGAGTCATTAATGAGACATGATATAATATGGAGAGAGGTATAAGGTAGGAAATGACCACAACTAATAGGCAATAAGGTCAAGGAAATGAAGGCTATGGCTAACAAAATCCTAGCTATAGGAATCAGTGAGGTACATATAAGTGAGTTGGAGGATGCAGTGGAGGAAGATTCCCACTATGATTATGTTATAAGTGTGATTTTATTGAGTATTACTAGTGTGACTACCACATGCACCCAACATGTGGGTATTGTTAGGAACCACATGTGGTCAAGGATTACTCAGACTTGTATAAAAAGTTAACTCAAGGTTGGCCTAGTGTAGATAAGGGTACCACCATGGTTAGGTGTAAGTAAAAGGAAGAAAAATGGTCTCCTAAGCCATAACAGACTTATAAGGAGCCACCTAAGGTGTAAGCCACAATTCAGAGTGGGTTCACCACTTAGTTGCCTATTGTACTAATAAAATAACTATGCTTAGAGTATATCAATCCAAGCCATACCAAATTCACATTAAAACTTGAGCCAAGAGCTAGACCCTATCTAGACCTATCATGATAGAAGGACATCTTGAAATAAGCCATGATCATGATACAAACTTTTTAGGGAGAACTCCAACTAGACAGATATCTAGAAGCACAGGCAACCACCTTGCATAGGAAGCAAGACACCCATGAGGTTGAAGTATAGGAGTTGATCAAGATCTTATGCCTCTTATAATCTGAAGGGATGTTTCCCTTGCTAAAAAACTTGATTTTAGAGCATGTAAAGAAGATACTAGAGGAGGATGTCATGATATAGATGATTGAAGTTGTTACATCGCATATGGAGTGAGCACGTGGAGTACGGCATACTTAAAATGTAGAGTATGACCAATAACTACTAATAAATACCATCTTTTATGGATGGTCTATTTGTGAGGTCCTTATTGACATAGTACCTAAGGTAAACATTCTAACCAAAAACACTTGAGAGAAGATAAGATGACCACCCTTAAATCCCTCCCCTCATATGTTGTTTATGGCTAACAAAACCTGAGTGCAACCTATCAAGATCTTGAAGGACACCATTATAGATATTATGGGCATTGAATTCTAAGTTAAATTTGAGGTAATAAAGTTGGTAGAGCATGATAACTATCCAACACTCTTAGGGCGGCCATGGTGTTATGCTAACAATGTAGACATGTGCTTTAATAATTGATACATAACTTTCAAGAATGGTAGAGAAAGGGTGGTGACCCCCTATAAAGTGATCAAGGGACTCCATATGTGGAGAGTGTTGATATTGAATATGATATCAACCACATTCATAACATCATGGCATGGGGTGCCAAGAAACTTAACCCAAATGACCAAGGAGTGCTTGAATGAGAGGATGGACAATCAAATTTTGATATAACTAATGTAGCCTATGATTGATGGGTCAAAGAGGCTTATGAAGTGACTAGTTGAAGGTGCCACCTAGTGTAGATAGTTGAGCCAAGACTAGCTAGAACATGACTGATCAGGATTGATTGCAGTTAGAATAAATGGGTTTCCCACACTAAAAATGTAGGGAAAATGGTGTTTTGACAAAGTAAATGGAAGCTTATAGTGCTCCAAAAATATGGAGGGATATAACCTATAGATAAATATGTCCATGACATTAAATCATGCATTTCTAATTAAGTAGATAGAATGGGCACACTAGTGCATACCCTAAAGAGCATTGTTGCTTGCTAGTGGGCAGTGTAAAGGTTTAGATTTCCAACATGGAAAGATGTGAAGGCAAAAATATGCACAAGGTTTAGAAAGATTAATGAAGACTTAGACATCCCTACTTACTCAATTGATTCCAACCTAATCATGCATGTGTGCTTATGTGAAGAAACATGGACTATTTGTAGTGAGAATGCACCTAAAATCCTATGGGTGTCTATCTTCTAAAAGAATTTAAAAACATGGGTGTGAGCATGGTATGTTAGAAATGAAACACACCAAGAGATAGGAGATTTTTAGGTACTCAAGGAGAGGTTCGTACACACCTTCTCCTTCTCTTCATCAAACTTAGAGCTACTGGAGCCACTACAAGTCATTCATAAGGTAGTGTTTTAGGACACTAGCATTCTAGAAGAGCACCTTAGAGACATGATCGAGGAGAAAATACTAGCACTCCTAACATTTTTTGACTAAAATGTGCTCAATAGTGACTCTAGTGAGGAGGATAACTAGATCTAGAAGGAGCATAATTGGAAGGCCCTAATAATAACACAAAAACTTATGTACCTTATGGATGATATCACCCTAGATGAAGAATATCTAACTCATCTTTGAATTGAAACAACTAAAGGGACAAAGCAAGTTGAAGACTCTCATTAGGAGAGGAATGAACCCTATCACATGCCACTCAAAACTAATAAATTAGACATTAGCACAGAAGGCAAGCCAAAAATTACCACTATAGGTGCCTACTAGTCTGAGGTAGAGATGATACAAATCATAGACCTCCTAAAAGAATTTTAGGACTTGTTCCTATGAAACTAATGGGACATGAAGGGCACCCATTGATATGATCTTGATATGATTCAAATATTCAATATATGTAATGATCAAAAATTGGATTCTGATAATAGTTCCAACTCAGAGTTTTAGTGGTGGAACACTATAGAGCTCATTGAGAGATTTTTGATGCTTTTTGTGGCTTGTAAAATGAACACCATATGCAAAAGATATGGCCATTCGAATATTTCTCAAAAAATCTCACTTGCGACATTTGGCATGTAATTCAAGGAAATTTCAAAATTTGGACCTATCAGAGGTCAACACATGGCACTATTGAAATGCCAAGTGGGCCAATAGCCATTTGACACCTGGAAAAAAATTAGGGGTAAAAAAAATTTGGTTAGGTGTTATTTATCACATGTTATTTGAAATTTTCAAGCATGCCACACCACTTTGCCATGTTTATCATGCCACCCAAGGAAATATTCAAATCTGGCACCCAAGAAGGAGTCAAGGCACCTAGAAAGGAGAGCCTAAGCGGACCCAACAAGGAGGAAAATTCAAATTGCATGCCCAAGTGTGCCTAAAAAGGTGGGAGGCAATTTTGAACCCCTGACCTGCCACCCAAAATTGATTAGCCTTGACCTCTTGTACTATGGAGGTCTAAGTGCTATTAAAAGCACAAATTTTTACTTGAAGTAGGCACTTTTTGGACTGTGTTTTTTAACTTTTAAAGGCTAAGATTTTGAGAAAGCTTTGGGAAAGCTTATGTAACAGATTTTTATCCATTTTCTAGCCATAATACTCAGTCTTAATAATCTTTTTATCCAATTTGCATATTAGAGGAGTATTTTTAAGCCCATAGAGGAGATTTTTAGGACTTTTGAAGCAACTTTGCAAGTGTGAAGACTCATGTAATTTGAAGGTGCCAAGCTTGATTATCAGTCATAGTGAAGGTGAATTTTTACATAGAGAGATCAACTTGCAGGAAAGTTGTTTATTGTTTCAAAGTTTTTGAAATGCCCTTAATGGAAACAGTCCACTCCTTTGGAGAACCCAGAGATGTAGGCATGAGTTATTGAGCCAAACTCCATTATCACATTTCGTGTTTTTGGTAATTGTCATTTGATGCATGATTTAATTTCAATTTGATGATTTGATTTTAATTATTAAATGAACTCATGTAAGTAATTCAAATTTTGACAATTATAACACAATGTTATTAAAAAAAACTGGTTCAACAATCGAGAACATTTTATGCCAAAACATTTTACAAGTTCTTTTGAGTTTTTTAAGAATTTTTTAAGTTTTGAGAAATTTAGTATTCGTATTTCAAACTTCACTTTGAGTTGATTCAGTGTACTTTACGGATCATGCAAAAATACCCTTAAGGTAGGGCAACACCATGTAATACTCCTTTAGGAAGGAATAACTTCATAATGTCTCTTCAAGGGGACAACCTCCAATCTCTTCTTACAATAAAAGACTCAATGCTTACTTGATATCTTTACCATGATAATCATCTCCTTTATATAGACATTTATCTAACCAATGGATGGGTAACCTCTTAATCCCAATGTAGGCCAACTATTACCTAATGTCCTAATTCCACAAGTTACTCCATTATCCTAATAAATTATACCCATATAAATAACTAAGGGGATGTGTGCCACATGTCGGCATCTCCATTAACCCATATACATTAATAAATATTATCCCTAGGTACATAGCATTACTTCCCTCCTTGATATGTTTCATCCCCAAAATATAGGAAGAAACCAAATAATGAGTGTGCTTCAAATCATTGCACACTTGTCTCCAATCTCGATCATCTATCCAAACATATGTGATCTTGGTAGGTGATAGCTCTCCAATATTATTTCTAAATTCCATTATGCTCCTCTGATTTTGTTCATGATCATAATTATACTACTTTGGTGTCCAAGCATAATTATTCCTCTTTATATTCCATGTACCATATTTCATTGTGCTACTTTGATTCCAACCATGACCATAGTAGGTATTCTTTCATGCATAATCATAGTGATTTCCCCATTCATTCCATGTGCCATAGTATTTTTACTTTCGATTCCATGCATATCCATAATGATTGGAAATTTTATTTCCTATATAGACAAAATAATTGTTGTTATGACACTTCCTCACTTGGTTCCATGATTGTTTCCTCTCATGATGATGTGGGTGTCTATATACCTCAAATTTTTATAATATTTTGACCTTATCCACCTTTGCTTATACTTCTTCCACCTTTTCTTTCTTTTTCTCTTTAGTAGATTAAGTGTTCATTTCTAGTTTTAGTGTGTTTTTATCTATATCATCTGAATCTTCATCATGCTCTTCATCACTTGTGTTAATCTCATCCTCATGATCTACCTAGATTGTTATTGGTGCCTTTTTCACTAGGATATCTTATAAAGTGATCTTCATTTTACTATACCAAAACTTCATGAAATTTTTTTGAACATTAATATTCATTGCTCCCAAAGTCTCTAACCATGTGTATCTAAGAACTATATCCACATCATCAATATCCAAAGCATAAAAATATGAATGCAAAACATATTTTTCTATAATGAGCTTCAAATCTTCAAACATTAAAATATTATTACCATCTACTTGAACCTCCTTGATATTATTTGCTTAAACATGTAGATGCTTGGCCACATTCATGTTAATGAAGTTATACTTTCTAGTATTGTTTATGGACACAACCACCTTCTTTTGAATGCATCCAGGAAATTGAAAAATTGACTCAAATTTCTTTGGAGCCAAATTATTTGAACCCTTATTCTTCTTATTATTCTTCTTCTTCATCATCATCATCATCATCATCATCATTATTTTCTTTCTCTTCTACATATTCTTTTTCTTTTATATCCCATCGATCTAGGAAGATTTGTTCCATTGCTTCCCATGAAAAATACTTTTGCACAAAGCTCAATTGATTAAACCACTAATGTTGTGCAAGCCCAAAGAAAGAAAGAGATAATTCTATTTTCCATAAAAAAAATTTAGTATTATTCTCCTTAAAAGTGAGCCACCATTCTCTATCATCAACATCATCTTCCCCTAATTTTTTTGGAAACTTCATGATCCACAAAAAAAATTAGGGTTCATAAAACTCTAAAATGTCAATTACTCATACAAAACTGATCCAAAAATTCCCAAATTTTTATTTTATCTTCCTCTTATGATATTGGAATCTCATTAAAAATTTTGTGAAAAAATGTCATAAATTTCGACCTGTAGATTGAGTATATGAAAAAACATAAAATAGAAACAAATCACTCAAAATGAATCCAAAATTTCTGAAAATTTTAAAGTGATTCTATTATATCTTATTACATCTCTAGTAAAAATTTAGAATTAAAATTATATATATTTTGAAAGATATAGTTAAATTATTATAAAACATAAAATAACAATAACTCCCTCAAAACTAATAAAAAAACTTGATTTTTTTACTGTGACTTATTTAAAATATTCTCCATATCTATTAAAAACATTGTAGAAAAATTCAAAACTAATAAAAATATATTGATGACTAAAAAAACACTAGGGTTTCACTCCACACAAATTGCCCAAATCAAAGCTCTGATACCACTTGATATGATTCAAATATTCAATATATTCAAAAGTTCCCTTAAAGTAGGGAAACACCATATAATACTCATTTAGAAAGGAATAACTCCACAATTTCTCTTCGAGGGGACAACCTCCAATATCCTCTTACAATAAAAGACTCAATGCTTACTTGATATATTGACCATGATAATCATCTCCTTTACATAGACATCTATCTAACCAATGGATGGGTAACCTCCTAATACCAATTTAGGCTGACCATTACCTAATGTACTAATTCCACAAGTTACTCCATTATCCTAATATATTATACCCATATAACTAACTAAGGGGATGTGTGCCACATGTTGGCATCTCCATCAACCCATATAAATTAATATATCATATCCCTAGGTACATAACACCCACCCTTCCCTTAGAAAAATGATCATAAAACTAATGGATGGTGTGAGGCTTATCAAGAAGCCCATATATAAGATTAATCCCAATACCAAGGTAAAAATAGAGATTGATAGAATGTTAACCACTAGTGTCATCTAACCTATACAAGAGTCTGAATGGGTGAGCCTGATGGTCATAAAAATCAAGAAGGATGGGTGTATATAGATATGTTTCAACTATAGAATTTTTAATGCCACCTATGTCATGTACCCATTCCTAACCTCATTCACTAATGATGTTCTAGATGGCATCATGGGTTGAAAAATATATACTTTCACTGATGAGTTCTTGGACTACCATCAACTATAAATTAAGGAGGAAGATAATGCCGAAATAACCTTTTTGGCTAAATGGGGTTTCTTTACTTATAATGTGATGCCCTTTGGACTCAAGAATGTGGCATCCATATTTTCTAGAGTAGTGATCACTGCTTTCAAGTACTTCATCCATAGGTTCTTCCAAGTCTATCTCGATGACTGGACTATATATTGCCTTATCAAGGATCACTATGACAATATGTGCCTCATGTTTAAGAGATGCAAACAACTTTAGA
Organism: Torreya grandis; assembly: GCA_037957365.1. NCBI lineage: Eukaryota > Viridiplantae > Streptophyta > Pinopsida > Cupressales > Taxaceae > Torreya > Torreya grandis. The sequence goes on along the minus strand of JARHVA010002289.1, from coordinate 2,094,720 downwards.
TATCTATAAACCTAAAGAAGTACATTTTTTAAACCCCTTTTGGGAGATTACTCAAGCATATCATCTGAAAGGATGGTTTACTTGTTGACCATGTGAAGATAGCAATCATAATTTAGCTCCAAACTCCTTCAACATAGAAAGATAGTTATGCCTTCCTATGCCATTATGTTTATTACAAGAAGTTTATACATAGCTATGAAAAGATCTTAGTTCCTTTGGAGGAGATCTTATGTAAATATGGCCCATTATATTTGGGTGATGCATAAGAGGAGGCCTTTGAAACATTAAAGATAAAATTTGTTAGCACACCAATTTTACAATTCCCAAACTAGACCAATCCTTTCCACATCTATGTTGATGCTTCTATATTTTCAATTAGTGCCATATTGATGCAACCAAGCAAGGGAAATATAGACCACCCCACCTCCTTCACAAGTAAGAAATTGATACAAGTAGAACAAAATTACACCACCACTAAGCATGAGGAGGCACTTGCAATGGTCTATGCCTTACAAAAATTTAGGTAATATCTATTGGTAACCCCATTAATATTTTTCACTGATCATGAGGCACTCAAATACCTTATAAACAAGCCTATTTTACATGAGTGCATATGCAGATGGATAGTTCTATTCTAGGATTTCTAGTTCTCCATTGTTGTTAAACTTAGAAAGCAAAACTTGGGGCTAGACCATTTTTATTACATAAATTTTGATGACATAGTGGTGCCAATTGAGGATGATATGTCAGATGCACAATTATATATAATCCATTGCATCCCTAAAGACTTGGTAGAGATTACCACTTTCCTAATATCTAGGTTTTCTACCTAGACCATGTGTCAAAAGGATTAGAAGCAACTTATGGTTCATGCCACCCCATTTTATCTCATTGAGGAAGAGATGTACAAAATAAATATAGATTAAGTCCTACATTGATGTGTTTTAGAACATGAAAGGGAATCCATATTATAAAAAGTGCATGAGGGAATCATAGGAGGCCATTGTGTTGGAGATGCAACAACCTGTGATATATTACAGTTAAGATTGTGGTGGCCAAGCCTATTATAGGATGTAAAGGAGTACACCAAGGCATGTGACATATGTCAGTGCATTAGGAAACCCAACCACTAGGATGAGACACCTCTCATCCCATTTTTCCTAAGTTCCATTTAAGAAATGGGCCATTGATTTTGTTAGACCAATAACTCCCATAACATAATGCACATGTGTAGGGTATATTTTTGTGACCACTGAATATTCACTTAGTGGGCCAAGGCCACATTAACAATGGATTATATAGCCATGAAATTCATCTAAGATAACATAATAAGCAATTTTCCCTATGGACTTCATGGTACCATACTTACCCATTACATGGATTGGTTTCTTAGATGACCATAAATATTTGAGCACAAGGTTGGAAGACTTGGAGAACATAGATGAAAAACATACCCAAGTAAGATGGAGTCAACAAATTGAAAATATGCAACAAAATCACAAAGAACTAAGTAAAGGAGCATTGGTGTTGCTCTATTAATTGAAGTACCTTAAAAAATAAGGAAAATTTAAAATAAGGTAGATGGGTCCCTACATCATCCACCACATAGTGGAGACAGGTGCAAGAAAGTTGCACAAATTGTCTAGTGAAATGTTCCCTGGGTATTTCAATAGCAATTGATTGAAATCATATCAATAGTAGGATGGTGCTTGCACCATAAAGATACTAACTTATTTTCATCACTATTTTGTTTGAGTTGAGATGAATAGAAGATATTTTGGTAAAATCCAAACAATTCTCTTTATTTTGTTTCTATTCCTTGTATAGTTTAAAGGGGCAATAAGTGGTGTACGATGGTCTTAAGGACTTAATGGCTGATACTTCATGCATAATTATAGCTAGGTAAATTGATCACTTTCACTTTATAAGCACATGATTCCATGACACCTAAGTTATGGTCATGTAAATCAAGCCTAGATCAAATGAATTTTCTTGGCTTCTCACACATAATTCCAACTAGGTGAGTCAAGCAATTATGCTATATAAGAGCATGAGGCTAGACATCTAAGTGGTGGGTGCATGAGACTCACCAGATATAAGAAGAAGATGAAAAAGATCCCTGTGTTTAAGGTGAAGATTTTAAGGTTCTTGAATTCCCAAGAATGAACTACTCTAGTACTTCCACACATAATACTAGTTGGATGATTCGATCTCATTTGATTTCTAAGCACCTAGGGCTAGATGTTTCTACGCTAATTTCGCTTTCACATTCAAAAGATAGAAATGAGAAACTAAGAGATGGTCTAGGGTTAGAAGATACCTAGATGTAGTCGTGCGCACCAAAATTAGACATTGGAAGGTACTCCTCTTTGGCTATGGAGGAATGACACCTGTAAAGAAAAAGAGACTAAAACACGAAAAATGTTAGACGAGGAGACGGTGGGCTGTCAAGCAAAATCTTGATCCCTAAAGTACAAAGACTTCCTTAAGGGATATCAACCCAATAATTAAAAATAGAATATTTGACTGAAGTAGAAATAATGAAAGACAGAATGAAAGCAATAAAAGACAAAAAGTAGAATGTGTACCTGATATGCAGCAAACTACTCTGCACAGTCACCGGTGTCGGTCTCTGTGTCAGCATCGGTCAAGAAGGGTGCCGACATTGGTTAAAGTGCCAGTGTCAGTAGGGGTAATGACCGGCGTTGATCGGGGCAACAATTTTTAGATGGGGTTTGGTCGGGTCTGGGCAGAGTTTTAGGATTGCATAAGAGTCTGAGGTTTCATCTGAGGGTTAAGAAGCTAGTTTGGGAGTCAGAGGAATTATTTGGGGGTTTTGTGTAGGGATCTAGGCAGAGTTATAGACTATATATTCTGGATAGGGTGGATAGAGGTGATATGGGAGGAAGTCAGGCTGGGGCTATAGTCTGAATCTAGATAGGGGTTGTGATAGTAAATAAAAAATAATAACCAAAGAAGAAAATAAAAACATAGAACAAATGCTTACCTATTACACGCTGAAGATAAAATAGGAGACATGATTGATGTTGTCGAAGTGTCTTAGAAGTTCGATGTAGCAGACCTCCAGCAAGATGATTGAAGCAGAATACCTGTACTGGAGAGAGAGAATGTGAGAGATCGATTGCAGATTGGTTGAATGTAAAAGTTGGCTGATTGTTCAAATGAAGAGGTTGTTGATTGATTGAATGTTGAATGGTTTTCTGATTATTATGAAGGAAGGTTTGATAACTGATCAAAAAATGGATTGGCAACTGAATGATGAATAACAGATAATAGATCTTACATTCGGGTCGAGAACGTAGTGTTAAGGATAACCGATGCCAATAGGATCGCCAACATCGGCCGAGTAGTGACCGACGTCGGTGACGTTGGCCAGGTAGTGACCATCATCAATAGATGTAGAATGGGGACAGAGGCTAGCTTTAGCTTTTTGCTCATTTTTACATGCTGCCAGGGTCAAGGCTCATGGGAAAATGGTCGACAGGGGCTAAATAGGCATGGAAGAATAAAAATGGGGGTTAAGGGGAGGATGACAAGGGTTATACACAATTTTGGTGTCTACATTTGCCCCTTTTTGTCTTATTGGTTGTTCTGGATGAACTGTAAGACAAAAATAGGAGTTGGTTGCCCTAGGTGTGGGATAAGGTCAATTGCGTCTTGTTGGTTGTTCAAATGAACTGCAAGACAAAAATAGGAAAAGGTTGGTTGCCCTGATTATGGATAAGGTATTCCCCCTCAAAGTAGGAGTCGAGGGAAGGGAATCAAGAATTGGGTGCTTATTTGACAAAGAGTGGATGAAAAAGAGGTGAGGATGAAAGTTGTAAAAGTCGTGATTGCGTGCATACCACTTCACAAGATGGTCAGGTCAAATTATCGCAGGTCAAGGGTCAAGGAGTGCCAAAATTGAAATAACTAGGCCCCAGCATTTAGTTGCCTGCTGATTAGGTTATTCAATCTAAGCTGAAGCTCCAAATGGTTATCATGTTCCAAGTATCCCAGGCTCAGGAAGTGCTCCTAGAAACATGAAAAAGTCACAAGTAGTGTGGATAAACCGGTTTGTGATCCTATACTTGTGAGGGTCCAAAAATAGTCTATGCACAATTTTGCTAACTATTCATGAGGTAGCATACAGGAAAAAAACAATCAAGGCAACATTATCTTGGAAGTGATCGAAGTCGAAGGAGATAGACATGATCTCCAATGGTCATTGGTCGAGGTGGATGGATGGACGAAAGGATGTGGCTGAGCTAACCTCAGAAGATGTTATGTGATCTGAGTGCTGCCTACATAGCCCTTGTGTGAAGGGCCTCAGGCCAATGTAGTTCTCCCTAAAAGGGAGGAAGGGTCAAATGGATGGAATTGGTCTTGGTCGAGGGCAAGGTCATGGTCAAAAGGAGGAAAGAAGGTTTGTCCATCAGAGAGATGAACAAACAAAGGTGGTCAAGCTAACCCCAGAAGATGTCATGTCATCTGAGTGCTGCCTACATAGCCCCGGTCTTAGGGCCTCAGACCAATGTAGTTCGAATAAAGAGTCCGAGTGGTAGATAGGTGGTGAAAGGGGTCAATAGACTGGTCTTGGTCAAGGTCAAAATGATGAGGAGAAAAATATGTTACAGCCTTTTCCAAATGGTGTATTCTGCAACATTAGTTGAGGGGTCTTTCATCTCTAGCAATTTTCCATAGTTGTGATGGATGTATGATAAAGATGAATTGAGGTCTATTTATGATTCAACAAGTATTGGTTTATGCTTAACATAAATTGTGTCTGGTCGATAGTTTCCATGTGTATTGGTGTCCATAGAAACTAATGTGAATAGGCTATGGGAGTGGCCTGAAAAGAGAGTTGAGTTGAGTTGATTAGGTTTGACAAGTGATGAAGTTGAATGTGACCAAAGTGTAGAAAAAGTGAAAGGCATATTGCTCTTTCATTGACAAGGACCAGAATGACAGCATAGATAGGGGTTATTAGAACCAAGAGCCCCATTCATGCATGACATCGTTGACCATATGTTGTGTTAGAGAGGTAATCAAATCACTTTGACATTAAAGTGAGCTCAAAGTCCCTTGAGCAGGTGATAGGGTAACCCGTTTTAGAGCAGAGATAACTTTGCCCCTTTTTATAGGAGACCCTGAGACAACTACAAGCCAAGTCCATGATTTTTTTTTATTTTTTATTTTTTATTTTTGGTGCAGACTGATCAATGCGGGAAGTCTACATAGAGATGTCATTTGCTTGGTGGTCTTTTGCAAAGCTGATCAATGCGAGAAGCTTCTAAGAAAAATTGTTGTTTGTAGCAAGAGTTAGTCATAGCCATCCTTCAAGGGAGTGGTCTATATATTGCTTTATATATAAGGGCTTTGAATATCTATCCTTTGAGGGAGCAGTCTATTAGCTACAACAATGATAGTACATCTGTCCTTCGAGAGAGCAGTCTACCTTTTGATGTGATTTTGGTGACCTTGGATATTTTGGCATCTTGATTTGTTTTGAAAGAAAAGTGAGTCATGGACAAGACTATAGAAGGTCAAGGGCTCCCTTTTATTAGGACAAAGCATCCATACTATATAAAAGGGGTATATAGGACTTGTTAAGGGGAGTAGGGTTGAAAGGAATGAGGACTAAGAGGACGGGGATTGCTCAAGGGATGAGCTCAAGGTAAATGTCAAGTGGATGAGTACTCGACTAACAGAAGAATGGTCACAGATGCAACACATTAAGAGGCTCAGGTTCTGGTCATCCATCAAGAGAAGACAAATGATACATCCCTGATCCATACTTGTGCGTGATAATGAAAGGTCCGAGCCAATTAGGGGCAAACTTGCCTCATTTACTATGCTCCATATTGGTCACGTGCTGATTCTCTTTGAGGATGAGGTCTCTGATATTGAAATCTCATTCTCACATATTTTTTTCATAGGCTCATTTGATGCGATGTTGATAAACATGGAGATGGTTGAGGGCAACAAGGCGGTGCTCGTCAAGTAACTCAAGTTGAGCTAAGCGATCTTGATGAAAGTCATTGTTAGAAAGAATGTCATGCAGAGAGATGTGGAGAGATGAGATCTATACTTTGAGAGGTAGGACAGCCTCTGTTCAGTACACTAGAGAGAAAGGGGTAGCACCAGTAGAGGTTCGAATGCTAGTGTGGTAGGCCCACAAAGTGAAGGGAATGTGAATATAGCCAATCCCTTCCAGTGTCACTGACCACCTTCATGAGAATTTTAGTCAAGATTTTGTTGGAAGCCTTGGCTTGCCCATTTGCTTGTGGGTAGTAAGGCGAAGAGAAACTGAGCTTGATGCCAAATGAGTCACAGAGTTTTTAGATGGTCTTGTTTTTGAAGGACTTGCCATTGTCAGTGATGATTTTATGAGGGACACCAAAATGATAGATGATGTGGGTGCTGATGAAGTCAATGATCTTGTCAGCTTTTGTGGAGATGAGAGGAATGGCTTCCACCCACTTGGTGAAATACTCAGTGGTGGTGATGATGGATTGATGATGAAAAGATGAATGAGGGTTAATCTCATCGATGAGATCTAAGCCCCACTGAGAAAAAGGCCAAAAATCCTGAGCGACTTATAAGGTGTGACTAGGAAGATGAAGCAAGTTAGAGTGCTACTGACACTTGATGCAATGTCGAACATAGTCGCTATAGTCTTGATGAAGTGTGGGCCAATAATAACCCAAGTGAAGGATGCGCTTGGCAACCGAATTCCCACTGAAATGTCCACCACAAATCCCATTGTGGACTTGCTTAATGGCCTAAGATGCTTCAGTGGAGGTGAGATAGCAAAGAAGGAGGCCGTCGAAGCCTCGCTTATAGAGAAGACCCCCTAGCATGGTATAGCGAGAAGTACGCTTGATAAAAGCTCATCGCACATTGTTAGAGAGGTTGGGAGGAATGACAAAAAAAGATAAGAAGTCCACAAGTTGCTTATACCAAACATCTCGTGGGCTAGAGTCTATAGTGTTGACATGATTAATGTTAGGAGAGATATAGGAAGGCAACGGCACATGATGCACCATGAAAAAAAGTCTGGATGTAGATGAGGAAGATGGGATATGGGAAGTGAGAGAAGCCATGGTGTCAACAAACTTATTTGTGGATCGAGGAACAGTCTGCAAGAGGTAATGGTCGAAAGAGGCTAGAAGAATGCCAGTACGGTTTTTGTACCTTTGCAAAATTTCATTTTTATAGAGGTATGAACCATTGACCTGATTGATGATAAGCTACGAGTCACCGAAGATGTTGATGGACTTGATGCTGAGAGAGAGGGTGGTCTGAAGTCCCAAAATTAAGGCCTCGTATTCAGCCATATTATTGGTACAATTAAAGTTGAGCTTGAAAGACAAAGGCATGGGCTCACCATCAAGTGGGATGAGAATGACTCTCACACCCCCACCAAGTTGACATTTGGAGCCATCGAAGAACATGGTCATTTGGTAGACAGTGTCATCGGTGAAAAGCATGGTGATAGACTCATCAGGAAACTCGCACTGCAAAGGTTGATTGTTGCGAAGAGGGGCATCTGCTAGTTGATCGGTGATGGTTTGCCCCTTGATGGATTTTTGCTAGATGAATTCGAGGTCAAACTCAACAAGCATCATGAGCCACCGAGCCATACATTGATGTTGATATGGCTTGGAGTGCATAAACTTAAGAGGGTCGGTATGAGTGATGACAAAGGTTTTGTGATTAAGAAGATAGTGGTAGAGCTTGGTAATGGCAAAGACTAATGCCAAATAGAGTTTCTCGGTATGAGTATACTGAGTTTCATAGTCGACTAGTGTTCAGCTGATATAGTAGACCGCTTGCTCACGGTGATGCTCATCCTGGTGCGCGATACTAGTGACTTTTGCTTGGGCAGAGTCAGAGGAGGCTTCCGTACCACCTTCTGAGTTGATGGTGTGGTGACAGGCAAAGACGGTACTTTTTTCATGGGAGGTACTGCCCTTTTGGGAGAGGGTAGGCTAGCGGTAGGTAAAGGAAGCAAAGGAGGCAACTGGTTTTGATTAAAGGTCAGAGTGGGAAGGACTCTGGTCAGGGTTGAAGGATGGGGGCCCAAAATGGAGGGTAATGGTGACAGAGGAGGAGGCATTTGCCTCTGTGGTTTGGTAGTCTTCTGTGACTTGGGTTGAAGACTACTATTGGTCGAGGTCTGATCTAGGTCCACCTTCACTTGTGGATGAGTGAGGGTAGAGACAGGGCAAACGCTAAGTAACTTGATAGGTTTAGATGAGGTAGATGCGGGTTTTGGTTTTGATGGGGTTGGTTGAGGTTTAGAAATGGGAGTCTAGTTTTTGTTAAGGGTCTTGGGAGATTTCACCATGGGAGGATTAGCAGCATGAAACAAGAGGGCACGAGCATGTTGAAGAGCTGTGAGACACTCCCACAATCCCTAATGCTCCACTTTCCTTAAAGGGAGAAGTTTGAGTTTCTCCACTAACCAGGAAAATGGCTGAGAAGATGTTGGATGAGGTTTGGGTTCTTGAGAAGATGTGGATGGTTATGGGGTTGAAGATGAGACGGGTGTAGTAGTCTCAGACCCAAGGCATGATGGAGTTGTGACAGGTTTGTCTGTGGTTAGAGATGAAAGAGAGGCAGGTTCTTCACTGGGTGGAGAAGAAACTAGAGAATGAGGCTCCTCAAGTGGGTAAAGGGTAGGGATGATTGTGCCCTCCACTTACGGTCAAGGAGTAGGAAGAGTTGGGTCCTCCATGGGCAACAAGAAGGAGGATGGTGAAACTGGTAGTGCTGGTAAGGTTGAGGCATCCTCCAAGATGAGAGAGGTTGACGAAGAACTAATTGGAGAAAGAGGTTCATCTACATGTGATGGACTGATGGATGGACTCACCTCTTGAGGTTGGTTGGAAATGAAGGGCGAGACCATATTGATTGTTTGAATGTTGTGTTTGTGAATGTTGTTAGTCAAGGTCTGGACATTATTTTGAGTTGGTGGATGATTGGGGAATGGTTACTTGAAGATGTCGATGCCCTAATTAGGTGGCACATTGGGATTGTTGAGGATGAGGTCACCTTTTTCCAGCATATCTTGGATGATGTTTTTAAGGGTTTTACAGTTGCCTGTGTCATGTCCCTTAACACAGTGGTAGTTACAGAAGTTGTTTTCCCTATACCACGCAGGGATGGCACATGAGGGATCAAATTGTGGAGGTGGCCAGATCTGGGGGAGATTGAGGACCCCCTGTTTGATGAGTTTTTCCAGCACAGATGTGTATGATTCTCCAAGTGGAGTATATTGTCACTGTATGTATCTCTACTGGAATTGGCGAGTGATGCTCTGAGATGTGGATGGCTCAGGCTGGTTAGTTTAAGGGGAAGAGGAGGAAGATCTAACAACCACAACATTTGCTAAAGCTTTAGATTTAGGATTGGATGAGGAAGGCTTAAAAGAGGGGTTATTGGTCTTGGAGTTAGGATTCTTGCTCTACAAATTGACTTTATTCTCCTCAATGACATGTAACTCAAGTTTATGGGCCATCGTGAAGGCTTCATCAAAGGTGTGAAAGGTCTGAACCCGTAAGGTGGAAGAAATATGTCTGGCGCAAGCTTGGGAGAAAAGTTCAATAAGTTCAGGTTGGGGTAAGGAAAAGGAGAGTTGATTGATGAGGCCCCTCCAATGAGCAACAAAATTAGTAATGGATTCATCCTCAAATTGGCGGATAGAATAAAGGTCTGTGATTGAGACCTTCTTGGTGATGTTGATAGAGAAATGATCAAGGAAGAGCTAGGCCAGCTGAGTGAATGTGAAGAGGGAATGGCTGGCAAGGGAGCTATACCAGTCAAGTGTAGCACCTGAGAGAGACATAGGAAATGTGCATAAAAGCAATGCATCATTATGGGTAATAAGGTAACAGGCATGTTTGAATGCCCGTAAGTGTTATTGTGGGTCTTCCTTGCTTTGAAAATGAGAAAACTTAGGAAGTTCCCACTAGCTGGGATATGGCCTGATTGGGATAGAAGGATGAATGGGCTCATTGCAAATTTGTTCATATGAGAGAGTATTGCGTGAGCCAGAAATAGAGGTCTCTAGGCTAGACATCTTGTCCATCAGCATTTTGATGATATCTACTGACGGATTGGCGGGTGAAGCACCCCCTAGATTATAAGGCACTTGAAAGAGGCTAGAAGAGGCATACGACGTAGTCGGTTGTACTAATAAGGGTACAACGTACGGATGACTAGTCATAGGGATAAAAGAGGAGACTAAGGATGGTTAGGTAGAAGGCACGGCTAGGCTCGATGTTGCCGTGGGAGGTTGGTTAGTGGTAACATGGGCCAATGGATAGGAAGCCACCCTAGTGTTGATAGGAGCCAGGGTAGGTGGAATAGAGACGACCAAATTATGAAAGGGGGTAGAGAGTGGTTGAGTGGGCTGAGGTTGATAGGGGGCCAAAACCCTGGTGGAAGTGGGCCCAAAGATGGAGGGAGAGGCCACACTTGGATGGTTAGTCAAAGGCTAGTCATTGGTAGAGGCAATAACATGGGTGTCTAAAGGTTAAACTACAGACACTGTTGATATGGCCGCAGTCTCGAGAAGAGAGGTCGGCATTCCATAGATTGGATTGCCCAAGGAGTCTCGTGTTTGGCTATTTACGAGATAGTGCTATAAGGCTTTGATGTTGAGGTCTAAGAATCATGCAAAATCTTAGTCCCCTTCTGGGACAATAGGAGTCTGGGTCGGGGATGGTCTAGTAGGAGTTCTTTCAGTCTTCGAGTGGAACTCCATTATAGGACTGGTTATGGACGGGGTAGACAGAAGCGGGTGATGCCTTGCGTGATCGACTAGAGCCTTGGCTTGACTACGAGTCAGAACCATTCAAGGCAAGAAAGAACGTCCTCACAAGCTCAAACAAGCAGATCCTAAAAAAGAACCCTAGGAGTAAATTAGTAGGATTATAGTGGCTTATGCCTTAGAATGTGTGTAGAAGAAGATTGGCTTTTGAGTCGGGTCCTAGAAGAAGTAGTCTATGGATGGTTTCGGGTCAGTTATGGTGCTCAAGAAGTTTGTGTTAGGTTTCATACATGGCCTAGTGCTAAGGAGCAAGCTCCCCTCACTTCACGAGTCCAGTGATAAGCTGGGCCCGCTTAGCCAAAATATACTTCCCCTAGAGATTAGACTCTGTCAGAGAACAGAGTGGGCTTTCCCCTTGGTGATGAAATCCAAGTAAGATCACTGGGATGGGTAAGGTATCCGCTGGGGGATGAAATCCCAGTTGGGCCTTGTCTCAGGTAAGTTAAAATGTTTGTTTTGTGCAAGTGGTTTGGTCGTGTAACATCAAGTGGACTAGATTAATTCAATATGCAGTTATTAATTACTAAGTGTGGTCTAAGAAATGCAAGCAAGCAGAAATGCAATGCTACGTGTTTTAAGCCCAAGTCAAAATATTTGTTCGTATGAAGATGAATGGAGAAAGGGTCGAAGAGTATGAGTTTTGGCTAGTCTAGAAGTGAAAGAAAGAAAAGAAAAATTCTTTTTATTCCTGCTTATGGTGTCATTTAAAAGAGATGAAAGAGGCAAAAAGGAAGAAACCTAATACACCTATATGAATGAAAAAAAGAAAGAACCCAAGGAAGGCCTTAGTATCCTACCGGGCATGCCAGAATGTTTCTACACTAATTTTGCTTTCACATTCAAAAGATAGAAATGAGAAACTAAGAGATGGTCTAGGGTTAGAAGATACCCAGATGTAGTCGTGCACACCAAAATCAGATGTTGGAAGGTACTCCTCTTTGGCTATGGAGGAATGACACCTGTAAAGAAAAAGAGACTAAAACATGAAAAACATTAGACGAGGAGACGGTGGGCTATCAAGCAAAAGCTTGATCCCTGAAGTACAAAGACTTCCTTAAGGGATATCAACCCACTAATTAAAAATGGAATATTTGACTAAAGTAGAAATAATGAAAGACAGAATGAAAGCAATAAAAGACAAAAAGCAAAATGTGTACCTAATATGTAGCAAATTGCTCTACACAGTCATCGGTGTCGGTCTCTATGCTGGCATTGGTCAAGAAGGGTGCCGACATCGGTTAAAGTGTCAGCATTGGTAGGGGTAATAACTGGCGTCAGTTGGGGCAATAGTTTTTGGATGGGATCTGGTTGGGTCTGGGCAGAGTTTTAGGATTGTAGAAGAGTCTGAGGTTTCGTCTGAGGGTTAGGAAGTTGGTTTGGGAGTCAGAGGAATTATTTGGGGGTTTTGTGCAGGGATCTGGGCAGAGTTATAGACTGTATATTCTGGATAGGGTGGATAGAGGTGATACAAGAGGAAGTCAGGCCGGTGCTATAGTCTGAATCTAGATATGGGTTGTGATAGCAAATAAAAAACAATAACCAGAGAAGAAAATAAAAACACGGAACAAATGCTTACCTATTACACGCTGAAGATAGAATAGGAGACATGATTGATGCTACTGGTGTGTTACAGAAGTTTGATGTAGCAGACCTCTAGCAAGATGATTGAAGCAGAATACTTGTACCAGAGAGAGAATGTGAGAGATCGATTGCAAATTGGTTGAATGTAGAAGTTGGCTGATTGTTTGAATGAAGAGGTTGCTGATTGATTGAATGTTGAATGGTTTTCTGATTATTACGAAGGAAGGTCTGATAACCAATCAAAAAATGGATTGGCAACTAAATGACGAATAACGGATAATGGATAACAAATAATGGATCTTGAGGACTGTAGCTAGTACAATTCCTACTCTTGTACATCCATGAGGACTGTATCTAATTCATAGGGAGGTGCATGAAGATTTTAGTGCAATTAATATGGGGAATAACTAGGCTCCTAGATATTAGCAAGGACATCTATTAGATGATGGATGATGATGAGGAGGTGAATCACATATCCTAACTCCTAAAGTAATTCATATGGGATTTACATTCCCAATCAAGGAGTGTAAAGACCCTAACACAAGGGTAGTGGTGTGACTTTTTAACTCCAAAATATGCCTAGGTAGTTGGTGAATTGATTTGATGAAGGCATACCTTTGCATCACCTATAACATAGCACAAGGTGAATAATTCAATATTTCCAAATTCATCATCAATGAATTTGTGAGAAATGTGCAAGAGTGCCATAGGGCAAAGGGAACATTTAGGTGGGGATCCATTCTCATCCTCATTATCATGAAAGAGATTGGGATCCTAGAAGGGGACAAGGAAAACCTGTGGGTCTATCCATAACACAATGAATCCCTAACATAAAAGTATAAAGACTTCATGATCCCCCTGTATTTTAGTGCTAACTATAAGACTCGCATCATGGGGTGGTGTGAGGAATAAATAGAGGCCTTTTAACTAGAATGGTACATCCTTCTAAGGATCCCTCAGATTATGTTTAGAATGAAAACCTTTGTTGTAATGCAAAACTATTATGTATTCCACTTGTTTCTAGTTTATGGCAACATGTCAAGGTGGCTAAATTTCCCCTACACCTTCTCATTAAGATACTCTAGAGATGTGCTACACTAGATCCCTGATGCATAACAACTAAACATTATAGTAAAGGAACTAGATGTGGAGAGGCACAATATGAGGTGCTAGTTCACTCACAGTAATGGGAAGGCCATTGAGGATGAATTTAATTACCCAAATATCTAATGCCTTCATGATTTAACCATACTCAGCCAAATCCATAGATTATACTATGAGATAAAGCCATGAAAAAAGGGCCTTAGTTTTGACTAGAGTGTAGACCCCTTAATCTAAATTGGTGATGAAGGAACTTCAGTGCTAATAGAGAATAAGAAGTTTCCTAAGAAGAAGAGGGGGATACTTTGAAAGAGATAGAGGAGTGGCTAAGGCTCTAGATCACCTTAGAAGAAGAATCCTCTCCTTCAAGCTCCATGAATAAGTGCATGATATTCATGCCAAAATCTTCTCGTAGTGTAAGAGAAAAGAAGGGGAAGGTTACCCTTGTGACACCTAGGATAATATTATCTGATATAGAGGGGGAAGATAAGTAAGAGGAGATGGAGGAAGAAACATTTGGGAGGGGAATATACATCATTCCTAAGGAAGATGACTCCTCACCAAGTGAATAGGCCCTCTTTCCATCCCCTTAGACTGAATTGGATAAAAAGATGCAGAGATGGAGGAAACTTGGCCTCAATGATGTTGACATGTAGAAGGTAGTAGAAATGGAGGAGAAAAGAGAAGAAATGACAAAGGCCAAGATGTCAAAGGAAGATATTGAGATGGTTAAGGCTAAAGAGTGAAGGAAAGAAGAAGAGAAGCATAAAGCATGGGAGATGAAAGGGAAGAAAGAAGAAAGGAGTAAGGAAGGAGGAATAAGTGAAGGGCTTGGTGAGGCTGAAGTGCATAGAAAAGCAACACACTCAAGCACACCAACTAAAGAAGAGTTGAACTATAAATGGGAAGACATGACCCTAGACCAAGATCACATCGATATGGCACTGGAGTTTCAATACAACCAAGAGGTCATGAGGTCTAAGGGCATGTCCCAAGCTAAAATCAATTAAACAGAGGCTAAGGAGATAAAGGTAGAAGAAAATAAATGAAAAGCACAGGCCAAAAAAGGAAATCTAAGAAGAAAAAGGCCAAGAGGAAAGAAATAGAAAAGAAGGTGGCCTAGGCAGAGAGGTCCAAAATGAAGGAGAGAAAAGAAAAAGGTTACCACTAGCATGAAAATTGGAAGGGAGAAATCAATCAAAGAGGTATTGAACACCCACTATAGCCTAGAAAAAAAAGCTACACAATAGGCACACCCTAGTTTTGAAGGGGAACCTAAGGATAAAGAAGGCAATGTTTACACCTCAAAAGAATAAATGGAATAGGAAGTAAAGACTCCACTAGGGTAAGATGGAAGTAAGGTTAGCACTAAGGGGGTTCATGCCAAAGAAACCCAACAAGAAGAAGAAGTAGATAAAGGGGGAAATTTTTAGGAAGAACCCCTCTAGGAACAATATGATGAAACTAGTACTAGAGAGAAAGAAGAGATGGACTAAGGGGAGAAGTTTGATGAAGAACCCCTAGTAGAGAGAAGAAGAAGGAGGAGGAGGAGGAGGAGGAGGAGGAGGAGGAGGAGGAGGAGGCACTAGAGAAAGTACCAGTGTTAGTAGAGAAGATAAGGACCTAGCTAAGGAAGAGGAATATGAGCCAAGATATAGGGAGAAATTATAAAGGGAGTTCATAAAAAATGATGACTTATACATGTTGGAGTACATGCACCCCAAGAATACCATAGCCTTAATGTACCATCAAGTTTATTGGGTTTTTTATTACTATAAGGATGAACCTTAGTTTTAGGTTCCAAAGAAAGCAATCTAAAGCACCAAGAAAATGGAAGAGGGGAATGACTACCAGCTTGTAAATCCTAGGAATATGAACCCTATAAGGTTGGTGAACACACTCCTCAAGATGACCTCATTATTATCATGTAATAACATCATCAATGTTGTTTGTGTTAACAAGTAAAATCAAATTATGCAAGAGGTAGAAGAAGAATTGAAGGTAATGAAGCTCAAACTCCAACAACTGGTTGAATGCATCGAAGAGGTAGAGACAACCCTTTTGGATGGTGAGCATACGTAGGAAATGAAAGAGGTTGATTAAGTTTACATGCTATTAGAATAAATTATGCCTCAAATGAACTTGACACTAGATGAACAAGAAGACCCTAGTGAATCAATCAAAAGAGAGATAAACAAAAATCTTGATGTAATAAAGGAACTCTTAACCAAACTAGAAGAGGGCATAAAAAAAGTGGATGCCATTTTTTGTAAGTTTTCCACTCAAGTGTTAGTCATCAACATGTTACTTAAAAAGTTAAAAGAGAATAAGGATGATTTAATGAGGCATGCATTTACTATGAGCAATACTGAGCATGTCTAGGTTATGGCACGTATCAATACCTTAAGTGCCCAGCTAAAGACCTAAGAGAAAGACCTAGAGGCAATCTTCAACACCTTTTACATAAAGGCAAGTAAACAAGGGGATATTTTAGATGTCAAGGTGATGAGAGCTAAGGAAGGATTAGAAGACTTTAAAAAAATAAATGAAGGTCAAAAACATATCCACACTTGATGCTGCATTAACAAAAGCACACAACTCCATCAAAGAGATTAGGCTTTCTATTCATGGCTTCAAGAACATTAAGGTAGATCTATAATAGAGTGCACCCAAATTCTGCATAGTGAAGGCATTGAAAGACTAGTCCAAGGGTGGATTATAAATTTCATATGGGTTAAATGTTTGGCCTCTTTTTGTGCTATGTAGTGGACCATGCCAAATCAACACATCTTGGCACATGGAAATCCTTGAAAATGATTTCTCTTTTGATACTATTAGCACCAACTAGAATAATCTTCAAAGATCTTATAACAACTAGCATGTAATTGTTTAGCACCTAGGTTTGAAGGAGAATCTCTTGAGTGCTTGTAAATGGTAGTTGGAGAGCACAGGTGTCAAAATAGTGGAGCTGATGGCATAACAATGCCTAGTGACATCTCAAATGCACCCATTTGACATAGTAAGAATATTCTCCTTAGCCTATAAAAATGAGCTTGAACCTAAATAATAAGAGGTGACATTAAGGCAATGAAACTCTACAAGATTATCTCTAGGATTATACATGCATTTTGGCATAAAACTAGCATAAATACTTTGGAGAATCACCATTTATCACCCAAGATCTCCTTTGAACCACTAGGCTTGTAATATAATTTAGATGATCATGTGTTTTTTTTCATACATATAGTACTCTATGTCAATAAACTTTAAGTTAAGAGAATTGATGTTGTATGCTTGCTTGTTTGTTGAATCTTTTCATATAGTTCAACACTGTTATGTGATTGCGATGTAAAGGTCTTGTCCAAGTTGATAATGGTGTCATTGTGCCGTATAATGACTTTAGTATACTTGTAAAATTATCTAAGTGTTAAAACCAGCCTGCACCTAGGCCCTAATAACCACACCTAGAGTGCTAATTTGAAGGGTGAATACCTGAACATGAATTATTCCCTTGACTTAGATAAGTGCTTAAATGACACTAAACTATCTATCCTTATGGCTTGTGTCATTAATACATATACCCATCTAGATATGAACTTATGCCAAAAGACTTGTGCCCTTGAATAAGATCATGCCTCCTAATCTTCACCAAGATGTCATGCACTGATAGATTGCCTAAGATCATTTTTCCAATGACTAAATCCCATCGAGATTAATTTTATGCCATGTTTCAACTAGACCAATGTAGACCCTGATGCTTTCACTACTGCACTTTGGGTGAGCTTACAAGGCTTTCACCTTATGTGAAATTGATGCCAGCATAGTAGTGTGTTTAAATGTTTTGCAACATAGACTTTTTTATGTTTGCGCCTAGTTGTATCAAGTACAAAATTGATTTGGATTAATTTTTAAGCACATGACTAAGCACATGGGATAAACAAGGATACTTTTTTATAAAAATAAACATGTCATTTGAGTTGAGCATTACATGTAGTCTTAGGGTTTATAACTAACCTAAGGTATAAAATGGATGCTTTTATCTCTATAAGCTCATGTGAATTTATGTTAGCATTCTTTGCATGGTGTTCTAACCATTTGCATGTTTAGTATTCCATATTTTGATATGTATAGGTATGATATCATTTAAATATTAGTTTTGATAGGATCTCATGAATATAAGGAAGTGTCATGACCAAAGATTGATAATTTGAAGAGCAACTTTAGATTCTATTAGTTAGCCATGGATTATGATAATCAACTATGGGTTATGATAGTTATGCTCTAGATTCTCATAGATCTCTATGGACTTGTACACAACATGTTCTAAGTCATTCCAAAATCTCTCCCAACTATTCCATGATGATTTAGGACCTCTCTTGATAATTTTTATTTTTATACATGTCTATATATATTTATATTATTTTATAGCTTCCCATTCATAGAAGTTTGTTGGTATAGGTTTCAACTCTAGAATCAAAATATATGGGTATATTGTATGTAAGTATTTAGTCATAAAGTATGGCTAGACATAGTAGTTACAATCCCATGTGGATCTTATTGCAATGCTCTTCTCTATTTTGGTTATACTAACCAATCTCTCTAAATATCTTCTTATTCTAAGATAGCTGAGTTATTACCTAGTTTCTAGGATAGTTAGTTTATTTTGCATACCATAAAAAGGTAGATCGATGCTCAATCTATATGGGATATATATATTGTATGTTATGTTATTTTGAATACAAGAAGACTTCATATCAGATTTTTATTTCATTCTATGTGTTAATATATCTTTTTAAATATTGAGTTGATTTAACCTTGAATCCAAGGGTGAGAAAGGGCCCACTCCTCAAGGAAATAAGAGAAATTATTTTTGGTATTTATAAGTTTATTTCTTATTTGTTTTCAATTGTAATTAATATAAATTCTCTATGTGATTAGATCAATAACTTGCAGGTCAGAATAGAACTATTATATGTTTGATTTCATATTTGAATAAGCACTTATCATTACTTTAGTTCCAACAACCTTTGTTCTCCAAAATAGTTTAGAAGTGTGGATTTTATATTTGATTTTAGTGTGTTTACTTTACAACATTATGTGATTGATTTTAGAGTATTCAATTCAATAGTTTGATGTGTTTACATTTCAAGTAAGTGTATTTATTTTTGGCATTACTTTAGACTTTAGGAGTAGAAACTTAGGTTGATACAACACCAAAAAAACCCTAAAAAACACTATTATCTAAAACCAATAAATACCTTACTAAAAATAGTCTTAGACACTAGCCCTAGTAAAAATTAACACTAATATAAATTGGTTAAATGAAGGGGTAACAATGACATCCATCATTTTTAGAATCATTGTCAGAGAATTCCTAAAAAGTGTTAGTAAGGTAAACACTCAATCTAACAATAAAAACATAAAAAATAAAATAAATTACTCTCTTGTCAAATACATGTATATGAGTAGGTAAAGGGATTCACAAGGAAGGTTTGTTCCAAAATATCCTTATCCTTTAGGAGAAAGAATCAAATTACTTTAAGAAAAGATAAAAACTTGAAGAAAGAAATAAGTGAGTCTTTTGGAAGTACATCCCAAGATCTAGAATAATATTCCTTTACAAAAGTTGAACTTTTAGACACTAAAAATCTAGAGGACCTTGAAGAATCTCCTCATCTCAATAGAACTCTATTTAAAATGGGAAAAAATATATGCCATGTATGAAAACCTGGTAAGAATCCTCCTAAGAGGACTTTATCTTATCCTATTATCTTTGGGAATGATGATTGAATAACAATGAAAAATATTTCCCCATCCAATCTACCTATTTTTATAGGTATATCCACTGAAGAACCAAATCAATTCCTTTTTGAGTTTAAATTTCTGTCAAACCTATGATTACACTTCAAACAACCAAAATTTGAATCTCTTTCCTTTTGCTTTGAATGAAAGAGCAATGAGGTGGTTTATGGGACTAATAGGAAACTCTATCAGCACTTGGAGAGAAATGGAAACAATATCCCTGAATAAACATCAAGATTAATGTAGGTTCAAGGATAAAAAAGAAGTTTTTTTCAAAATAAAGAAAAAAGAAGATGAAAACCTTGAAAATTACCTAGACCAGTTTACTTTTGCCCATAATAGGTGTGGATATGAGTTATATGAGGAAGTGATCAAAACTATTTTCCTTAAAGGATTGGATGATTCATCTAGATTTTCTTTGAATCTCATGGTGAAGGGATATATTACCAAACTAGACTTCCAAGAGATTACACATTTATGTACCAACTACTCTAGGATAAAATCTAGCAGTAAGTGAGGGAAACTAGGGAAATCTAGTGATGTAAACCAACTCATGGAGGAACTAGAAAATTTAAAAATAGATATACTGGTTCAAATTAACACAACATTATATGGATTGTAAGCTAAGCTTAAATATAATACTAAACCAATAGAAATTTATTATCCAAAGTGTAGATTAAAACATGCACTCAGAGACTATCCTCTAGACATAACGTAAATATATGGAATATGTAATGCTTAGGATCATGACATAAAAAATAATATTCACCTTCTTAATCTTAAGAACCAATTCAAACATAATATATAGACCATGTAAGAAATAAAGTATGTTAAAAGACAAGGAAATACCTTCCAAAAAAATCAACCACAATAATTTGGCTCAAGGATTCCTATTCCATAATGGTATGCACCTCAACAAGTTTAGATAGTACCACCATAGTGGGACACCCTAGAATTAATGTCAAAACAATGGTTGATTCCCTAACCTTATGAACAAACTTGGATACCCCAAGGACATTAGCAACCATGGGTAAATCAACACTAGAATCCTAAACCAAACTATAACTAACAACTAATAATGTTTCTATAACAACAAGCATTGATGTCCCCTCAAAGAAATCAAGCACCCCTATAGAGTAAGTAAACCAACCTCAGCTACATGCTCAGCTAGTATCAAATCCAAGTAATAGGCAAGTTTATGTAAATGAACAAGGCGAAACTATAAGGGTAGGTGTTATTAAAATGTGCAAACATACATCTCAGGTCAAGAAAAACATTACAAGAACCTAAGATCATCATCACAAAATAGCCTCATGAAAAAGAAAGTTAAAAGACTCAACCAAATAAATAAGTTTTAGAAACCTATAAAAATAGAACAAGTCACCACAACTGCTCCATTTGTTCCTTTTCCAAAATGACTAAAGTAGAAGGCAAAAAAGAATTTGAGTTAATTCAAGAACTCAGAAAACTCAAAATAGAAAGTCAATTATTGCAAGCCATTAAGGACATTCCAAAATTCAAGCTACTTTTAACCAAATATGGAGACCTAGAGAGTCATGTTATTTATGTAAAGATTAAAAATCCTTAATAGCAAATGTATTGGTGGACTTGGGGGATGATATTAATGTAATGACTAAAGACACTATGTAAAATATCTCTCTAATAGATATGAAACCCACTACCATAATCTTATAGATGGAATATCATTCCACTACTAAACCAGAATGTGTCATTGATGATATAATGTTGACTATAGAGTCATGGGAATATCTTGTTGATTTTATTTTTCTCCAACCTAAAAAAACAAATTGGATACCCATTGATCCTTGGAATGTCTTGGTTAGTAATAGTGGTAGCATTGATTGATTATAGATCAGGGGATATGACCCTCTCAAATGGTCTTAAGGCAAAAAGCATTTCTTTATATCCACTTTCACAACCATCAATCAATCTTGTCAAATATTTATGAATAGATCATCTTGAATAAAAATTTGATAGTATCTCCTATCTAGCTATAGTCATAATCATTGATCATGTGGAATAAGTAGAGGATGAGTTATCAAGAAGCATTGGAACTATTACAGATATTGACAATTTAGCTCTAGATCTTGACAGTCTAGTTATGGATCTTATTATTCTAGCTACAAATTTTGACAGAGGATCCTATAATAAAAGAATTTACTGTCCTTATAAATTCCCATACCTTCCCACATCTTCCATCATGTTATAAACCATAAATACATTCAACTCAATGTTATGCAATGTGCACATGAAGGTTAAAATTCATTCTTAACAACCTTTCATTATCCTTTAGCTGAGTGATTTATATAGGACATAAATTTGTCAAAGATACTATCACATTCCATCTATTTTTGCCACATCCATATCCTCTTAACTCTTTTACGAGTGAATTCAAACAAATATATTCTTCCCATCTATGCACTAAGAAAATCACAGTAGTACCTGGGATGTCATTTAACATAAGCTATTGGCTAATAGATGATCAGGTAGTGAAAGTCTTTGATGTACTTAAAGAACATATTGAAGATTTTTCTAAGGAATATCAAGACATGAAGGGAATCCATCTAAGTTTATGAACCCACCATATATATATATATATATGTATATATAGATATATGTATATATATATATATACATATATATATACATATATATATATATATACATATATCTATATATATATATATACATATATCTATATATATATATACATATATATATATATACATATATATATATATACATATATATATATATATATATATATATATATATATATATATATGTATAACACATTAAACCACTAAGGTAACCTCAAAGAAGAATTAATTCTACCTTAAGAGACATTGTGAAAACTAAAATAGAAAATTTTCTATATGTGGGATTTATTTATCCAATTTCTAATAGCCAATGGGTCTCTCCCTTAGTTATTATTCCTAATAAAAATAGAAAATGGAGAGTATGTGTATACTATAAGTAATTCAACAAAGCAAACATGAGAGATTACTTTCATTTACAATTTATTAGCCAAGTACTTGATAACTTGGTAGAAAAAAATACTTTCCTTTCTTGGATGGATTTAGTTGGTCAAACTAGATACAAGTGGTACCTAAAGACCAAGATAAAAGAACCTTCACTTATCCATGGGGAAATTTTCATATAGGGTATTGCCTTTTGGTTTGTGTAATGCACATGCTACTTTCTAACGAGTAGTCTTATCCATATTTTTAGATTGAACTAATGATTGTGTGGAAGTTTACATGGACTATTTTATTATTCATAGAGAATCCTTTGATGAAAGTTTGAAAAATCTAAGAAAATTAATGAAAAGATGTGAAGAACACCATCTATCTTTGAGTCATGAAAAATGTTTGATCATGGTAGAGGAAGGAATAGTTTTATGACGTCATATTTTTTCAAAATGAATCCAAGTAGATCCAAAGAAAATTGAAGTCATTTCAAACTTACATATCCCTCAAAACTAAGCTTATATCAAAATCTTCTTATGCCATGCAGGATATTACAAAAGGTTTATAGAAGATTTCAATAAAAAATTTTCTCTAATATTTTCTTTGATGATAAAAGAGAGTGAGTTTGTTTGGAGTTAAGATTTCCAACAAGCCTTTGAGACCATTAATGAAAAACTAAGTTATGTTCTATTCCTAAGATGACCTAATTAGTCACAACCCTACCATATTTACACTGATGCATAAAGTCATTCCATGGGAGCTATTCTAGGACAAAAAGATAAAGATAGATAAATGTATGTCATATACTACATTAGCAAGAACTTGACACCAATTGAGAGAAACTACATAACCATTTATAAATAATTCCTTTCTATGATTTATGCCATAATCAGTTTAGACACTATATTACTGGTTACAAAATATTTATATATACTGATCATGCAGCTATTAAATATTTGATGAAGAAATCAGTGGTAGGAGGAAGAATTATCAGATGGTTATTACTATTATAAGAATTTGATATAATAATTATTGATAAATCTGGTAATTCCAATGTGGTTTCTAATTTTCTTTCTAGATTTAACAATGTAGATGAAGAATAATCTATAAAATATAGTTTCCCAAATGAACAACTATTTTCTATTATAGCACAATTACCTTGGTTTTCTAATATAGAAAACTTTTTGGCTATAAGGAAGTTTCATTTTTAGTTTATCAAAAAAGAAAAGAAATGTTTGATTAGAGATATTTCTTATTATAAATGGATTAATGATATATTATTTAAACTTAGACCTGATCATGTTTTTTGCATGTATGTAAAAGATAATGAAATATATGACATCATCCATGCTTATCATGATGAACCTAGTGGAGGACACTACTTAGTTAAAAATACAATACACAAGATCCTTAGAGCTGGCAACTACTGGCCAACTCTTCTTAAGCAAGTCAAGAGATACATTTCATAATGTGATCCATGTCATAGAATGGGTTAACCCACACTATCTTCTAAATTCCCTCTCCATATTTAAGTATTTCTAGGACCTTTTGAAAAGTGGGACATGAACTTTGTTGGACCCATAGATCTGCCTTCTCAAGTCAATAAGTACTTGTTGGTATGTATCAATTATGTGACCAAATGGGTTGACGTACAAGCTCTTTCATTTGTAAGAGAAGAGGTAGTAGTAGAATTCATATACTCTAGGATCATGCAATGTTTTGGAATACCTAAAGAGATAGTGTTTAATCAGGGACCTATGTTCATGTCCAAAATGATTCAATCATTCACAAATATCTACCATGTCAACCATATAAATTCATCCATTTCACCCTTAATCAAATGGATTGGTAGAGGTTACCAATAGAGAATATGAGAATATCCTTACCAATATAGTCAATAGCAATAGAAATAATTAGACAACCAAACTTCCAAAATCTATATGGGCACATAACACCGTGTGGAAGACCATTACTAGTTTTTCACCATATGAATTGGTATTTGGTAAGAAACTTATCCTTTCAATTGAATTTGAAATGAAAATTTTAAGGACTGTACTAGAAGTAGGAATTGACTTGGATGAAGCACATAGAAGAAGAAGTTTACAACTGAATGAGATGAATGAAAAGAGAATACAAGATTTATAGCAGATAGAGATGATGTAGTACCAAATAATGGCATAATTTTCACATCAAGGGAAGACAATTCAAAGAGGGATATTGGGCACTTTTGTATGATTCTAAGTATTAACACTTTAAGGGTAAGTTAAGAACTAGATGGATAGGACTATTTAAGATCAATATGACTTTTGATAATGTTTTAGTATAATTACTACCTATAGATGGTAATTGTAAGACATTCATATTTAATGGACATCAATTGAAGTTGTACTAGATGCCTTTCAATAAAGAAGAGTTCATCTAGCTAGTAAAAAATGAGTTTGACCCCATGGAAGAACTCAAAGCTTACATGGAATATATCCATGAAGACAATATGACCATAATAAAGGAAGAGGATCCACCTCTTCTCTAAAAATTAAAAAATAAATAAATAAGTAAATAAATAAATAAAAAGAAAAATAAAATAAAATTTGATAATAAAAATAGTTAGGGATGTTGTTGATAGTCATGACCAGAAAACCAACTTGTTGGATGATCATGTACTACAAGATGACCCTTGATCAAAAAAATAATAAATGGTTAGTCAAGGGTATAAAAATAAAAAAATAAAAAAAGTGAGTTTATAAATTCAAAATTAATGATTGATTCTCCTTGTTCTAAATCAATAAACATAGAATTTGCCTTATTCTATACCATTCCTTAAAATAATTCATGTAATTTATTTTGTTAAAACATGTGAATAAGATCAAATAAGGACAACATGATGGGGTTGTAAGGTATAGTTTATATTATCTTACTAATGGTTAGTTTTTGAATTTTTAAGTCTACATGCATATGCTCAAATCTTTGGCAAAGTTTCCGTAAAACTCTATGTGAAAGATATTCCTATATTAGTAGGGAATCTTTTCAAAAAGTCACCTTTTGAAAATTTGACTACATGATTTTTCCTATTAAGTTATAAAACACTTTCTTTATAACTTGTATTTTTCATCATATTATAATTCATGTGGACAAGTAATTGATAAAGAATTAGTAGCATAATGATTATGAATAAATGAAAAGGAAAAATTAAGTAATCATTATCAATTTATGACATGATCACTTGTATTGTCATCATCACTCGACACATTGAAAGCTTTAGGTTTTGTTCATAGCATTAAAAAAAAGAATACCATTTATATCATAATCCATTACTTTCTAGTGAAGTGTCATTTCCCTCTTGAGCAAAACTATAGATTGACTATGTCTTATGCAGAGCTAAAAATAATTTAGAATGTGGTAGAAGAAAAAATTTGTCCATGAATTTGTGGATGGTCTCTTAAGAGAAAAATAGGAAAATCAAGTGTTTATAATAGTAGGGTGGCTAAATTTTCTCATGAAATTATAGGGTTTTGATGAAACCCTTGTTATAGATTTCATCCTCCACCTTAAGATAAAATTTTCCACTATTAGAACCATGCAAATTCCATTCTCCAACTAGGTTATTAGTGAGTTATCTAGAATTCTAGTTGAAGGGGCCAAATTATAGGAAGATCATCCTTCAATGACCTCATTCCTATCTTAGTGGAGAGGGAGAACTAGTGCCAATGTCTATGAAAGACATCAAAAACATAATCAAAGGTATCAAAATAGATTCCATATCTAAACATTAGAGGTCTGTATCTTTTTGGATTATCAAATACCTAACTTGTGAGGGTCAGTATAGTGTTTTATGTTGCATTATAATGAGAATTTTGATTCATCTAAGGTATGGCATGTAATAACCCCAACACCAAATCAATTTACCCTCATCTTTGTTAGAGTCCATTCAATTTATGGCTATGAGATAATCTAATAACCCATTTATTATTCACCATCATGGACCCATTCAATTGATAATCCAACATCATTTTATGTAGAAATAAAAGGGCACATAATCCTAGATTGTTTTCTATGAAGGGAAAAAGAGGAAATACTCAAAAATTTCTAAGAAAATACCATGATATCCTCTTTCCTCAAGCTCTAGGGATCTACCAAGTATTTATTCATCTAAATTAGATACTTTTGAGTCAATTCAAAGTACAAAATCAATAGTTCGGTATGCTTCAGTTAAACCTCCAAGTCTCCTCAATGTAATTTCACCTTTAGAGCCAAGTAAAAAATTAAGAATCATGTCTTCCATAAGAAAACCTAGGGAATCTTCCAAAATTACTTTTGTATAGGATCCCATCCAAATCATAGAAGATGAACCATAAATAGAGCCTATTTCACATCCTACACCTAAAGAAGTTTCACATGAATAAATTATTCCTATTCATTATAAGAGAAGGAGAAAATTGATATTAACCACTGATGATGATGAAGTAATGGCTATAGAAAATCTTGATAGTCATTGATAGAAACCCACTACCAATGTCAGTGGAACATAGGACAAACAAGAATTAGAAACTCCTTTTCCACAAGATGGTTTTGTAGAGATTATTTATAAGATTATTCTTACTACCTCCTCATAGATATCTATTGATAAAGGTAAATCTCTAATGATTAATGAATAAGCTTAACCCTCCAAAGAGATAGATGATGTAGAATTACAACATAGCTTAGCATCATCCCAGTTAGAAGCCACAGTCAAGTAGAATGCAAAAGACATTACTGAGCTAATATATTTAGCCTAAAGTAAGGATTTTGTCATCTCTCTTTTGTTAAAATAAATAGAAAGCATTGAAACTCAGTCCTTTGATAAATTAAATTAATATGAGAATTACATTATTGATTTGTGGAGTTACACTAAGACACTTGAAGAATATAATATATCTTTGAGAAGGAATCTTCTAAAATATAAATAAGAGAATATTAAATTTAAAGCTCAGATTGCTTCCAACTCTTATAATGTGTCATCTAAACCCATGATAGAATATGGCTTTCAAACCATTCTATCCTACCTAGATGTTAGAAGCCATTGGGAGTAAGTTTATTTTAAGCTTGGATAATTGAAGAGGGAAAAAAACTTCTTGGGAAGGAGGAAAAACAATTACAAGAAGACTTGGCGTAAACATAGTAGAAGGAAGAGCAAGCTAGATAAACCATATAGTTCACCTACTAGATTGTTGAAAATTTATTAGTTTGTAGGAGTCCTTACCCTTCATATAGTCTATTTTTGCATGAGAAATTTTTTAGATGGTAGTTGATCCATATTTATTATAGTTTTCCGCATGAGATTAATACAAGTGAGGAATTTTTTATAGTCTGTTAGAATAATACCCCTAATAGACAATATTTGTTATGTGAAATTTATCTATGTGATATAATTTTGGGGAACACAAATAATTTCTTGGTTATTTTTTTATTGGATAATTATAGTTGAGGGTTCTCTCTACTTACAGGAATCAAATAGCATGGTAGGAAAGATATGATGATCATATAAACATAAGGGAATTTGGTATATACATTAGACTCTAATTTAGTATTGCACAATATATATTAGAAAAATTCCAATTTTTTTATTATAGGCAACCTAAAATACATTATCATTATCTTTACTCTCTGCAAGATGGCATTATAAATTTTGAATAGTTTGTATATCTTTTCTTTGATGAATTAGTGACTACCTATAGATAATGTTGGAATTTGTTACCAGTCCATTTAAAGCAAAGAGAAAATATGTCTCCTACCACTACCATATGGACTTTTAGAAGGGATAAGGGCATCACTTGGATAATTACCAATGTACTTCAAGAAGGACAAAAAAAACTATGGATTGGGATGAGTTTTATGCCTCCTCTATTACTCTCTCCTATGTCTCCATGGAAAAATATAGGGCCACAATCTAGTGAATAGTTTTATATTTGGCTTAATTTTGTTAATAGGGATATGGGATTAATCCTTCCTATGAGAGAATATTTTAATATTTTTACCCCATCTATGATCTCAGTCTCAAGTTGGAGAAGAGGATTCACACTTAAGAGGATAAGAGGAGCTAGTTTGCAATGGGACTTGCAAAAGGTAAGGTGTTGGGAAAATGATGAGTCCACACTATGACTCATTATTTATATGATATATCATCCTTTATGGCCATAAACATGCCATTTGAGTTGAGTATTACATGTAGTCTTAAGGTTTATAACTAGAATAAGGTATAACATAGATGTTTTTATCTCTATAAGATCACTTGAGTCTATGTTAGCATTCTTTACATGTTGTTCTAACCATTTGCATATTTAATATTCCATATTTTGATATGTACAAGTGTAATATCATTTAAATAAGATTTTATTAGGGTATCATGAAGATAAGGAAGTGTCATAACCAAGTACTAGTCATTTGAAGAGAATCTCTAGATTATGTCAGTCAGCAATGGATTATGATAGTCAGTTATTGTTTATGATAGTCATGCTTTAGATTCTCACAACTTGCTAAGAACTTGTCCATAGCATATTTTAAGGCATTTCATAATCTCTTCTAATTATTCCATGATGATCTAGGACATCTATTGATACTTTATATTTTTATGCATGTTTATATATAGATTTCTATTACTATATAGCTTTCCATTTATGGAAGCTTGTTGATATAGGCTGCAACTCTAGAATTAGAAGATATGGATATATTATATATAAATATTTGGTGATCAGATATGGGTAAACATGGTAGTTGCAATCCCATGGGGAAATTTATACTATATTGTAGATCTTATTGTAATTCTCTTCTCTATTTTGGCTATACCAACTAATCTCTCTGGATATCTTCTTGTTCTAAGATAGTTGAGTCGTTACCTAGTTTTTAAGATAGTCAGTTTCTTTTGCATATAATAAAAGATAGATCCATGCTCAATCTACATATAAGTTTTTTTATTTTGAATACAATAATACTACATAGTAGATTTATCTTTCATTCTATGTGTTAAGATAGCATTTTAAAGACTGAGTTGATTTAACACCCTAAATCCAAGGGTGAGAAAGGGCCCACTCCCCAAGGAGATAGGAGACATTACTTTTGGTATTTCTAAGTTTATTTCTTATTTTTTTTCACTTAGAATTAATATAAATGATTTGGGTGATTAGATCAATAGCATGTAGGTCAGAAGATAACTATTAATGTGTTTGATTTCAGATTTGAATAATAACTTATCATTCTTTTAATTATAATAACCTTTATTATTCAACTTAGTTTAGAAGTGTGGATTTTAGACTTAATTTTAGTGTGTTTACTTTATAGTATTATGTGATTAATTTAAGAGTATTCAATCCAATACTTTGGGGTGTTTAAATTTTAAGTAAGTGTGTTTCTCTTCAGCATTATTTTACACTTTAGGAGTAGAAACTTAGGTTAGTATAACACCAAAAAACCCCAAACAACACTATTAGCTAAAACTAATAAATACCCTATTATAAATAACCTTAGACATTGTCCTTGGTAAGAATTGACACCAATAAAATATTGGTTAAATGAATGGGTAAAAATGACACCCATCAATACCACCCTCACCAAACCTTCTTTTCTCATGACTACACTTAGGTTTTCATGTGTGTGTGAATTAGGCTCTAAAGTCCTAGACAAGGTTTCTAGTATTTATTTCACTTTTAGGTGAACTTGAGGGCCTTATGAGGTTATGTAATCACTATGAATCCTTTATAAAATTATTCACCTCTCTTCTTACCTCTTTTCTCCATTATAAACAATCAATCCTCTCTTAGTAATATGGGCAGGCCTAAAGACACTATTCTGACTATGTAGGTAAAGGTCAAAGCTCTGTTTAGTCATTTTATTCATGTTTCTTTGACTTTTCATGACTTCAAATAGTTCATATGCATTCACCATCACATTTTCTATATTAAAATGTTTCATATCAATTATGTCCATTCCTCAAGCTTGAAAGTATCATGTTGACCTCATAACATGTAAGTTTTCATGAGCTATGTATATGGGGTTTAGAGATGTTGATCTGACTATCTCCTCTAAACCTTCTCCTTGCTCATTTGAATTCCATATGACTACTAGAATTTTTTCATCTAGTTCTCAAGTACCAAAACCAATTATTGGAATTACAACCATTGAGGGGTAGGGGTGAATCAATATACAAACTTTTACATTCAATTCCACTTATCAATCATCAAACATTCAAACTATTCTAGAGATATAGAAATGCATGATCAACCATTCATATGATCATGAAGTAAGAACATAACACACAAATAGAAAAGATATGTGTAAAAACCTCATGGGGGATATAACCCACTAACACACCACTTAGACTATAGTATTATAATCAATTATTCAACATTTAATGAGGCACCAACCCCTCACTATTCAAGAACTAACTCAACTAGTCCTTTAGCAAGTTTTAACTTTTAAAGAGGCAACAACCCCATAAGTAACTCAACACCAAATTATAAACTTCAATAAAACTTCTACAAGATCCAACCTATATGGTAGCTACTATTCCCTCTTGACCAAACACCAACTCAACCAAGATAAATTTGATTATCTTCATAACACCTTGTTGTTCAATCAATAGATGGTGACCTCTAATATAGATTTATATCTTATCTATCCTATGTAATACATCAAAAACACATATATGATGCAAATATAATGGTATCTCAACTAAAAATAAAATCATTTATCTCTCCTCAACCTTATACCCAACTCAAAATAACCTCTAGGCTTCTTTACTCAAACATACCTCTTACTAAGCTTATTAGATCGACTGATCTAGTCATTTACGTGAAAAAAATTGATGGATGTTCATGATTTATTCTATACTTCCATTTTATTTTATACATGACCTAATTTTTTTACTCAAATATATATTTTCTTGGCTTACACTCTCATTCCTCTTGCTTACACAAATATACCTACTATGCCTTGTATTAATGCCACACATTAGAACACTCACACTCTTGGTCGGCCAAGACATTAATCCATTAGGGTCAGACCCAAAAAATGTTTAAGGAAATTTTAAACACAAAAATAAATCATATTAATATCATAATTATGTCATCCAAAAACATTTATACCACCTTCTCTTCTTAGACCTACTTAAAAACCTAATGCATTAGGTATATTCTCTTCACGAAGCAACATGAACTACTATGCCCAAGATAGACCTAAAAAAATTAATAAAACATTTAAAAATATTATTTATTAACCTATAATGACCTCTTACATTATCAATAAGTCACATATCCTTTGATTTCATCATGATATCTCCATTAGGCCTTAAAGACCTATTAGGCCTAATTACCCCAAAAACATTGCCTACAAACATACAACTCAAACACCCTGTAAAAAAACTTTTAGGGAATAATACACATATTTATGGAAACTTCATGAAATAAGGTTAATAATAAAATCCATTATACATATTCTATTAGGCTCTAACCATTTAAATACACTACTTCAAAAAACTCATTCTGATCTGCCAGAAACCTCCAAAACACAATCAAGAAACTTTGAACATATATATATATATATATATATATATATATATATATAAGTGATTTAAAACACTAAAAATTAATTTATTAAATCTTATGTAATGGAACATATGATAATTCACCACATTCTTTTTGTATTTTAAAATTGGTCAAAATGACATAGGAACATTATTCTCACTTACACACAAAAACCTGCTTGTAGCTCCAAAAACATAATCATGAAGAATGTTGTCTTTATAATTTTTAAGGGAGATTAAATGATGCCTAATTTAAATTAAAATTTAATATTTTACCTCTATATCATCATAAAATTTATATATCATTGGTTTTGGTGTCAACCATTGGTCTTACATACCAATTTGTTAAGCTTCTCTTTCATAATTCTAACACAACCCGACAATTGATTTTGGATTCCATATATAACCTCCTTATGGTGAATTTAAACATTATATATATAATTTATAGGTAATATAAATTACAAAAAAAAAAAATCATTGGATACACTCAATCCTATCATAGAGTCTCAAACTCTTCACTTCATCTTACATATCTAGAACTATCACTCTATCTTGAGAACCAGTCATGGTGAACTTGAATTACAACACCTATGTATCTAAAAAAAGAAATTATTGATTAATTATTATGATCATAATACATATTTATAATATCTATAAACATAAATTTATATATTTCTAATGGTAAATATGGAACTTATAGACCAATCTGTAAAACTTACACCTTCACTATCCATTTTTACTAGATAGGTCATCTTGTGAACAAATTTTTACTTGTTTATGTGCATCACCAAAAATTATAATTAAAGTAAAAAAATTTATATAGGTGTTTAAAAAAAAATCTCAATTAATTGGATCCATTCCTAATCCACTACAACATATCCCTAAATGCATTATCACTCTTGCCTAGTTTTTTTCATTGTCTTCATTATTAGGCTTTTTGGCAATATTTCAACTTATATAATCAATTTATCAATTTTTAATTTTCAAAAATAATCATAAATAATAATTTGAATGAATAAAAATTTTCAAAAATTTTACTCTAATGATTTTCATTCTTTGACCTGGTCAACACTTCTTATTATACCAAATTTATAAGAAACAAGAGTTTTAATGTAGCTTCCACTCACTCTTCTAAACACTCAAAGCCAAAAAAAGGTAAATAAAATATTCATATACATTGTACAATCATAAAAATAACCTTACCAATCCATTTTTGGTACTCAAAAACCAAATATTCACCATCAAGTCACTATAAGGGTTTTATGAGGGTTTTAGACTAGTTTCCATTCCTAACATTTATTCATAAAAATTTGACCCTAAAACCAACTCCTAATTCTTGTAAATAATTTATATCACCCTTCACAATCTCTCAAAAATAATTCATATTCCCATTAAATATTCACACATGTCAACAAGCATTAAAAAATTCCTTCTTGGGTCTTCATCTCTTCATTCTACACACAGAGGAGACCTTCAAACTCATTTTCATGATTTATCGTATAAAACAAGATCTAAAACTTCATGATAAATATTGAAACAACCTATTTCAAATCTTTAAAAAAATAAAATTATCTATATCATATTTTAAACTAACTTTGACCCCTCATTAGGCTACACTTGGTCTCATTGCATGTTAGGTCTTGAACTACTAGTCATACTTTAGACCTTGAATATACCTTGAAACCTATTTCACAACTATCAATACCTCATAACCATAAACCCTAATAAAATTCTCACACAATATCACAAGCCTCCATAAATAATCATGATACCTCATTCTACTACCTAGGGTCTTAGGACAAGGTTTATGAGAAGATCACTAATGAAGAACATACCCCTTTGGCTCACTCTAAGAGTCATATGACTGAATCAACACCTTTCTCACATTATATAAAATTTAATTTTACACCCTCCATCTCTTACACATCCATATCATCACCATCATACCTCTACAAGCTATGCCCATGCTTAAGAACTAGTTTATTCATATAGACCTACTAGGTACCATACCACTTTGAGACTTACCTACCATTGTAGATGAACTCTAAGACTCATTAAAATTATAAAAATTATTTATTCACTCTTTAAATATTATCATTATCTTGTTACACCACAACAATGTGCCAAGTCCTCATATAAAACTCAAGGATTACCAAACCATACTTAATGAACACTGACCATACAACATAATGAGAATATAATTGATACTTAAAAAACTTTGACATAAATGACAACATAAATGTCTTGAAAACACCAATAAAATCAAACCTAAATAATCTTCCCCTTTATCATTGATGTCAAAAACACTCTAACATAGTAGATTATTCTCACATCTCCTCAAGTTAGATCTCCCCAAGCTAGTATTTCTCCTAATCAAGTCTTTCTCCCCCTTTGACATTAATGAAAAATTGTCTCTTCAACTATCACCTTATATTTTAAATCCAAATAAACAATTATATCATATAAAACTAACCAAATTATTACCTTATAATGATTGAAATGTTATCTCTCAACTTGACACATGTCTTCATGATTCTACAAACCTTCCTTGTAGCTCATCATCTACAAACAATAGAATTTTTCCAAAGAAAAATATTAGTCATATATACACAAACATATTCATTTTCCATCATTCTATCCTCTTTATGTTTCAAAAGCCATCATGGCTCAAACTAGCTCAGAATGACTTTCACATAGCAAACTGCCAATTAGGTCCATGAGACTTCAATCTTAGTGTCAAACCTCTATCAAATATTTATCAAAATCTAATCACTTTTATACTTCAAAATATTTTTTCAAGGACTTCATATATTTTCCATATTAATAACATTATCCTAATTTCATTTTGACATCCACTAAGATCACTCAACTTTACATGGTAATGACTCAAAACAGCCAATTCTATAGTCATCTTACACTCACTAGCTTTTCATGTTTTCACTATCCCATGGAGTATTGAAAACCTTACTCATTCCAATCATGTCATATTATTCATATGCCTACATTATCACCCAAACTTACCATTCCCACCATTGGTCATGCCCATAGGATACAATCATCTTCTTAGGTATTTCAATAACATGTGCACTCATTATTCCAATGAACTCCTCTGTTGGGTCTTGTTACCTCAATGAATATATGCTCAAAAACCATAAAAATACAAATAAGGATACAAGATCATACCTTTATAACTTATGAAGGATAAATCAAACCTCATATCACCAATAGGTCTCATCAACATACTAAGGTCTCTAACATACCTTTGCTCATTTATGGCAGCTTCATAGACTCAACTCATCTCTTTTATCTTGAAGATCAACTCATTATTCACTTACAGACCTTTATCTTTATAGATACTTAGATATAAATCATATGTAGATCTATTTGTGATGTTTCATAATTGTTACAAATCACGTGATCATATGTCATGGCTTAGATCACTTCATAGAATTTTCATGGAAACACAAGATCAAACATACACTTTAGATCATCTTTAGTCCTTAAATATTATGGAAAATACCTTAAATAATAATGACATTGGTATAATAGACCAATCAATAAATCTCGTGACTCTCTACTTACTTGCTTTACCAAGATACCTACACAAACCTTCTTACAAAGCCAAAATCAAGATGTTGCAAGACACCTTGATGCCTTGACCTGATTCATCCATGTTATGACCTTAACATAACATTAATCAAGTAAATTTGAACCTGTGCCTTTCTTTCAACATGTCTTCAAAGCTCTTAGTTTTTATTGTTGACTTATATTCAATATCATCCTTCTTCTTATTCAATCTTTCTAGTACCATTATGCAGTCATTTATGCAAACCTCAATAAAGACCTTCACAAGCTTAGCCATCTTGTGCTTCAAGGATCACCTTCAAGATTTCAAGCCATCTCCAAAGGACCAGCTCTAATACAAGTTGTTGGAAGTAAAACCAATGATACAGGGAGGTGAATTAGTGTTCAAAATTTTACTTTTAATTCCACTTATCATTCCATCAGATATTCAAATAATTATAGAGATATAGCAATGCATGATCAACCATTTATATGAATATGTAGCAAGAAAATTACACAAGATCTATGTGGGAAACCCTCATGAGGGAATAAAACTCATTGATAAACCGTTTGGACTATAATATTATAAGTAGTGAATCAACATTTAGTGAGGCACCAATCCACAAGGAGTACCAACCCCTCAACATTCAAGTACCAACTCAATTAATATTTTATCAAGATCCTAGTAGAGGTACAATCGCTTGGAAGGCAAGGTGAATCAGTGATGCTAGATATTCAATACAATTCTAAACCCTTTAAACCCTTAACCATTAAACACATATAACCATGAATCATACACATCATTCATAATAATGAACATGTAAGATAAAAAAGGATCAAGCACAAAACACATGATAATGTGGGAAACCCTGTTGAGGGATAAAACCCACTGAACCTTGTAAGATGGACTATAGTCCTATAATAACAAGATCCAACATTTAGACCAGCACCTATTAATCAAGGAACACCCATCCCATAGTTTAGTGAGACACCAATTCAATAAGGTTATATATACACATAAAATTTTAAAAAATTTATCGATAGCTGACACTTTGTATCTTGTAAGAACCTGGAAAGTCTCAATCTCTCTAAGTGAATACCTTAAGGGGTACACAAGGAAAGGGTTGGGCAGACCATTAGTGCTTCATAAAATAATTATCCATTTTTCCACTTTCCATCTACACACTTGTTTCCTAAAAACATTTACCCTAAGATTATTATTCTCAGTTGTACCCATTACAATCATTTGTCATATTGTTATCCTTATTTTTCTTGCCTTGAACCCATTTCACTAGTTAAATGTACTAGGTTGAGCTTGTATAGTTTTAAGCCTCTAATTACTATATAGGGTCAACTAGGTTGACCCTATGCTATTTAGGGATATTTTTCACTTGGACTTTTTTAGTCCTTCAGCCATCCTAGCTCTAGACCTAGTGATTTATCTCCCCAAAACATATAGGGTCGACTAGGTCAACCCTGTATAGTCGACATATTTGAAAGGTTTCAGGGAAATATCCACTTATATATAAGTTAATTTCCAACCATTTAAGAATAGACAAGCAAAGATGAATAATTAAAAATGAACATATACTTATTGACCATTCTATTTGAGGAATAAAGCTTAGGGTTCCATACTTTCTTTGTAGATATGGATCTTGTGTTGTGTAGAAGTATTTTGGATGAATAGATAGGTTGTGTATCCTAGATTTGATTTGTTTCTATTATCCTTACATACCATAATAACCTCCTATGAAGCACCTTGGCCAAGGGAGAGATTGAGGCTCAGTGGGTTCATCTTCAAAGGTAAGTATTCCTAGCTTTATTTCTCCTTTATAAGATTAGATAGATAATGCAATTTTACTTCTCCTCCATGCATTAGGATTTCATATACATTCATGTGAATATATGTATTCTATGAATGTTTAGTTTAGTTTTTTTTTTTGTTTTTAAACCCCACTTTATGCCACAAGATTTGGTGTGCACTAGATTAGATTTAATTTCTTATTTATTATATATAGAGTGAACATTAAACCTAGGAATCTTTTAGGGTTATTGTGTGATTGTGTTAGAATTTAGGCTTTAGAACCCTTCATAACATAGTGTATTATGATATGTGATACCATAATATATTCTAGTATATCCCTATGTTGGTCATTATCCTACTTTAAAAATGTATTCCCAATCAAAAGTGTAGGTATGCTCTATCTTCTCTAAGTTAGGATTGATGTATAAACATGATGCATTTACGATTTCATATATTCTGGTGAACCTAATGTGAACTAACCCTTGTAGGATTTGTTCACCTTATTTCATTCTTTCATTCTTTTTCATCATTATTTTTATCGTATATTTTCCATACTAGTTCAACTGCATTGACCCAGCTCTAATTTTTGTGCATAAATATTTAGGTACAGGCTATTAGATCGATCTTATCAACCCAATATAGGCTTTCAGAATTTCATACATCAAATCCAAACTACTAGATTGTCCCAATCGACCCTATACTTTTTCATACATTAGGTTTAACATACTTGAAAGATCTAATTGACCCTATACATTTTAGGCACTCAACAGTAGATTTATACAAAGCTTGATCGACCCAGTCAACCTATTTAGTAGAATTTTCAAGCATATATCAAGGTTCTTAAACAATAATATTCATTCTTTGCATCTCTAATCCACCAAGGTTCCTTTCTATCTCTCTGTATATTTATTTATAGTATTTCCTTTTATAGTTTTTAGTCTTTAAAACTACCCCTCCAAAGCTAATTGGATCGACCCTATTGACCCACTTTTGTGTTCTATGTGCTATCTAGATAACTGGGTTAACTCTACTAACCCTATTCATTTTCAAACCTTGCCTTCATAGTATAGGATCGACCCTATTGACCATGTTCTATATTTTTTTCATACATTGTTAACTATATCAACATTATAACTTGTTTTAAAATTGGAATTAACCTTATATGCTAGTAATTATCTCACACTTTCTTTTTTTATTGCTTGCATTCTTAGAATAGATCACATAGTTAATTAGGTGGTTTTAAATAAATAATTTAGTTTCACTATTTTATATTTTATACACACATGACCAAATCACAAAACCTAAACAAGAATTTTAACATTTGTCTACCCAAGGCCAACTTACTTGGATTTCATCACCAAGGTGAAAGTTGACTTAATATTCTAGCTAAGTATAAAGAGTGGTTAATGATATATTATAGATAAGAACCCAACACCATTATCATTATGGTGTGTGAAGTGAGGGGGTATGCCCCAATACCAGGCCTCTATCATTACCACTATAGATCCCTTTCGTCCCAAACTACCTAAAACCATCCTTAGATTGTCTTTTAGTTCTTTTCTTACAACCAACTTCCCATCACATTTAAACTCATATTATAATAATCTAATAAAAATTTAGGTTGATCACTTAGTTAGCTATTTACTTACAAGTTGATTGCTTTATCTTTGCTCAATTTTATTTTTTATTGAAAACACTTACATTATCCAGCATTGGTGCAAGGTTTTATGTTGTGTGTTTCAATTGGATTGGCTAGCATTAATTCAATTGATTTTTTATCTCCATTCAATTATTTATTTTCAAACTAATTGAAAAAATTATCTTATTTCAATTCACAATATGTTATAGGTTTCTTAATTTTCCCTAGCTATTATACCCAATCAACCTTGTACCTTTTTCTATCCTCTATTCACTATACTGGATCGACCTAGTCAACCCTGTACTAATTATATACTCTATTTACTCTTTTTATAGCCTTTGTTTACTATGATGGATCAACCCAATCGACCCTATACTAATTACATACCTTATTTATATGTTAAGTTGACCCAATCAACCCCATACTATTTATGTCATTTACTATTTCCTTGCTTTCTAATCTATATTTCTTTCCCTTCATCATGGACTTTCTACTTGATGACAATACTAAGTTGTAGTAAAAAAACATGGTGAATTTTACTAGCCCTCATGGGGTATCCCATAGATAGAGTATGGATCCTCCCTTAGATGCTAATAATGTTTATATTAATACTTGTATAATAAACTATGGGACCCCTTCTAATACTTCTTCAAAACATAATCCTCTCTTCTCATACCACTTCCTTCGATTGTGACCCCTTCTCATACCATGACCTCTTCTTTTCTTATGTCTTCCACCTCCATGCCTAGCATACCCACTAACATGGTAGGTTATACATCTAGTGGGCCTCTCATAAGATCCACTATCCTTAATCCTTCCACTAATGCATCATTTTCTACCCAAGGTAATCATGCTACTAGTTCTTCTTCTTCTCAACTATTCACTAGTCCATATTTTGCTACACAAGAAAAATGTTCTACTAGTGCCTCACACTCTCATAATTACTCTCAAGCTCTTATCAATACCAATAGTGGTACCCAAGCCATTAATACCACCTTTAATGCTTCTAATAATGCTAATCAAATAGATCAACTATTTTTACAAACACTCAATCAAATGAATACCTTTCAAGCTCATAGCACTAATCAAATGATGAGAATGAAAAACCACCTTCTCCATTTTCAATCTCATCCTCAACCAATGGATTTGGTCACACACAACCAAAATGTTCCCCCTCCTCTTCAAGATTATCAAGGAAATGTCATTCTTCAACCTCTTTTAGTCAACAAAACCATTAAGCATATCCAAAATGAACCTCTCACTACTTAAATTACTAACATTGATATAGGAGGTATCACACCTACAATTTCTTATAATGGATCAACTGATCCCACCCTTCATATTAAGACATTTTAAATCTTTATAAGGATTGGTTCAAATTGAAAACTTTTTTCTCTACCAAAATCTTAGCCAAAACTCCCACAAGTGATGCCTTGGATTAGTACAACCAAATTCAAACTCATTCCATTATTATTTTGGAGGATTTGGTGAATGCTTTAGTTCAATAATTATAAACTAGTGATCTTCTTGAAAACACTTTGGCCCACTTCATAAATTGCAAACAAGTTGAAAATGAAACTACTCAAGCCTTTGTTAAAAGGTGGAAAACTTTGTCAAAAAAATGTGAACATAACATGGATGACGATAATATTTTCCATCTCTTTACCAATGCCTTTTTTCCTAAATTTCAATATCAGGTTTGCAATCTCTCTCCATGTACATTGGAGGAGGCTATTAATGAAGATAAACAATGATATTTCCTTATGTATCAATTCAATCCACCCTAACCTTCTATGGGTCCTCATCTCTTATTTAAAAATAAAAATCACAATGTTACCAATTATGGTATTACAGATTCTTATGACACCATTCACAATGTTCAAGCTATCATCCCTACCCCTTCATTAGAATGAACTCCTCCTTCTCAAAAATATACCAATCATCACTTATCTTCATCAAATAACATTAATGTTTATAAACCTTTATCCTCAACTAAAATTCTTAAGCATCTACATAGGCCTCTTCCATAAGATCTTGACCCTACCCATCCTATGAAATCCTGGTATGATCTTAATAAGTTTTGTTGGTTTCATGATAGTTGGGGTCATTCTCATGAGACCTGTAGATAACTTCATAATTTAGTTATGGATTTTGTTCTTGGTCCTAATTTTCATCACAATTACATCATTCAAAAACATCAACAGACTTATCAAATAGATTTTAAGGATTATAAATCACATGATAAATTTTGATCCTTAAACCAATTTAATGCTCATTTGGCTATCTACAAAAACCCTCTTCCTAATCATTAGCCTATCCAAGACAATCAAGACAAATATACCCTTTCCACCAATAACATAGAAAGTCTTGTTGAACTAAATTCCAAAGAGAATGTGGTTAACATGAATAATATGTGAAGGGTGCTTGATTTTATCATTTCCCAACCTATCTACACTCCTCCATAATCTCAAACATATTGTGTTATCCAAGATTATTCCAAAACTCATTTAAGTGAGTTGGGGCAAGATGCCTTATTACTATTGATGATCCAATTTTTTGATTCTCCCTTGGATAACACTTTCTTTTCTATCTCCACCACTCTTCCAACATCTTCTAACACTAATGATACTCAAATAAAGCTACAAGATGAGTGAGTGGAGTAGTGAAGGAGCCAATAATATTCCATAATTCCCTCATTATTTTAGTCAACCAAAACTCCAATGTTGGACCAGGAATTATGACACATATAGGTTGAGTCACTTTATAAAATTTCTACTAACACTTCTACCAATTCTCAAGATCAACTTAAACCAATTAATTCATCATCATAACATGATTTAAAAACTTATTCTAATATTACTTCTTCTTATCAACATAAATTAAAATACACTTTATCTCTTCCTTTTTAGGACCTCCTTAATCATTATGCACCTATATCTAACAACCTTCTTATAAGTTATGATGAGTGGGATCCCATCATAGAACTCACTAATATCCCATCCCAAATTCCATTATTTTATCTTATGAAGACTTCTCCATATCATATAAATCATCTTATGTAACTATTATTCAAGATGAATGTCCCTCATCCTCCCCTAATAGGATGGGAGGCAACTTTATCTAGATCTGAGTATAGTATATTACAATAATGTGAAGAGATGTCTATCAACGTTGATGAAACTATAGACACTTCAATTTCATTAAAATTTACCATAGCCTCTATGATTCTTGATGATATTATACTTCAGGTGGATGATCCTCCCTTATTCATTAGTGTTTAAATAGGTGATATCTAAGTTAAGTTTGCATTGATTGAAGAGGGTTTTAACACCTACGTTACCTCTCTCAAATTCATTAATACCCTTGGATATTTAAAATTAAATATCAAGTCTACATGTAGCACCTACTAAGGATATGATAAAAGGCAAATGCATCTTCTAGGTTGTCTGTGGCTTATCATTACTATCCCACCTATCACCATTTATGTAAAGGTGATAATCTTTATCTTTCCCCTTTCTTATAACATCTTACTTGGTACGTTGTAGATCCATTATATGAGATTCGTTGCTTCTTTAAAATACTAATGCATTAAATTACCTCATAATGGAGCCATTTATAATATTTAGGGTAACACTAATCCTTATAATTTCAAACAATTCCAAGATCGTGTTGTCTTTAATATTCATACTCTTGAACCTTTACCTAGGGTTCCATTCGATGAGTCTCAACATCTTAATTTTCTCATTAATTCAACCCTAGGTTACAATGGGCATCTTGAACTCATTGGGAAAATTCCTCTTAACCTTTTATATTATAATGATGATGAGTCTAATTATATTAATCTAAAAATCATAAATTTCAATCCCTCACCTCACCTTAACTAGTAACTTCCTACTTCCTTGCAGCCTCATTCTTGCAAGCCTCCTTGTAATGATATTCCTATAGTCTTGAAAAATACTCAACATTATATTCACAAAACTTCCTTGGATGACAAGGTCATCCCTAATTGTGTCATTTATCTTCACACCTTGGATTATGATGATGGTTATTCGCTAGATGATATGTTCTTAGGTAGTCTTATCTAGACCCATGATGCCAAGATTGTCCATTATCATTCTTATTTGCTTGATTCTTTTCATTTATCTTCTTATCTTCCTTCATTTATAATTACTAATTTTAGTATGTTTCCTCTTTATAGTAGGGTAGATATGGTTCCAACATGTCCAATTTTTAAGGATCCTCATAGGAGTATGTTCATGGATCATGCCATGACTGGGTCTTACCATTTTATTAGGTACCCTGATCATCATAGTTGTTTTACTCTTGAGATTAGTGTAACCATTCTTAGGCCTTTTATTAATCGTGCTCCTCTCTTATTAGATCCCTTATCAGAGCCCATTCCCACTCTTATTATGTTTGAGCCTCTTCTTATTCCTATTATTGTTGAGCCTACTCTCATTCTTACTCTTATTGAGCCTACCCCTCCTTGTCATCCCATTTATCCTTCCATGGAGCCTAGTTCCATTCCTCCTCCATCACCACCTTCCCTTGGTGAGTGTTTTCTTCCCTTACCTTAGATGGATTCATTTCCCACAAAATGAGCCAATGAGTCTTCTCTAGATTCTTCCTCTTTTTACACCTCCTCTTATGAGTGCTTCTCCTAAGACCACTCACAAGCATATATGTT
Organism: Torreya grandis; assembly: GCA_037957365.1. Classification (NCBI taxonomy): domain Eukaryota; kingdom Viridiplantae; phylum Streptophyta; class Pinopsida; order Cupressales; family Taxaceae; genus Torreya; species Torreya grandis. The sequence goes on along the minus strand of JARHVA010002289.1, from coordinate 2,051,162 downwards.
GCTTCCATGGGATAGATAATCATTATTATACCCATTATCATAAGTTACAATATTATATTTATACTTTACATCCTTCCTTAGACAAACCATACCTCCCCTAAAGGTTTTATCTGAATATGTACCTGAGTATGGTGAGGTGTATTGTCTGTAGTACCAATGTGGCACCCATCACATTAATTATTACTATATCCTTCAACAACACCTTAAAGAACACCTTATAGCTATTCTCAGACCTTCTTATATTCCTCCCATAGTTCATCCCCATAAGAAATCTTATCCTTCTTCTCTCATGGATCTACCTCTAGTGGTTCTATCCCCTCTTGTGATCCCTTCATCACTTTTTATGCCTACACAAATGATTCCTTCACTTATGGATCCTTCTCTACCCATGAGTCCCTCACCTATGGATCCTTCTCCATAAATGATTCATACATCTACAATAGATCCCATTCTCATGCATTATCCTAAGTATCCTTTACATGATTTCCTTCCTCAACATGATCAGTTGAGCATTCTTACTTTTTTAGTTGAGGATATTAGAAGAGAAGTATTTTCCCAGTTTTAATTGAAGATTGATAAGACATTATCTACAATTTATGTCCAGCTTCATAAAGACTTATCTGATGTCTTGGATAATGTTTGGGTAGATTTATAAATATTTATGAGCATATGCATGGTGATTTAACATTTATATTCTGATTGGACATGTGCTCCAATTTTATTTTTATCTCTTTGTTATATCATTTGACATTGTGTCAAATTCATATTTTTCTTATATAATGATTTTACCTTTTATATTATATCTTGATTATATTGATATTTATTTTTTCATATGATTATATTTATTTATAATTGTATTCTCTTTATTTCTTGATTGTTTTTCTCAAAACTTCCTTCTTGCCTTCATGATTGTTTGCTCTCTTATCTCTATTTATCACAGATATTATCATTATGACTTGGCCCTACAAACCTTGTTCCCTTTGGTCTTAATATCCTTCTACCATGTGATCAGTTAGACAAAAATTCATCTCATTATACTTTCCTTTCACCAATCCACCTTTGGATATCTTTTTTCTCTTCTTATTTTTTTGCAAACTAAGCATATACATGTTTGGCACTTGAGATCACATGTTGGTTCATTGTTAAGCCTAAGTGTCATAGTCAGTATTTGTCTTTAGTTACTTAGATTATTTTAGACTTAGCTTAAATCTCATTCATGTGTATCAATACATATCTCATGATTGGTCATTTCAAATTCATATGGAGGAGGAATCTTAAAAATCCATAAAAAATTAGAATCTAAATCATTTTACAAAAGGCAATGATATAAAAGGCCAAAATATTATTAAAAGTCAAATCACACTAAAAGATCTGAGTCAAAGCACATATCCTTCTTCTAGTCAAATATCAAACTCCATAGTTGGCCTCACAATAGATCTGAGGTCTTTTGGACTGTAGTAGGCCAGTAGATTAGAAAAGGAGCATAATTTTTAGTGTTACTTACTTTCTCACACAAGTACCCAATCTTCATAGTAGGTCGATAGTTCTGTAAGGGGTCCTGAAGAATGGGGAACATGTCATGGGAAGGTAGGTCCATTTTAATTTTTAGTGTAGCAATCTAATTTCATGACTTGATCCTATTATCATGCTTATTTGCCTACAAAGCTTTGTGTCTATAGAAAATAGGTTTCCTTTATACATTGATGGTCACTAGTCACTTAGTATATTCTCATGTCCCTAATATGCCTCTTGTCTCCTAAGGCCGTATCATAAGATGCCTGAGTCTTAATTTTTACACTCCCTTTTTCATTCTCTATATCCCTTATATTTTATCTTGAGAAATATTATTTTGTCTACTAATTACTCCCCTTGGGATTTCATTTGTGAGTTGCTTTGAAGGACCATAGATAAAACTTGGCATTCCTCATAAATTACCACCTTTTTATTTCGTATTACCCACATCCTTTGTTACCTAATTATACTAATTTTTACACACTATTGGTGTTTTATTTGTGAGTCGCACTATAAGACTATGGATAGGCCCTAACATTCCTCACAAAATTTTACAATAATCCAAGTCACAAATAAGAATAACATGTGTTAAATATGAATAAAATGTGATTGATTATGAAGTTACAAATCATTAACATGCTTCCCATATTGATTTATTATAAATTATGCTTACTTCATTTCTCTTTCTCTTTTATCTTCTTATTTTTCAAGTGCATGTAAGAATACAACCATTTCTTGAAATTTTCATACTTCCCAGCTTGAATTAGTGTGATAAATTTAAGACCAATATTTTGTCAATTTTATTTTTCTCTTATACTTCCCAACGTGATTTAGAATAATTGATTGACTTGATTAATTTTTTTATACCATTTCTACCCTTTTACATACCTTCCATTTAATTACATTATTTTCTTACTTCCCAACATGATTTAGTATGATTTTACTTGTTTTAATTTGGTGCAAAAATCTTTCACTTTAGTTTAAAAACAAATTCCTTCTTACCATCCTTTACCATCCCTTGGTTATTTATACTTAGTCATTTTCTTATTATTACACATTTACCAACTTGAAATAGTGTGTAGTACATTTTTTATTGATTATATTTTCCCAAGTCTTTTTTGCCTATTTATTTTTACCCATGCATGTGTTATACATAATCCTAGAAATAAAACCACATCGCATATATTTCCTATAGCATATATGACAATAGCTAAATATATGTTCTAGAAAGAAATATATCCAAAGCATCCAAAACCACAACCATGATGATAACAACATACACAATCAAAGTCAATATGCCAAAATCACACACACAGAAACACACACACACACACACACACACACATACACACACACACACACATCTATATATGTATGTATATCATGAGTTTTGATACAATAAGTATAACCATATACAATGCTCCAGCTTTATGATTTTGATCCATCCTATCTATCTCATGGCCTAGTCACATTGTTTATTGAGGCCTTGATCTAACTCGTATGAATATAAAAATATAATGAGGCCATCCAATATATTTTCATGCCCATAGGTGCACTGCCTACACCTGTGCCTATGCCAACTAGGTTAGGGTCACTATATGTGTTTGTGTCATCTATGTTATTATATCCAAATGTGCATCTCTCTTCTCTACCATAGCTTGTCATTCCCATATATTGCCTACACCCATCTCTAATATTGGCTACATCCTCTCTCTCTATGCTCATATCTAATTCACTACCTCCCATACTAATATAAACCATCTCACATGAACTAGGGTAGATGGTACACTAGGTTCCTCTAATATAGTAGGGTCATATGATTGTAGAGTCTCATCCAAGATGTCATGGAGTGATCCCATCAAAAGGGACCCCCATCTCTCCTCTTCATCCTTATCTATGCCTAAAAAATCACACCTAAATAGATATTAGATCACTATTATATATCATAATATCTATCTATCTCTAGTCTCTATTGCAAAATAAAAACTTAAGAAATAATTTAATCATCTTTATTATCTATATGTGTCTCAACCACTATGGTCTTGCCATCTAAGTGACCACATAACATAGTATCTCCATCCAAATGGTCTCCTTACATCTCCTCTATAGGTTTCCTCCTTAGTATAAATTTGAATATCATAGATTACATTTGCCTCAACCTACGCTTCAGTGGCCTCTATGTCATTTAGCTCTCCTCTAGTTCACCTACTGGGTCATTAGGGATGGTAATAGTCTCCACTCTCTCTTGTTCCTCTTACCTTTAGTGATGTTGCATCTTCAATGGTCATAGCTCATCTCATTATAGAGTTGGTGGTGATATCTCTAATACCACTACCTCATCTCATTATAGAGCTGGTGGTGATATCTCTAATACCACTACCTCTACACCCCTCTCCTTTTTCTCTACTCCCTATTATGATAAACCATTCCATGGTCAATCACAATGTGGTCTAAGTGTCAACCTCATCACTAATGGCCCTAGTCCCCTCCTTCCCCATAGCTCTCTCACATGCTAAGCCCACTACTTGGGCATCAATATTAGTGCCACTAGATGAGGTAACCCATATATATTAGTACCCATACCACTAGATGTGGCTCTCTCCATTAGGTGTAGTGTTTGACCACCTCTATCTTTATTTTAGATGGTAACACTATGTCCCAAATCAGTTATAAAGTCATTATGCACCCATATGGCTACCACAACATGTCTATACATCTCACCATTTATAGAAATGTTATGTGGGGAATATCCTACACTACCTTGTCCTTTCTCCATCTTTGTACTCTAGGTGACTTATAATCAACCACATGGGGCAACCTAGTCAAATGATACATGGGAAACCTCTCATATATCTAAGCCATTAGTAATATGATTAGTCCTATTGATTTCTACCCCCTAACCAGCACCTCTATATATCACATACAACTTGGACCTAGATGATAAAATTGAGATCATATAGTATTCCTTCCTCTTAGATCATCTTGAATGAAGATACCATAAATAGTGGTACCTTTCCATTTGACTTGTGACATAACACTCATTGTGTTACAAGCCATATCATATATTTCCATATATCTAAAATCTATGATGTATTTACATTGAACATGATGACTCTCCTACCCATAAATATCATCTCTGAGCTTGTAACCCATAAAGTTAAGGCTCTCCTCTCCTCCATGTTGTTTGGTATACCTCTAGTCAATAGTGCTCCTACTACTGGTAGCCCTAGAATGACATGCACATCTTCCAGAGTGATAGCTACCTCTACCATGTCCCCATCCACCTCCTATTTAAAGCTATTAGTTAGTCATTTATAGCATCCCAAGAACATGATTAACAAATATACACTCATGGGAATATTTCATGTATAAGCTATCATTCCTAGGTTTATGGATACTAATCTAGCATTAAATCCTATTATAAAATGCTCTAGTAGATCTAGTAACCATGATGCATCTACCAATTACCAAACTCTAGGTCATCCTTGTAATCAATAAACAATAAAAGATGTATTAGATATTTTATGTCATGTATCATCAAAATACATTTTTAATAAAATTTTCAATAAAAAACAAGCCTAAATTGCAATAATTTATTCATTTTAGCTTTCTTTTGACCTTTTGCACACATTTTTATACTCTTATGGTTCTTTGGTCAACCTAGTTTAACCAAATTTTCCCTATTTTTAATTTTGTTGACTTAAAAATATAAGTCAACCCTCTTCTTTTCCCTGCCCTAGTACTACATTGTCATTTTGGACTTTTCAAATTAGTTGACAAAAATATACTAGGTCAGCAGTATGTAAAACATACATGGTTGGCACATACCTACTAGGTTGGAAGTGTGGATTTTTCTCCTTTTTAGCCTACTGGGTTGACTCAATTGACCTAGTTGTTTTTCCCTACTGACCCCTTGCATTTTCCTAAAAAAGTGCCTTCTGGCAGTTTTTTCCTAATTCCTTCAAACCCATTTCCCATCTTAGTTTTTCCTACCTATAGAATCTAATTTGGCTTCATTATGACATCTAAAAATTATTATTTTCTAAAAATACACTTAATTCATTAAATAACTCCAAAATTGGATTAAGATTCATAGTTCCATACTTGTAGTGCTTTCGTTGTTGCTCCTAGATCTCCCCCTCATCTAACATGTCATCTCTTCGCCATCCTAAATCATTTGGTCTCTAGAGCTCTTTTTATCTCCTTCACAAATCAAAATAATAAATGAATTTCATTTTACCCTATTTAAAACCACTTTCCAACAATTCAAAATTTTCAATTATTTTTAGGTAGATTCCTTGTTTTATCTATATCTTTATTTTTACTCATCTATTTTTTCAACCATAAAAGTGTTTGGATTCGTGATGACGTAGAAAATATTTTTCACTATCATATGCCTATCTTCAAAAAAATTAAATTTCTAGCTATTTTTTACACTAACTTCTATAGTTTCACCTAGTGTTCTTCACATTGGACACCTTCACATCTCTTTTAGTCTACTTCTTTATCTACAACACTAAGGTAAGTAAAGGTATATATTTTTCAATTTTATCCTTTCATTTATGTTGACCAAATTTGAATTTTAGTCAAATTGGGTCAACCCCTATACTTTAAAACTTTTATAATGTTTCCATATGTCTTATGGGGTCTCTTTTTGTTATATATATTTTACCTATCCTTGCTCTAGCCTTGGTTTAAGCCTAGCTTCCTTGTACTTGCCTAGTCAATCCATGTCAACTATGGTAAACTTCGGTCAAACATGGTCAAATGATCAAATTATTCTATAAATTTCCTAATTTGGTCATTTAAATGTTTTAACATGTTCTTATGTCATAAATTTGTTCTTTACCATGTTTTATATCCAAAAAATGATTTTTAGTCATTTTTTTTGCTCATTAAATGACTTGTACAAATGAAATAAGGAAGAAAAGTGTCACCAAGGAAGATTTCAATGTGAATGGGGTTATATGAAGTTAAGATCTAGTTTCAGAATGAAATTAGGGAGATCTCCTTGAAAATAGGGCATTAATGGCACTTGTACGGACTTGGTGAGCTCACCTTTAGCTAAAAATGTGGGAAAAGTGTAAATGTAACTCCATAAGATCTTTAACATGCCTATTTTGTAGATAAAAGGTTAGATAAATCAAATTTTGATTTTACAGTTCGTACAACTGGAGTTAAATGGAATTATATTGGAATTTCAGAGGGGTCTTAGTCTACTTCAAATCCATGGAAATAAGTCTGGGTTTCATGGATCCTCCTTTATGAACCATTGTTAAGAAGCTAGGCATATTTTTATGCTCTTACATCTATGAGGGGTCCTTATTTGAGCTTGTTTCTGAATATTCTATTTTGGTTTTATATATTTTATATTTTAATGTGTTTCTTAAAGAATTTTAATAGGTTTTACCATGGTCTTTTGGCTTTTGTATATCTAAAAAATCTCAAGAAGCCTTTTCTAGGCTTGTTAGTACTTACAGATTGGTTCCTTCTTCATGGTGAATCTCGTTGTTGAAAGGAGGTTATTAAATCTTTTTTAGGGTGATTTTTGTGTTTACCATGTATTTGTAAGATTTATAACAAATTTTAATTGATTTTAGGCCTTTTATCAACACATATATTACTTCAACTCTTCCCTACTACCTGCAACATTTTAAATGCACCTACAGGTGCCATTTATGAGTAAGCATATGGGAACAAGTCTAGAACTAGTTATATATCCTTGAAGTTGAGAATCCTTAATTTGATAAATTTTTTAATACATAAAAGATATTATAGGTACCTAGGTTGAAATCACTATCCAAGGTTTAGGTTCACTACCTATATGTACAAATAATCACCTACAAGTAATCCAAATAGGGGACTAAGGTATAGAATGAGGTTTTATAGAATGAAATGAAACTCTTTTTTAAGTCCTAAGGTATAAATAATACAATTTCATACATTTTTTAAATTATAAGTATAAGATAAGAAGGAATGGTTAACCCCAAACATGAAATGATAGTATTCAGGCCCCCTGTTCCTAAATTGAAAAAATAGAGATCCTTAGGTGTTTTAAGAATTGATTTTGGCATGAATAAAAATACTCTTGATACCTCAAAATGTGTATAACATGCATTATTTACTTTGGATAAGCACTATTCCAATTTTTAAGGAGGAATATGGTGTTTGAGGGCCTCAAATATGCCCATAAACACACTAAATTATTTCATTGATGTCTACAGGCCTAAGTCAAATAGTGACCTTTTATTCCATTCAAATAACAACTTGAATTCATCTCCATGGTTATTGGTTTCAATGTTTTAAATGTTTCCTTTGAGTTTAAATATCATTAGAGTAAGTGATACACTATTGTTTAACATCCTTTTTCATACCCTATCCATACACAAACCTAGAAAAGTTGCACCCACAACAAAATATAGCAAAAAGTAACATGAGGATTAGGTTGATGTTGTTTTAATTTTCCAAGGGTGGATACAAGTTCAAATATTATTTCCATGATCAATATGTCTATTAGGAATATTTACAAATACCCTTTTCAAGGTCTCTTGATGCAAATACACCTACAATAAGTTTTGTCTCAGTTAGTAGGGGTCACTAATAAAGTGTTTCAGTTAAGGAAAGGCATGGTTGGGTTTAAAATAGAGCATATAGGTGATTTAAAGATGATATACACATTTTTTAACCTCAGATTGGTTTCAAAGAACTTATTGACATCATGACCAAGTAGATAAGGTCAATGAGCACCTACAACTAGCTAAGAAGGACAGAGACAATAGTGAGCAAAAATAATTTAGTTGGGTGAACCCAAGTGTGAAGGAGGGGTTAAAAATTTAGAAATTTTATTCTTATGTTTCATTATTTCTCATGGTTCATGAGGATACATGCGCATGCATGCATGCACGCATGCGTGTGCGCACGTGCACGCGCACGCACACACACACACACACACACACACACACACACACACACACACACACACACACACACACACACACACACACACACACACACACACACACACACACACACACACACACACACACACACACACACACACACACACACACACATCATAACTAATCCCAACCACTAAAGGAAACCTCTAGGTAGGGGAGGAGGAGAGGTCATGGTCAGTCAAGTAGAGAGGACTCATTTTGTAAGACTAGGGAGCATAGGAGAGGGTTAATAGTAATGAAAAGTTGTGAATGATTTATAAACATATAAACCATGATTATTTAACCTTGAAATCACTCTCACTAGTTCAAATTCACCAAGGAAAGAAGCCCAAAATCAAGCAAACATAATCTTTATGCCCTGCCTACACATAATTTGCCTTGGAAAACTCAGTCTTGGTTTTTGAGGTCTTTAGAGGGTCATATGACTAATTTATGAGTTAAATTTTGGTAAATATCATCCTTGGGAGGTGGAGAATCCCGTTTAATATTCATTTTTGGTGAGAAAATAGGGTAAGTTTCCCCTATTTTATCTCAAACAAGGGGTAATTTTCCCTTGCATGAACCCTATAAACAAGGAAAATGAAGATGAATCATGGGCCAAAAGTCAAGGAAAGACTCAATGAGGATTTTGAGAGTTGTAAAACACATATTAAAATATGTAAAACCAATCATCATGGGGTGGAACTAGATAGGATGATCTAGACATCTAAAGTTATAGCCAGTACCATGAAGGAAGGTAAAGCCTATTACTAGGTAGGGAGGTCATTTTCATATATAACCTTGATGAGGCACTATAAATTATTTTATAATGATTTAGAGATATTATAAGAGGTGTTTGATCCTTTTTTATATATTATTTCATCAAGGAACCATTTCTTGGCTTGAAGGCTTTCAAACCCTATAGAATGCTCAAAAAGGACACGAGTGAACATCCTAGAATGCTTAGAACTTCCATGATAGATTCAAGGTGTTTGGGAAGGTTATATAGGGTCCCTAATATTCCCTCAATTGAATTAGTTCAAGACCTCAACATGTATTCTCTATGAACAAATTCTAAGACTTGAAACTTCTTGAAAACCCTTACAAACCCTCTCCAAGGACCTGATGGAGAAAATATTGCAAATGGAGTATCCAGATGGGGTGTAAATTCTAGGGAGATGATTTTTAGTTGTAGAGGAATTTATAGGTACATATTAAATGTGATTGAGTTATACCCTACCTATATGGATGGTGTACAATATGTATTTCTTAAAAAAAATTTGTGTTTGTCAAGTATGGAGAAGCTTCAAAGGATGTAACCACTTTTAAGAGAGAGATTGGGACTTTTTATAAGTCCTCATGTCCATATATAGAGATATATAATATCCTATGTTTACCTATAATCTTTTTCATCTCATCTAGTCATAGTGAATAAGTAGCGAACACTTAGTGAAAATGATAAAACTCTAATTGGGAAGCCTTTTAAGGATTTATTCATGAATCTAATGACATAGACACTATTGAAAAGTGTTATTCCTCCTTATCCATGGATTATATTGTATAATTGGAAGAATTTTATGAGCCAAGTGTGAGAGGTGCATGAGAGAGAGTCATTTATAACTATTATATATGATTTCTCATGGATAAAAAGATACAAATGGTTTTAGACCACTTAAATACATGTATATGCTTTTCATTAATCCCTCCCATTCATATTAAACATTAAACCTAACCTTATTTAGTGATGAGGTAGTCTAATAAGGGAAAATCATGAAGATAGTTTCTTACACAAGAAAAAGAGCATCTACACCATATATAAAGGAATTAGATATTGAGAGACATTTGTCCTTGTTTTCCTTATAAGACCTATCTCATTCTTTATTCCATGTGATTTTAATTCATTCCCCTTTTTTGACAAGTGTCTTAGTGACTCTTGAGCTTCACCTTCTCTCTCTTCTCTCATATTTACTATATATACTAGCCTTTTTGGATGTTGTATAGATCCCTCCACCTGAGTATGGTGAATCCCTACTCAAATTTTGACTTGAAATAATAAATAATGTTTTTTACCTCATTCATGATTTCAATAAGTACATGTTATGGTTTTTTGTTATGAAAGTGTATTTTGTTTACCTTGACTATTATCCTTCCTAGTTCCTTGTGTCATTCGAAAGCTCTCTTTCATAGGTCAACAAGAAGTTCTAATATAGATTGTAGGTACAGTGAATATCTTATTCATTAGTGTTTCTAAAATACCTATTTGCTAAGTCCTCCTAGCCTAAGCTCTCTTCAAGACCCCATGCTTGAAAAATTGATGTATAAGAGGAATGTTTAGTTGGATGAAGTGTATGTGTGGGATACTCTTTCATTCCAAGTGAATTTTAAGTGGTGTGAGTAGACCATATATTTGGTGTATTAATTCTTAGAGATTATATTTATTTGTTTTTTATATCTCTCCCTTTTCACCCCCAAATTTGGTAGTAGGTTGAATCCTAAGTGGTACATTAAGGGAACAAGCCCTAATCTAGAGACTCACCTCAAATTTGGGTCACCCATAGCCCTAAGGTGTTTCTATTATGCCACTTGAATAAGGAGAGTTGAAACATATCTTTAATGGGTGCAATTTTGAGTGACAACAATTTATCTTATTTGTTGCTTACTTCACTTTACTTAGCATCAACATTGTGTGTTATCATGTTCTATTTATTGAAGTACCATCCCATGTTGCATTTACATGACACATGATGATATTTGAGTGGGTCATATGTATACACAATATTTTCAAGCTTTTATCAATTACTGATAGTTTGTATCTTATAAGAACCTATCAAGTCCCAATCTCTCTAAGTGCATGCTTTAAGGGATGTACTAGAAAAGGGGTGGACAGACCATTGGTGATTCATAAGATTGTTATCCTTTTTTACACTTTTTATCTACACACTTGTCTTCTAAAACCATTTAACCTAAGATTATTTTTCTTGGTTGTACCCATTCCAATCATTTTTCATATCATTATCTTCCTTTTTCTTGCCTTGACCCCCTTTCACTACTTGACTATACCAGGTCAACTGGGTCGACCTTATGTAGTTTTCATCCTTTGATTATTATACATAGTCAACTATGTTGACCCTATACTATTTATGGATATTTCTCACTTGGAGTTTTGTTAGCCCTTTAGTTGACCTAGCTTGGGACCTAGTGAATTATCTATTGAAAACATATAGATTTAATTAGGTCAACCCTGTATAACCAACATATTTAGAAGGATTTAGGGAAAGATCCACCTAAAATATACATATATATATATATATATATATATATATATATATATATATATATGTTCATTTCCAACCATTTTATAATAGAGAAGTGGAGAATAATAATATCAAATGAACATCTACTTATTGACCATTATACTTGAGGAATAAAACTTAGGGTTCCATACTTTATTTTAAGATACAATTCGTGTCTTATGAAGAAGTATTTTGGACGCATAGATAGGTTGTGTATCTTAGAGCTGATTTTTCTTTGTTATCCTTACATAACATATAAATCTCTTGTAAATCACCTTGGCCAAGGGACAAATTGAGGCACGATAGGTTCATCTTCAAAGGTAAGTATTCCTAACTTTATTTCTCCTTTGTAAGAGTAGATAAATAATGTATTTTTGCTTATCTTCCATGCATTAGGATTTCATATACATTGATGTGATTATATGTCTTATATACATGTTTATTTTAGTTTGTTTTGTTTTTAATTCCCACTTTGTACCAAAAGCTTTGTTGTGCACTAGATTAGATTTAATTTCTTGATTATTATATATATAGTAAACATTAAGCCTAGGACTCTTTTAGGGTGGTTGTATTACTGTGTTAGGCTGTATGCCTTGGAACTCTTCCTAGCATGGTGTGTTGTGATAAGTGTTCCCCTAATCGAGTCTAGAGGATCCCCATATTGGTCATCCTCCCTCTTACCAAATTTATTCCCAATCATAAGTACATGTATGCTCCATATTCTCTAAGATAGGATTTATTTATATACATGATGCATTTATAATTGTATACAGGAGCTATTGCCCTATCGAGCTGAGCACCCACAACAATTAGACCTTTAGTAAACTTTATCTTAAAAGGAGGAACCAAACCCCTAGGTAATTAATAACCCACTCAACTACCTTGAATAGATAATTTTAAAAACCTATTTCTTATATTAAATTTATTATGACCACCTTTGTCTTCACTCTTCACCTCCAATCTCTCTCAAAATGCCTCTAGGACTAACTCACTCAACTACCTCTTCTAGCCTCATTAGGTCCAATGACTTGTGTGTCCTCCTATATAAAATTTATTAGAAAATCATGAATAATCCTCTTCACTCTCTATTGGTCTTCAATTAATTGTGCCTTCCCTTTCAAATTTTCTCTCCTTCACTTGAATATACACTTTAAAAAACAACACAAATAGGCCAATAATGCCTTATATGTATACCACTCTCTTAGTATAACCCATCTTGGTTAGCCAATATTCTTAACATAATTTTTATAATTTTGAAATATTTCATCATAAATGTTACATGTAATAACCACATACTCTTTATGTTGGAAAATACCTCATTATCCCCAAACTACCATTAGGTCTTGGTGAGACCTAAAATAAATAGGCCTTCATACTCATACCTTACAACTTCAACTCTTTGGGCCACTTTAATCTTATAAAAAGGATTAAAACAATATATATATATATATATACCCTTTCTCACTCTCTTATTTTTTCATTCCAATTGTAACACCAACTCAATACTTGAACTTATCAATTAGGTCTCCTTGCTCTTTAGGTCTTCATACACAAAAAACATAGTCTCAAACTTCTTAAACAAGCACTCAAGTATTTCATATATAAATATGATTAGATAACATGGGAAACCCCTTAAATACCTTTGAAAAACCTCCATGTGTTTTATAAACTTCAACACAATATCTAAGCACTAAAAACAACTCTCCCAAAATGACCACTCAGGCTAGTCACACACAATCAAAATATAGTTATACTATTTTGACTCTCTATATATGATCAAGGGAATATCATGACATAAAATAATTTACCATAAGCCTTATATACTTATATAACATATCCATACTCATTTTATTCTTCAATTATTCTCATAACACCTTCAACTCACTCCTGCAACATGGTCACTCAATCTACTAGTGCATTCAAAACACATAGTCAACTTCTAAGTAATTATTCACACTAAATATAATTGTTCAAAACTAAAAAATCCATAAATATTTTAACAATGGAGTTTAAAACACTCTAAAATATATATTTCATCTTTAAAATCAAAATACTATCAAGAAAAATTCAAATATCCTTCTCTAGTCACTTACAAAACATGGTCAAACACAGTCAAATTTGGATATAAATATATATAATTTTATAAATATTAAAATATTATAATCAATTTCTATGGATGAACCTTTAAGTAATTTACAAATTTTACTTTTACATCACCTTGAAATTCATCCTATATCAAAATAATAAGCAAAACACTCAACAGTAGTTTATCCTTTATTAATTTCAAATACCAATGGTCACTGGTAAATGCAAATATTACAGACACATGTCTTCATATCATTTTCCCTAGAAGCTATATTAGTTTATCTCTATTTATATCCTTATTATATTTATAAATTTAACCTTCATTTCTCATCGTTGATCTTATATTATTGTTTTTGAGATCAAGCCACTTGGCATCCATGTATGCCCTCTGCATACATTGTAGTCAATCTCCAATGAACTTCTACCAATTGGCATCCTCATGTGAATTTTGAGCATTATATTTACATTATGTATTAATTTTCACCATTTATCTTACTCTTCGTGGTTGAACATGCTCTGTTGATCTTTGATTTATTTCTCAAACTTCATGAATGTGAGACATGTCTTCATCATGTTCATTCTCAAGATCTTTAACTAATTAACTTTATGTTCATTGGTGATATATATCTAATAGGTATAATACTCATCATTATATAATTATATGGTTAGTTTAATAACTCACCATAGATCTTCAATATCAAAAAATTGGCTAATTATGGGAACCACTATAATATGTCTAGAAGGCCAACTTTGCACCATGATACATTATGCTATACATAACTTCATGACCTAAAAATTGTACCATAGAAACTAGGCTCAAACCTAAACATCACTATGTGATATTTTCCTTTTGAAACTACCACTCATGCAAATTTTTATGTCATAAATATGTTCACTCAGCCTTATCTATGAAGAAGACTACTTAAACCTAAACACTCATATGATTGCTTTGATAAATTCCTTTCACTTACATAAGCACTATAAGCACTCATAAAACCCCATAGGGTATTTTTAATATTACAACACCATCAAGATATCAAACACAAATTCTTTGTCATTAATTCACTAGTATCTCATGCTCTCTTTGACATCAATGATAACCTAGCATCAATGACCATGCTCAATAATCTTTCCATTTATCATTGATGGCAAAACACCCTCAAAATTACTTCTTACTACTTTGAACTCCATTTTGATCTTTTTTCCCCTTTATAATTAATGACAAAGGGTCTCTTCCTAAATATTCCAACTTGATCATTGACCTAATAAACTATTTACAAAGCTTAAAATTTTCCCCCTAACATCAATCTCAATTTCATGTCATCTATTCTTTGACATATACTAATCTAAAATTGGGCTTCTCTAATCCTTGGACTTTTCTACCTATAGAATTCAAAAAATCTCTTTGCTCAAGCATGAAGATTCAATACCTTGTCAAAACACATAACTTGGTTTGATCAAGTCATCATATCAATCTTATTTAATTCACAACTATATAAGAGATCTTCACACTTTTATCATGACTAAAACATCTTTACATATGCTCCCCCTCACATCATGCACATCTTCTTCAAGCCACCCAAGCTAATTGAGTTAGTTCCCTCTTAGCCAAACACATCTTCAAATGATATTCTTGTCCTAAAACATTAACAAAAGCTCAATTGGCATCCACCATACTAATTCTTACTTTTCAAGTGTCTCTTGAAGCCCAGATAAATACACCCTAACCCAAAATATCCTAGAACAATGTGAAACTAGGAGTTTCTCATAATTCCTCAATTGCTTCTCCTCCTTAGTCATATGAAACTGATAGTTCTTCTTATTTTTCTTAAACTTAAGATAAGTAAATTTTTCATACACTAAAATATTCTCATTTTCTTTTATGAATTAATTGACAATACATGGAGACAACAAATATTCATAACATACTCATCACTAGACATTAAAAACTAATGTTTTTCACATGAAACTTGTTCAACAATAACATGATGTTTACTTGTATCCATACACACCTCAAAATTAGCCTCAACTACCACCTTGGTCTTTTCTTTGAGATCAACTTGAACTAACTTTTGATTCTCCATTTCTATTTGGATAGATGACATATTATCTTGGTATTCCTAAACCTTCTTCATATCTAATTCCTCTTTTACTTTATCAGGTAGTCCACCTTGATATTTCAACTCAATTGAATTAGTTTTATTGGTTTTCACTTCCTTAGGTTTTCATACCAAGGATTGACCTTTATTGAGCACTTTAGGATGTCCACTCACCTTATTATGAATTGAGAGCTTACTCTTACAATATCTTGTATTATGACCAACTTGATGATAACTAAAATAAATAACATCATCCATACCTTCTACTTGATGAATATTATGAATCTTAAAAAACATACCATCTTGTCTCTTAGGTTCATTATGATCATGCTTAACTATCTTAGGTCTCCATACCTGGGTTAGTGTTTTCCCATGCATTCTAGGGTAGAATCTAGTAATATGTCCCATGTCATCAAAATTATATCAAAATATATTATCCATACCTCTAGCTGATCATCCGGTCATCCTTCTACATTTTCTTGCCTTATGACCAAAAAGCTTACATACAAAATAATGACCATGAAATTAAATTTTATACCTTATAGTGTTTGGTTTCCTAATTAATAGTTTCACCTTCTTATCTTGAGCTAACCTATATTGCTATTTCTTAGTCTTATTTACCTTGACAACAAATTTCTCATACTCATCCTTAAATTAATCTATCTTCATCTTCAATTGAACACTCACATCCTCTTTATCTCTCATACTTGAGCTTACAGCCTCTAACTAAATTCTGAGATCTTGGATGGTCTCTTTATCCCTCTTATTTTTTTTAGTCATGCCATCTTCAATATACATTATTTCTCTTCAATAATCTTTATATAATCAAGATTGGACTTCAACTCATCATCTCACCTTGATTTTAACTTGACTTGGCATTTGTCTCTTCTAACTAGGTTTTGAGATGTCTACACTCTTCCTCTTTTGAACTCAGATTAGTCTTTATAACTCTTAATTGATCCTAAATAATGTTGATCTTCTCATAATCATTTTTTAATCTTGAGTTTTCCTTTAAGGATTCTATCTCTTTATTAGTCTTGATGCACTTATCCTTAATACCCTAAAAGCTTGAGGCCATGATCTTATTTTGAGCTTCTTTTTTATCATGCTCACTCATCTTATTTCTGTACTTCTAAAAAAATGCCTTGTGCTGATTGTAGTTTTATTCACTTGATTTTATACATTCATAAGTAACCTCTACTTTAGCCTTCAACTATTTATTCTCTTTCTTTAATTGCTTAACCATACTATGCTACTTAAGATCACCTTTAAGTTGTTAGACCTACTCTAAAAGGACCCACTTTGATAACAATTTTGATAGGTAAAATCAATAAGAAGAGGGGGTGAATAAGTGATGATATATATTCAATATAATTATAAACCCTTTAAATCATTAACCATTAAATACATACAAACATGAAACATACACATCATTCATAACAATGAACATGGAAGATCAAATAAGATCAAGCACAAAACACATGATATATGTGGGAAACCCTCTTTGGGGATAAAACCCACTAAACCCTTCAAGATGAAATAAAATCATATAATAAAAATATACAACATTTATACCAAAACCAAATGATCAAGGAGTAACCATCCCTCAATTTAGTGAGACACTAATCCCATAAGGAGCTACTGTTCTTGTCTAGTTGAGTACCCACAACAACTAGACCTTTATCAAACTTTAACCTTGAAAGGAGGAACTAAACCCTTAGGAAATTAAGAACCCACTCAACTACCTTGAATATATTATCTTAAACACTTTTTTCTTCTCTTAAACCTTTATCTAAAATCTTCACCTTCAATCTCTCTCAAGCTACCTCTATAGCTAACTCGCTCAAACTTACTCTTCTAGGCTCATTAGGTCTAATAACCTATGTGTCCTCCTACATTAAATTAATTAGACAATCATGACTAATCATATTCACTCTCTATTTATCCTAAATTACTTATACCTTCTCTTTCAAAGGTTCTCTCTTTTTCTTGAATCCACACTTCCAAAAAATAACACAAATAGGCCAATAATGCCTTGTATTTATACCACTCTATTAGTATAACCCTTCTTGGTCAGACAATATGATAACCATAATTTTTATACCTTTAAAATATTTCCACATACATATTACATTTAATAACCACACACTCCTTAGGTCACCCAATACCTCATTATCCCCAAACCACCATTAGGTCTTGGTGAGACCTAAAATAATTAGGCCTTCATACTCATACGTTACAACTTAATCTCCTTGGGCCACTTTTAGCTTCTAATAAATCCTCAAACACATAAAATATATCTATAATATACCCTTTATAACTCCCTAATGTGTTAATTATACTTATAACACCAACTCAATACTTGAAACTACTAATTAGGTCTCCTTGTTCTTCAGGTCTTCATACACAAAAAACATAGTCTCAAAATTTTGAAGCAAACTCTCAAGTATTTCACATATCCATATGATTATAACACATGTTTTAATAATTAAATAAATATACAACACATCCATGTGATTTATACACTTCAATACAATCTCTAATCACTAAAAACAACTCTCTCAAAATGACCACTCAGGCCGGTCACATAGTCAAAATACAATTATACTATTTTGACTCTATAGTCAAAATACAATTATACTATTTTGAATCTACATATTTTATGAGAGGCATATCATGACATAAAATTATTTATAATAATAATTAAAGACTTATACAACATCTAAATACTCATTTTATTCTTCAATTCTACTCATAACACCTTCAACTCACTCCTACAACATGGTCACTCAATTTTCTAGTGTATTCAACAAACATAATCAACTTATAAGTAATTATGCACATTGAATATGGACTGGTAAAACCTCCAAAATACATAAATATGGGTCTAATGGAGTATATAACACTATAAAATATATATTTCATCTTAAAAAATCAAAATACTATCAAAAACAACTCAAATATCCTTCTCTAGTACTTACAGAACATGGTCAAACACAGTCAACTTTAGAGCCCAATATATAATTATAAAAACATTCACATCTTATAATCAAATTTTATGGATGCAAATAATTTACAACTTTTCCTTTTACATCACCTGCAAATTCATCCTATATCAAAATATATAATCAAAATACTCATCATTGGCTTTTCCTTTATTAATTTCAAATACCAATGGTCACTAGTAAATGTAAATATTATAAACATGTCTATTCCTCTCATGCTCCTTAAAATATATATTAATTGATATATGTTTATCTAATTACTATCCTCCTAGATTTAACCTACATCACTCACCATTTATCTTATATCCTTGCTCCTAAGATCAAAACACTTGACAGCCCTGTGTGCCCTCTTCGTACCTTACAGTCATTCTGCAATGAACTTATACCACTTGGCATACCTATGTTCCTTCTGAGCATTATATTTGACTTATTGACTAATGAACATTATTTATATTTATCTACATGGTTTAATTCACTCCATTTATCTTTCATATACTACTCAAACTTCATGAATGTGACACATGTCTTCATCACATTCATTCTCAAGATCTTTTACTAATTGAATTTATGCTCACTATTGATATATGTCTGACAAGTATAACAATTTTTTTTAGATACTTATCTATTCAAATTAATCACTTTCCATATATCTTAATTACTTGATCAAATTATCATTTTAGATCTTTCATATCACAAATTTGGCTAAATATGGGAACCACTACAATCTACCTGGAAGGTCAACTTTGCACCATAATATATTTTTCTATAAATATCCTCATGACCTAAAATGTGGACCATATAAAATAGGCTCAAACTTTAAAAATACCATAGGATCATTTATTTTTGACATTTCCAACATGCAAATGTTGATGTCATAAATCTACTCACTCAGCTTTATCTGTTAAGATGACTACTTGAACCTAGACACTCATATGACTATTCTAATGAATTCCTTTCACTTACATAACCACTTTAAAAATTCATAACACCTCGTAGGGTATCTAAAATATAACCCCACCATCAATATATCAAACACAAATTCTTTAGCATTAATGCACTAGTATCTCATGCTCTCTTTGGCATCAATGACAACCTAAAATCAATGGCCATACTCAATAACTCTAACTTGCAAGGAGGAACCAACCTCCTAAGTGACTTATAACCAACTCAAGCACTTCAAGGACACTTAAGCTCTAAGCTTCAATGCAGCTCTTACTCCATCTTGACTAAGTACCAAATCAGCCAAGAAAAACTTGATCATCATCATAACACCTTATTACTCAATCAACAGATGGTGACCCCTTCTTCAGTTATTTATCTTCTCTATCCTTTATTATACATCAATAACACATATTTGATGCATATTTGATTGTCTATCAACTCAAAATCAACTCATTTATAAATCAAATGCTTAAGGTGAATCTAAACCTTATATATAACATTTATATGTCATATTAATTCCAAAATATATAACTGCGTGCATTAGATACACTTACTCCTATCATAGAGTATCAAACCCTTCACTTCATCTTACATATCTAGAACTGTCATTCTATCTTGAGAACCAATCATGGTGAAATTACATTTCAACACTTCTGTAGATACAAAAAAAAAGTAATGATGAATTATTATGATCCTTATACATGTTTATAATATGTTCAAACACAAATGTATAGAGGTCTAATGGAAAACATGGAACATATAGACCAATCTCTTAAATTTACACCTTCACTATCCATCTTCACTAGATAGGTTATCTTATGAACAACTTTTTGATTATTTATGCACATCACCAAAAATTTTAATAAAGGGGTAAAGGTGATATATGTCTTTAAAAAAAACCTCAAATAATTGGATCCATTCATAATACACTGTAACATATCCCTAAAAACATTCAGACTCTTGTCTGATTTTTCTCACTATCTTCACTATTAGACCTTTTCATGATAGGACAACTTTTATGACTAGTTTATCAATTTTAAATTTTATAACCTACTCAAAAATAATCATGGGAATTAATTAACAGTCTCAAAATTTATCCTCCAATGTCTTTCATTCATTGACTTTTTTAACCCTTCCTATTATACCAAATTTCAAAGAAACAAGAGTTTTTCTATAGCTTCCACTCACTCTCCTCAACACTCAAATCCTACTAAAGGTATGTAGAGTCCTTTACATGATATAATAATAAAACTAGCCTTACCAATCCATTCTAGGAGCTCAAAAACAAAATATTCACCATCGGGTTTTATGAGGCTTTTATGAGGATTTTAACCAACTCCTAATTCTTGGAAATAATTTCTAAGATAATTTTCCATCTCTCCCCAAGATCTCAACTTCCCATGTAATAGTAACATGTATCAACAAGCATCAAAATTTACTTCTTAGGTCTTCATCTCTTCATTCTACACACATAGGAAACCTTCAAACTCATTTTCATGCTTTTTCCTTCAAATCAGGACCTAAAACTTCATGAGCACTCATGAAAAAATATATTACACCTCTAAAAAAAATGATCTATATCATCTTGGAAACTAACATTTACCCCTCATTAGGCCACACTAGGTCTCATTACATGTTAGGTTTTGAACTACCAGTCATACTTTAGACCTTAAATATACCTTGAAACCTCTTTCACAACTCTCAAAACCTCATACCCATGTCATACACCCTCATACCATGCTCACACAAGCTCACAATCCTCCAAACTTAATCATGATACCTCATTCTACTACCTAAGGTCCTAGGACAAGGTCTATGAGAAGACCACCAATGAAAAACATACCCCTTTGGCTCACTCTAAGACTTATATGATTGAATCAACACCTTTCTCACGTGCTTTAAGATTTAATTTTACACCTTCAATATCATACACATCCATATCATCACCATTATTACTCTACAAGATATGTCCATGCTTAAGAACTAGTCTATTCACATAGACCTACTAGGAACCATACCACTTTGAGACATCCCTACTACTGTAGATGCAATATAATACTCATTCACATTCTAAACATCATTTATAAACTTTATCAATAGTCTCATTATCTTGTTACACCACAACAATATGCCAAGACCTCACATAAAACTCAAGGATTACCAAACCATCCTTAATGAAAATTCACCATGCAACATCATGAAAACATCAATCATACTTATAAACCTTTGACATCAATTTATTTAACATGCCAACATGAAAAAACCTCAACACCAATCACTATGCATTTTATCTTATTTTCAAGCATATAACTTGTACACTTACCAAAGTAACTTATAGGTGCTCATGAGTTGGTTTGACTTTGTTCTTTATTTAGGACCCCACTTTCATATCAATAATCATCTCAATGACTCTCTCATATTTTTTAGAGTATAAAACCCTTAATTAGCATCTTTAAGACACTATTATTCCACAACATATAGTACCCTTATCACTTCTCTCTAAGCCTTGTTGTAGGTGTTGATTAGGAGAAGAGTTTGACATGATCCTTAGAATTGGCTCTCTCAATAATACCATTATTGACACTTTGAAGCATTTAAAATTCATTGAGAGCTCTTTTTCACTTCTTCATAGGGTTTATTGGTTATTTCATGACATTTTTAGGACCCTACTCTCTCAATTCCATACACAAACCTATGTGGGCATGCTAAGATTGTGAAGTCAATCCTTTTTACCATATCTTGAATTTCAAATGGTATAGCTACTTCCAATGGTTTTTTCCCTCTCCCATGATGTATTCATGTTTCCAACCTACTTTTATCCTAATTTTTTTAGTTGGTTTGAGTCTAAAATAAGGACATACAGGGGTAGGGCTTGTAAGTCATTATTGATTTACATAGGTTATTAGAGAATCAACTTCTTGAATATTAAGACACCTTTATTATTTTATCAACCTTTATACCATTTTCTATTAGTATTCAACAATCATGTAGATTTCTGATCAAACACTATAGCACTTCAAATTATCCATCTACTTTTACAGACTATATGTATATTTATCTTATGTGTAAGGTTTGTGTGTTGATAGTGAAAGTATATGAGTTTATTAATGCATATTTATGATCTTAAGTATGACCAATTAGATTTAAATTATTATAACAGATTTCAAGGTAAATGTTTTCAAGACACCTACAACATATACTTAGACTCATGAATGTCTACTTATAAGCTTGCAAACCTATGTGTGACTGAAACACTTTATGAATCTTATTTTAGGGTATACCTAGGATTATATAAAGCATATATAAAATCTAAAACTTGATAAAAATATGTAATATGACTTTTGAAATCCCAAGGGACACTTTGAAACCATTTTCAATTGAGACATGATCTTCCAAGGTTGTTCAAGTGCCCAAAAGTGCTTGTAAATGAGTGTTTTGCTCATTTTAGGCATTAAACCTACAATTTTTTCAGTTTATAACCATACCCAAACATTATTTGACATAAATTACATTGGTAAACCTTCTTTAAATGTTTTATTTTTAAATTTTTATGTACAACTCTTCCAAATAGGGCAAAAGGTGACTAAAATGACAATATAGCAATAAAGACATAATAAAATATTAAAACATGATATTATGAACTTAAATACACATTAATAACCTTTTATAATGACTCTAAACCATATAAAAACATTAAACATGTTTGACAACATCAAGACCTCATAAATGACCCTTAGGACTAGAGAAGTACACATGAGACCAAACCTTGGACCAAGCTAAAAAATGACTAATGTGATCATATAAATACTATTTAGGACCATGAAAATACCACATACAAGTATTTATGATCCCATTAAAAGTTTAAACTTGTAAGGTTTGACCAATTTTGACTTGGGGTCAAAATTTGGTCGATATATCTTTCATATTACTATTGAGGAGATTATGGAACCCAACTTTATTATTGTGTCTATGGAATCAAAATGTTCCATGATGAATGGTACTAATATTATGGAGATGATGACGTCCATATGACTATACCTTTGGGTTGATACTATGGTGATGAAGGCATCCACCTAGGAACACCTTATGTCATGTTAGACAATTCTACCTTCAAACATGGAATTCCCTATTTTGTTGTAGGTATCAGATGTGTTGTGGTTATAAATATGTTCTTAGTGATGTATTATTTTAATTATTTTAGATCCTAACAACTCTTCTCATCATGATTTGGTGACTTCCAAAAAATTTAGTATAGACTATGGTTTTTATGTATAGTTTTACTAGATGGCATTTTATGTTTCATGTCCTATTAATCTACATATATCACAAAATTATGTTTTGATTTTAGGGTAGTAATTACTATGATGCCCTTACCACACTTCATACATAATAGGCCTCAATAAATTTTGTTCATTTCATGAATTTCATCCATTTTCTCATAAAATAATATATTTTCATTTCAATTTTATATACATTCAATGGAGCATCTCCATAATACTAAATTTGTTCTACTCAAAGCATAGTTACTCATGCATTAAACTTAGTAAGTAAATATGATTACATAATAACAAACCTAATAATTGATCATAGTCCCTATACAAACCATGTGGCATTATATTTATCTTCCAAAATGAAGTCAAATTTGTTCATTAAATATAAAAATATGTTATCATACTCCCACATTGATTCTCCACTTCATTGTTGAATATCTTTAAGATCCTAAGTGGTTTGGATTGAGCATTTCATCTTGAAATATTCTATTAATTGTTATTTGATGTGTTGAATACTTAGGGAAGAAACATATATTTTATATATGAATTCTAGAGCTTGATTTGTTAAGGCTCCAAAGAGATCATAGTTTTCACATCATCAATGGTCACTTTCTTAACCTGACATTTCATGTGATAGGTTAAAAAATATTGCTCAAGTTCAGAATACCCATTATATGGTGTCAAAAAAATTAACATTCATGCATTCAAAGACACACTTGGTGCAATTATAACTACTACTAGCTTCTATGTACTAGCCTTTACCTATTATTTAAAACTTGATTTAAAATAAACTTAGCCTTTTCTAACTTCTTCTTGTATATTATTTTCATAATTCATACACTAAGTTTACAATGTTTTTTGTAAACAATTAAAACTAATTTCCACCTATCCAAAGCTTTGTACTTTTATTTCTCATTTATGATGATAAAATGGTCTTAGAGAATGCTTAATCATGAAATGAATTATTTGTGTCTCTGAATTCTTCCATCTACTACCTTGAACCTATGATAATCTTAAGATGTTTTATAACTTACTCTAGATAATATTTTTTCCCTAGTCCAAACAATATACTTCCTTGTAAATACGATCTACCAATATCCTCTAACTATTGTAATGCTACTCTACTTTCCATTTTCTCCTCACTTCCATATCTCAATTTTTGTCTTCTTCTTTCTTGATCCCTTTCATTTCTTACTCTACATAATCTCCAAATTATCTAATTGTTATAAATTTTATAGACTCTTTCTAGGATCTTATCTATTTTACATCCTCTTTTTTACTCTTATTCATATTCATAGTTACATTTTAGTTATCATGTTTATTCCACCTTTTTTGTTATCACAACTCTCTTTCTAAACCTAGGATTTTCTTCACTCTGCTTATCTACATCCTTCCTATTATGGGTTCAGGTTTAAGTTACTCTACTTATCTCATCATCATTAACTAATACATAACACATACCCTAATAAAACCAAAAATCACTAATCCATGTTGGTATGGGTATGAAACATGGCCTTTTCAATAACAAAAATCTTGATAAGAGTAGGTAGTAATTAGAGAAAATTTCATTAGATGACTCTCACAAATAGATCTTGAGTAGACTCAAAAGCCAAATTTACTTGTACATAAAATTTTATAATACATGTATTGATAGTATTTTCTATTTAGTGATCTATTATATGAGTCTTTTTAGTGTCTAATCTTCATAGGTTTTCTAGTATTTCTTATTTCCATGCTAGAAATTTTATCCTCGGCTGAAATTAATAGTATTATAATCTTGATAACCATGCAATTAATAGTCCGGGAAATTCTCACCAAAAATTCTCATACATTTCATTATAAATGTGCACATGAATAATTTTTTACATAAAACTCTCTATTTTCCTTGGTTCTTCCTCTATGAAATTATGAATTTATTCATTGAGCATCTCTCTAATTCTTTTTTTCCCAATATCCATTGTAACAAGTTTTAATCATCCATATTCACACCATTATTAGAAAATTTTCTTGGAAAAATGATCTAAATAGACTAATATTAGGTCCAACCATCTTGAAAGTCATTTAATAAAATTGGTAACTATTAAATAAATATAATTTTATTATTTATTTACATGAGGTTTTCACCTCATGTTAATAAATAATATATTATTATTATTATTTAATTAACGACCATGTTAAGCTAGGGGTCAATTAATCCCACTTAGACATTAAATGTTATAACACAATTTACTCTATATGAACCCAAATATGCATTTATTTGGATTCAGAGAGATTCCATGGTCTCTACATGATGCATAACAACACTCAAACTCTGCATATACCATGCTTTGACACCTACAACTACAACTCATACATTTAATTTGCACTATGTATTCTCTATCAACATTTGGACATGGTCCTCATGTAATGCTCCTATAATATTTATTTATTAAATTCACTTCTATATTTGGATTATCTCTATATTTTTCTTGAGTTCATACATCTCATATAGTTCATCTGCACATTCTCTTTGATTCAACTCATACACATTAGGCCTCATTAGACTTTAGGCATCAAAATCTCAAACTTTGAATAGGGTCTTACTATACATGAACTCAACTTTAAATTATTCTAAAGATCATAATTTTTTTTTTAAACATGATTCAAACACTACTAACCCCCTCAAGTTCCATTTTTACTATCAAACCTTCAATCTCTATTCACATCTAGTAGCCTTCTCTTATTGAAATCTTGCATGTATGGGTGTATACAAAAGAATATGGTAAACCCAATCATCAATGTAAGTACCCTATATTTCATACTTTCAAGGTACAAAATTTATTTCATTAAGTCATTCTCTATACCACTTTTCTAACTTCTTTTAGAACTCTGTATAGGCCTATTAGGCCTTTCAAGACCCTACTTGCAAACAATGTCTCTAAATGGTACATAATCATACTTAATCACATAAAAACCTTTAAAATACTTTCAAGGACCCTCAAAACTAAAAAAATACAATTTTTTTCAAAGTTTCACTAGTTGATTCTCTATAAATCATCAAAACCCTAGTTCTAGGGTTTACAAGCCCTATAAGAACCTAAGAGTACACAAATGGCTCAAACATGTTTTGTACAAGGTGTCAAAAGGTCTTGTAAGATTTTTAAGGTCTTTACTGTGTCTCCCCACCTATCTAAATCAATCTCATGGATCATTGATTCACTTTTTCAATGTTTCAATCAAGCTTTCCATTGGTCTTTTCATGTAAACACTATCAACAGGGTTTCTAGCTCTTTTTTTGAGGTTTTCAAGTCCCCAAAGGGAATTTCAAACTCTCCCCAAGATTAACATGATTTCAAAACACCCACTTTAATATTTTATAACCAATAAATACTCATTCTAATTCCTTAATCATGGTCTTTATCCCATTTTATTATTCATTCCTTGTATGTGCATACTCTATAGGTTTGTATTAGATTGTTCATTAAAATACAATGAATTCTATTTGAAGGATTATGAAAACTTCCTAATCACACAAATATCAAATTCTCAATATATATATCTTAATTTTTTAATTCATATGTGGTCCTGTTCTCCACAATGCACACTTGGGATTCAAATACATTTTATTCATAAAATAGGGGTATAAAAAGTCAGTTACAACTCAAGAACTTAAAACCAATATTAAAATTACCTGAAACACCTAAGAGTTTGAAATTTCACTTACCAAAACACAAAGTTATTCATAAAAATTATCAAATAAATCCTTTACATTAAGCTTTTACCTTCTTCAAGTTCACAAACATAGAAAGTATAGAAATGTAGAGTAAGGAGACTTAGTCATGAATTTTCTTATCCTTAGTTCTGAAAAAAATTATTAACATGTGATTTTTTTTAAATACTCACTAGAATAAATTCATGTATCACCTTTTGTATTCATTTGAATATTTTTTTCATTACAAAAAGACTTGCACAATCCTATAAATTATTTTGGTAGACCTTCACTCCTTTCAATAATGTCTTCCATGTTTTCTCCTCCTATCACCTAATTTGAACCACACACACACACTATATTCCCTACATATGATCTAAGCTCATAAAACATGAATTTTTAACCATTTATTGATTTAATAAACTTCCACATTCCTTTCACCCACCTAGGGTGGTGAACTTCCTAACTTCCACCTCACACCCTCTCTTAACATATGTATTCATAACCAACATAAAGGACCTTTCATGAGACCTTAAAATGTCCATTACAAGATTTTCATCATTTCATATCATTACAACTCACTTAGACCACCTAAATATCTTGAAAATTTAAAAATCCCTTTTGGCAGGAAACTAAGTTTGGACTCAAATTAAAATTTCACTTACAAACATGACTCTAAGACACATCCTAGACCAACTTTGAGCATTCCTAAGATGCCCCTACATTATTTCACCTCTATATTACCATTTTAAAGTCTTTCATTGGTCTTATATGTTTTTATAAAAGACTGTTACATCATCTATGTATATGAATTGATTAGGCCAAACAAAATCCTTTTATATGAGAATATACCCTACTTAGTTGTAAATGTTATATTTATCAGGCCATCATAATTGACCATTACCTTATTCTAGGCTAAATATCCATTAAGAAATGACATCATTTGATAACTATTCACTATTTATAATACTTCATCTTGTTAAGATATTGGATAGTTATGCTTTGAAATTTCCCTATTCTTATTTCAAATAGGCACCAAGTTAGCCATCCAGGTGGAGTGTTTAATAGGATGGATGAGTTTTACAAAAACCATATTTTATACTTATTTGAATATTAAAGGCTTTAATAATAAAATTATTAGCTTTTGCATCTATCAAAATAGTTTGACACGAATATTTAGAGGGATAGTATGTGTGAGGATGGAAGTGTCAAACACTTCAAATATTCATAGCTCCATGCAATAGTGTCACCAGATTATTTCAATTCCTATACAATCCTTTTCTTTCCATTCAGAGTGAAAATTATGCCTAAAATCACATGTTTTGATTCCCATGTATTACTTAAATTAAAATTTTGATGGGGAATCCATTTTTTTGGTTTATTTTTTACTTTTCACCATGATAGTCCATGTTGAATATCTTCTTTAATGACACCATACCTTTTGGTATGTTATTAGTCTTAAATTTGGTGACCCCTTCTCCATCTAGTTTGAATTTCTCCTTATCATCCTCATCAATGATATTAGACTCAAATATGTTAGTGTTGGTGATGATTTCAATGATTTGATGGTCATCATTAAAGACTTGGAAGTTTATGGCATTATCTAGAATAGGAGTAAAGACCAACTCTAGTAAAAATATCCTCAATATGGAGTTATAAATGGGTTATAAGGTATTTACAATTATCTCCAACACATATACCATATAATTTTTCCTTTGGGGTAGCATCTAGATGTTGATTCAATTGGAGTCCTCAATCAGGTTCCATACTATGGTATGTTATCTATAAAGATGCTTGTCATTATAATCATAATAGCTTATGATTTTCTTGACCACAAATTCTAAATCCCCAAGGAATTTTATGTTCTTAACCATCTTCCTTAGTTCCAAATAGAGGCCATAAACTAATACTTTGTACTCAACCACATTGTTGGTGTAGGTGAACTATAGCTAGAAGGCTAAAAAATATGACCTCCCTCTTGGGTTGATGATATCTATCCCAACACTTCACCTATTATTTGATTTAGATCCATCAAAATTTATAGTCCATATATTATCTTTAGTTGTGGGTAGTGGATTTTGAAAGGTGGGTGTTACTTCTATGTTCACTTATTTTCTCTTTTATCTAGATTATAGTATGGGCATACTCCTCTCTTTAGTTGTTAATGACCTTTTGATATGACCCTCAATAGCATATGGTGGAAAATTATTTAAAATGGAAATATATTCAGCCTCTAAGCCTTTATATCCTTTTCTTTCACATGGATAACCATGTTCAACATTATTATGTGTTAAGGAAACAATGTGGGTTGAAGGTACTTATGGTGTGTAGATGATATCTTCCTCATCTAGTTGATCCAACTCTTCAAATTCAAGCTCTTATTGTATGGTCAAAATTTTGATGGAGAATGTGCCATAATTTTATACTTCCTTCTTGAGTGCATATACCTATAGTTTAAATTCCTCGTAAAAGAGTGAATTAGTCTTATTGTAATATGTAATAATGTGAGTCATCATTGGATCCCTCTCAATCCTAATCTGATTTGGCATGCCTCAACATGGAAGCCACATGTGTGAAAAATCAATGGCCATATACCCATTGAGTGTCCTAGACCAATCTCAGCTAAGAAGCATCTCATATGACTCAGGCATATCCAACACTTAGATGTCAATGAACTTATACACCCTAAGATTATAAGCTAACTACATGTGGATGAGATTGAAATTTATAACCACCTTAACCTCTAATTTTTCTAACTTAAAAAAAATCTATTTAACTTTGCATTAGTCAAATATAATTTCTTTCAAACTACATAAGGAATCACATTCCCTGAAGTAATTGACTCTAGTAAAAAATTATGTAATTTTTTTTCCAAAAATTATAATTATTAATATAAAAGGGGAATTATTAATTTTATCCTTATAAACATTCACCTGAGCATCAATGATGTTATTATCTTCCTTTGTCTTGGTAGAAATCAATTCTTTTATAAATAATTCTTCTTGGTTACACATATGAAGCAACTCAAACATTGTTATGTTGACCTTAGTTTTATTCAGGTCTTATAAAATGATATATCCATGTTTGATTTTTTGTAGTGCTTTATCATCTTGAGGAGGTGAAACACTCTTCCTAGGATAATATGAGGGATTAGGTTTTTTGGGGTGTGTTGTTTCTTGAATAACATTCCCCATTTTCAATCTAAAAGTGGGGAACCTCTTTCTACTTTGGAGTCTAATCTTATACTTTGAGGGGTCCATTATGGTTTCTTGTCTAATTTGTATCTTTGGTTGATTTAATTTAAATATCTAAATTTTCATATTTCTACTAAGTCTTAGTCTATTTATTTTCTTGTGTTCCAAAACACATTTTATAACTTCCTTTTAGTCTATTTCACCTTATGTTTATGCAGATTATCTAACTTTTTTAGAGTTTTATTGCTCATTTTCCTAATAAATTTGATCCATTTTGATTCTCATTTTGATCTAAATGACTAATCATTCATATATTATCATTTGTTATTTAGTCGCTTCTCATAAAAATGGATGAAATTGGCTTTTGAAATGAGTAAAATGGCTAAGTTTATTCATAGATTCATCTTATACTTTGTCATTTATTGGATTTTGACTTAACCATTTGATTTAAAATTTATCATTTATTGGATTTTAAATAAAATAATTTTAATTAGTATTCTTTATATTTACCCACAATTTTTTAAATGCATCCTAGATCTACCTTGTGACTTTCTACGGCTCTTGGAATCTCTAAATTGTCCAAAAACAACTTTTAGGCACTTAGATAATTTTTAAAAAGTTGCTTGTAGCTACGTGGCACCATTTTTCTTCTTAAAAATACTTATAAAATTATTCAAATTCCCCTTAGAGCCTTATAGTACATTTTTTCTTCTTCAAAATACTTAGCCATTTATCTTCAAAGGTTTCTTAGTGACATGTGTCAATCTCCCAATGTTCCCAAGCTTGTTCGAAATCCTTTTAAATACTTAGCCAACTCTAGTCAAGGTTACTCAGTGAGGCAGTGGTGTTATTTACACTTAATTCTAGCTATCACATGGTATTATTCCATGTGCTACTACTCTACTATCTTGAATATGTTCATATTATTACAATGCTTATGTGTTAGTGCATTAGTGAGATAATGCCATATGGCATCATGTCACTACTCTGCTACACCAAAGATGTTTATAAAAAACATAAATTATATAGGAAAGTGGGTGAGTAGGATGATGTCATGTTAAAAAATATTATTATTCTGATATCATAAGTTGGTCCATATAAGCCTCATAGTTTGTCAGAGCCTAGGCAAGTGAGATTGTAATGCATGGCAAAATCTTGCTTCATAGTGGAATAATAGTTAGCATACACTTAAAGCTTAAAATAATCAATGAAAGATTTGGGATAAGATATGTGGTTTGAAAAACATTAGAGATAAAGACACATTGGCTATGAATCTAAAAAAACATGAGCCTAAATTTGATAACCCTTCTCCTTGTCAAAACCATCAAAAAGCCCAAGAGAGTGAGAAGGCTACCTAGTGTCAAAGTAGGACCTGTAGAAGCAAAAAAATAACATAGAAAAGGATAAAAAGGGATAATCCACATGGAAAAAATCCATCAAAGCAAAGGACATGTTAATTATGTATCAAATAAAGTACTATTTTAAATTTGATGGCCCATCTACTTGTCAAAACTATCAAAGGCCAAGAATCGATTACATGTTTGATTTGATTTGTAAATTTAATTTTAATGTGGTCCTAGATGGAAATGTGGTTGATAAGTCAACCCATGTCATAAATTAAATGGGAATAAGTATTAAGGCACGCACATTAGAATCAAACACAAAACAAAGAAGATAAATTTTTTGTTTTAAGGAGGCATGGTCTCAATTGTATAAAGATGTAGATAACTAGTAATCATGATGTAATTTTAAATGATTTTAATTATAAAATTTAATTGAGGCATGTTTTTATTGTTAAAATTCTAGGGACACCTTCAATTTTTCAATTATTCTGATTCTATAGTTCAACCACATTCCCTTAACCAATAATGAATGTTTGTAACTACCCCATTATCAATAAAAATTGATTGAGTTCAAACTCCTCAAGCCTGAATGCCTACATAAGATTAAATTATTGATATAATAAGGGATATTACTTTTAGGATTGAGGAATTTATGAATATTATATGCTCCTTTTAATTTTAGAAATAGAGTACTGGACCAAACATGTTTGGATTCTCCATAGTTAGTAGACCAAACATTTTTCATGCTTTCCTAGTGTAGATTTTCTTTTTTGCTATTATGAGAATGAAGTCTATAGTTGTATAGTTGTAAATATTACCATTTATAATTAAAAATAAAAATCTTGATACTCAATTTTATTTTTCATTTAAATTTTCATTTCCTATGCATTTTCATGGTGGTTATGTCCCTTTTTCTCATAGCAACATCTCCCCAAACTCTTGCACTATCCTCTAGCTAGAGTTGTGCTAGGTATGGCTCAACTAAGGACTAGTTTCTATGATATTTTATTATTTGGATGTTCTAGATTCATATTTATGGTAGTATAAACTTTAATAACTTCCTCCCTTCCCTTATCTTTATTCCCAATTTTTATCAGCATTTTAGTTTTAGATTAACATAAATATATCTTTAATGTCTAATCATGACAATTGAATGTCCTCCATCATCATTTAACATTTTTTTAATAGATTAATGGTGGAAAAATTGAGTCTTAGAGTGTCTATATCTTAATCCATCATATGGAATCAGTTTCACTAGCATGGCCCCTTACATGGAATAGTTCACATTAACCAAGTGAAGACCAACATACCAAGACTAGGTACATTTAGACCTTGGGAATGTATTTTACTCATGGGATATCCCTCCTTTTAGGAGAGGCTAGGGATTAACAACTCCTTTTCCTAATTATTGGTTGTGTGTTAAAAACCACATCAACATGTTCTGGTGCTAAAATGAGGGTTTGATCTAAAGTTGAAGCACTTTTTTTAAAAAAATTAAGCCTAAAACACTTATGTGTCATTTCCTAGCTATTCACATGGCCTTATCATGGATTTGTGGATTTATTTTCCAAATAAATGTCATAGGACCCACTTGTGACCTACCTAAGAATCCTAGTTCATTTTTACCAAAATACATGCATGGTGGGATTCTGACATTAGAATAACATATTAATGAATTCAAAATTTTGTTATTGAGCCATTTTAAAGAGTCCATTTATCCTATTACCCTATACCATGACTTTTTTAGATATTATATGGAACCTAAAAAATCTTTGAGTTTTTTTAGTGAATTCTTTCATCAATTGTATATGGTTTTGAAAGACCCTTTCCTTTAGACTAAATCGGTAACCAAAGAATTTATCTCAGAACATATTTTCCCCTCAATGATATGTTTGTTTGAAGGAATAATTTACTCTCACATCCTTGGAATTGAATTATCAAGAAGATTCAACCATTGATTAATAATCCATGTCTCATGATCATAGTATTCAAATTTCTTACCCATTGAGATAATCAAATGTTCATCCATAAAATCTTTCAATCTGCTTACCTATGAGTGATCCCATTAGCCAAGTTGTGCCTTATAACAAGACATTTCCCTAAGAATTACCTTAAATTTGATATCAAGTGAACTCCCTTGTATTGAATGAAGACCCTACTTGTTTTATTAATGCACATAATTATTTTAGTTCAATATGTAATCAATAGGATATTTTATTTATTTTAATAGTCAAGTGTATTTTGATACTTATACTAATTATATACCAATGTTTTCATGGATTTTCCAATAGATAATGTGTGGGATAATCCCTAAAAATAGCTATGATGAGTTTGATGATGAGGAAACATCTATTATATTGAGAAACATAATAGCATATGATCAAATCAAAGATAAGATATCTAATCATGAGGGTGAATCAAAAGTCTCTTACAATCATCTTGAAGATGAACTTGATGATTTGGAGACACTAGAATAGGAATATGCATGTTATGAATCTAAATCATTATTGTCTTATGTTTTTACTTATCTAATGGAAGAGCTAGTTCAAGATTATAAATAGCTTGGTGGTAGTAGTCTCTCTCTCCTAATCCATCATTAGAGATAAGTGAGCTTGAAGAAGAATGCAAAGATGAAGTGGGTTATCCATGTGAAACAAGTGGATTGGAGGGACTCAAAATGGAATAAATCCCACTTCTAGATAATCTTGCATTTTAACCAACTGGAATCAACCTAAAGCACACAACCATGGAGGGAGGAGTTATGCCAACACAAATTAAAGTTCAAAGTGCACATCTTCATTGCATAACTTTTCATACTTCAGCCACAAATGATAAAACTAAGAGATCATTGATATGGGATGATCCATTTTTATGCCTCCTTGGTAATTAAAATCAAGGTCAAGATGCTAATATAGTATCCATGACAATCAAGAAGTATCCCCCAAGTGACTCATCTATTGGTTTCCATCATGAACATGACAATTTCAAGTTAGACTTTCCAATCAGTTTAGTATGTATGAATACCCACCCCTATCCTTCACCTATAACCAATGTATGGACTAAGGTATTTTATAAACCCTATCCCTTATTCTTTATGTAATATATATGCAAACATGATGTAGAATTATACAGTCTTAATTTGTTTAAATTTCATGAATTGAAAATTGATAAATCTTTATGGGATAGTGATTTACATTATATAGGACATCATAGATTAAAATAGATGTTTCCTTTGCCCTTCTAAAATTATTAAATAATCAAGTGTGTGACTAGTTATATCATGCACTTTCTTGAAAATTTTCTATTAATAATTTCTTTTTCCTTCCTCATTTTCTTTTCTTTATCCTTCCTTCTTATCCCTTGTTATTAGTTTAGGTTTGCTTTGGTTTGTTTATCTATTTTCATTGTTGGGTTTGTCCCAATTATTTTTTCCCTATGGTACCTTTATTGATCAAAGGAATGAAGTGAAAGGTTGTTGAAAGAGTAGCATGGATGGCACTCAAAGAACCTAATCAAAATTTTACTCAAATAACTAGTGTAAATTGTTGTTGTTGCTTGGTTCATTTCTTGAATTTTGAAGGTCAATGATTTGTAATAGAAATTGTGAATTTAGAATAACTATTATATTATTTAAATCCATATAAATCAATTAAATAAATATCATAATAAAAATGTAGCAATGATTAAATTCTAGTTTGTATTTAGCCATCATGAACTTACTAATTTCCTTCTACCCGTGGCTTGGTCCTTAACCCTCTATGGATTAATTACAAAATATCCTTTCAAAATAATTGAGTTAAAATGTAAAATATAAAGTATACTTGAGAGGGTTATATTGGTAGCCTCCACTATAGGCTTTCTAATCTAGTTGGTAGTGGATCAAGGCCTTTGGGAGGGACCATAGGTATCTCTATCAAGGCTATAAATACCTAATTGGCAGTAGAGCAATGCCCAAACCACTTCCTCTCAAGCCAAATTATAAAATATTTTTCCTTAAATAGTTATATTCTTTTTCAAATCTAAATTATTGTGTGTGAATGCAAAGAAAATGAATAATTCACTCAATCACACATAGATGGTTTTAGCAAGATTATGGCTTAGTATGTCACTTGTTCCCATAGATTTTAGTGCCTTTAAATTTTGGTTTATTTTGAGAAATTTATTTTAGCTAATATTTTTTATTCTTTTGAAATCAAATATATTAAATTCTCAAAATAATCAAGAATATTTCTCAGCATGAGTCACCATTTATTTTTACTTCCACAACACACCCTATTTTCAATATAAAACTAGGGACCCTCTTTCTACTTTGGAGTTAGATATTATACTTCAAGGATTCCATTATCATTTTTTTATAATTCACATCTTGGGCTGATTTAATTTAAATATCTAAATTTGTATAATTTTACTAGGTCTTAGTCTATTTGTTTGCTTGCATTTTGAAACACATTTTATAGCTTCCTTTTAGTCTATTTCACCTTAGGTTTATGCAAATTATCTAACTATTTTCAAAGTTTTATTTATCCTTTTCCTAAGTAATTTGATCCATTTCAATTATAATTTTGATCTAAATGAATAAGCATTCATATAGTTTTATTCTTTTATTTAGACACTTCTCATAAAAGTGGATGAAATT
The DNA here is from genome assembly GCA_037957365.1 of Torreya grandis. Classification (NCBI taxonomy): domain Eukaryota; kingdom Viridiplantae; phylum Streptophyta; class Pinopsida; order Cupressales; family Taxaceae; genus Torreya; species Torreya grandis. The sequence continues at coordinate 2,014,156 of JARHVA010002289.1, read as the reverse complement.
GGATTTTGAATTGAGTGAAATGGCTAAGTCTATTCAAAGATTCATTTTATACTTAGTCATTTTTTATATTTTGCATCAATCATTTGCTTTAAAATTTCTTATTTTTTAGATTTTAAATTGAAGACTATTAACTGGGATTATTTTTGTTTACCCATGGGTGTTTAAATACATCTTGGCACCACCTAGTGACTTTCCACAACTCTTGGCAACTCTAACCATATAAAAAAGAATTTCAAAACTTAGTTAATTTCTAAAAAGTTTTTCACAACCACATGGTACCTTTCCTCTTCTTCAAAAGACTTAGTCATTTCTCTTCAAAGGTTGTTTAGTACCATGTGTTGATCTCCCAAAGATATTGGACCTATTTAAAAGTATTTTAAAGACTTGGTAGATTTTATTCAAGGTTAATCGATGGTGAAATGATGTCAATGATTCTATAGGATAGAAAGATGATGTCACATGGCATACTTCCACTACTCTACTACCTAAAATATTTTTGTACCAGTGTAATTCTTTCAAGCTCATGGGTTTGCGCGATGGTGTTATGTGGAATCTTCCCATTTCTATACTACCCCATAGATGTTTTTTAAAAAATACAGATCCTTCAAGAAAGTGAGTGAGTAGGATGACACCACATCATGAAAACATACTTGTCTATTGTCTTAGGGAGATCCATGTATGCCTCATAGCTTGTCAAAGCCTAGGCAAGTGAGACTATGATGCCTAATGAAATATCTCTTCACAATAGAAAGAATAGTTAACATGCAATTAAAGATTTAACCAAGTAAAAAAAGAGTGGGAAGAATTCACTTGGAAAAAACCCATTAGAGTTAATGGCATGTTGGCTACACAACCAACAAAGCATGAGCCTAAATTTGACAACCCATCTACCTATCAAAATTGTCAAAAGGTTTGGGATAGCAAGAAGACTTCCAAGTGTTAAAATGGGACCCAAAAAAAAAAAAAAAATTTATTAAAGGAGAAAAAGGGATAATATATGTGGTAGAGGCTCTTCAAAGAAAATTATATGCTAACTGCATAGCTAGTAAAGCACTAATTTAAATTTGACATCCCATCTAATTATCAAAATTGTGAGAGGCCAAGAATCAACTATGTGTTTGATTAAATTCATAGAATCAATTATAGTATGGTACCAAATGGAAACATAGTTGAAAAGGTGACCTAGATAATGATTAAAATGGGAATAATTAGCATGGCATGTTCATTGGAATCAAACACACAATAGAGAAGATAAATTTTAGTTTTGAAGAGGTGTGTTATCAATTGTATAGAGACATCGATAGTTGGAAATCATGATGTAATCCCAACCAATTTTAGTTAAAAAATTCAACTAAGGCATGATTAATTTTAATAAATTGTGGGCATGCCCATAATATGTCAAATATTTCAATATACCTCCTCAACTACATTCCCTTAACTAGTAATGAATGTTGGTAACTACCCTATTAACTAGAAAATTTGATTGAGTTAAAACTCCTTAGACATGCATGCCTATACAAGATCAACTTATTAGTGCAATAAGGGATAGTCCTTTTAGTATTAATTAATTTATACTTGGGATAAGATACTTTTAGTTTTAGAAATAGAGTAGTGGAATAGACATGCTTGGATTATCCATAGTTAATAGACTAAGCATTTTTCATGATTTCCTAATGTAGATTTTCTTTCTTATTGTTATGAAAATGAAGTCTATAAAAGGATAACTTTTATAAATATTACCATTTATAAATAACAAGAAAAATTTTAATACTTGGTTTGTTATGTAGTTAAATCTTCATCTCCTATACATTTCTATAATGGTTATGTCCATTTTCCTCATAACAACTTCTCCCTAGATTCCCACACCATCCTCTAGATAGAGTTGTGTTAGGTCTAGCTCAGCTAAGGACTAGTTTTTATGATATTTTCTTAGTATTATGCTCCAGATTCATCTCTATGATAACAGGGATTTTCTTCTCTTCCTCCCCACCCCTCTATTTTTTTTTCATTTTGTAATCAGTGTGTTAGTTTAGGATATACAACAATCTATCTTTAACATTTAATAATGTTTATTGAATTTCATCCATCACCATTTAAAAACTATTGAATATATTAACTGTGGAATAGTTGATCGTTAGAGTGTCTAAAGATTAAGCCATCATTTGAATTTAGTTTCAACACCATGACCCCTTATATAGAATAGTTCACATCAGCCAACTAAGTGAATACCATTGGTACATTTAGATCTTGGCAAGGTATTTTTTTGTGGGATTTCCCTCCTTGTAGGAGAGGCTATGGATTAGCAACCCCTTTACCTAATTTTTGATTTCATATCAAAACCTTCATCAATAAGGAAGCATGATTATTACTCGAGTCTTCATCAAGTAGGTTCTAAATGTTATTTGAAGATGTAGAGGCCATCAAAGGACTCTAAAACTTTATCCTCAAATTTTAATTTTTCCCTCTTTGGAATTATTCAAGAGCACAGACCTCATATATATTATCATCAAGCTCATTGTAACTTTTAAATGGAAACTCAGTGGTCTCCAAGTCCATGGTAGTGCTTGGTTTGTCTCCACTTGTGCCTAGTCTATTATTTTTTGGTAGAGGAACTATTTTAAGGTTATTCATCTCCTTTTTGAAGATTTTTGAGCCCAATGTGAACTGAGCACAATATTTCATAGCATGGTTTTTAATATTGTATAGCCTACATCACATAGATAAGGTTAGGTCTTCCATGTTTACTAAACTGGAAGCACTTTTGTTGCTCTAGTTGGTATTATGGAGGGGACTAGGCACATTTACAATATTGGGCCTAGTGTTTCACTACCTATTAGTCCTCTAAAAGTTATAATTTATGTTTTATGGGTTATTCATAGCTTACTTAGTATTTTGAGGCACCTGTCTACATACATTAAACATATCATTAGTCAATATTTAGACCATCTATGGTAAATTGCATACCTCAAGGTTTATAGGGGAACTTTGGTTACTTACTAATTGAGTTAGTGTGTTATCCATTGGTGTAAGGGCATTTAAGAAAACATGAGCTATAGGATGCACTATGTTATGGGTATTACTAGTGATTTAAATTTTTAGCATTATTGAGTTTAAACCCTAGATTATTAAAGGGTTTGAGTATAATCATTTAGGGTAGAAATATGCAATAAATATAGACATTAATTTATAAAATAATTGACCTAATTTAACCCTTCTAAAAATAGTAATAAATGATGTAAACAAATTCTTAGCTAAAAACTGAATAATATAGGAGATATTGAGGTTACAAAGTGGGAAATGAGCTGATATGAGTGTTTTAAATAGGATCCAAGTGTTAAAATGCTTCTTGGATAGTAGCACCATAATTGGATAGTAGTACCAAAGGTTATAGTGTCCTTTTGGTGCTAGTGTCCTCTATGTAGAACTATTTTGAGCTTTTAAGTGCACCTATGTTTGAGTCTACCAAGTCTATTCCTATATACATGAGTTCTAGATCCCTATTGGTGACTTATTTTGATTGATTTTATATACAAACCCTAAACCTCCATGTTACTAGGGTATTAAATTGGCACAAGCATCAAATTATGATGTTAGTAGAGTAGGCTAGACATCTTCAACACCCCATTGTGATGAGAGTTACCTACATACTAATACTCTGAGGAGAGATCAAGACTTATGTATTTCTCCCCATTTAAGTGCTAGTACAAGTGCAAGTGAAGCTAATATGAATGTCATATTAAGTGCTTTTGAGTGGATCTTGAGACTAAAAATATGATTATTTTGATCTTGATATGGTTATAGATGTCTATATGTATAAGTAGGGTAGAATAGGGATTAATAACCTTGATTATGCACAACTTGTTTTGAGTTAGTTTATTTTATTTGCATCTAATTTCAATCTAGTGAATAATGGGATAAAATTCATACATATACATGTGTGTGTGTGTGTGTGTGTGTGTGGGCCAAATGTGGAAATGGGTAATAGCACCCAAACTGGGACACTAGCTCCATTGGTGTTATTTTCCAAATTATGTGTTAGTGTCTAGGTGGTAGAACTTGAGGAATTGGGGGATATGATGCTAAAATGAGGGTTTGGGACTACTTTAGGGATGCTTAAGGATGCATTTGGCCCACACAAATGCTAGATAAGTGTTGAAATAGTCCTTAAGATAGGTTTAGTGCTAAGCTATGGATGGGTTATCTCAAATAACACTTTTAGCACTCACGTGTCATTTTAAGATGATTATATTCCCCCTATTTATTTTATAAATTTAGTTGTATTAACCTTTTAGGACTTAGATGTATTGAAATCATATGTTTGTTAAAGAGATAAGTAGAATAAGTCAGAGAAATAATATGCAATAAATATAACCATTGATTTTTTTATAGAATTGACTACCTTTAACTTTTCTAAAAATAGTAATAATTGGTACAAGTAAAGACTTAGCTCAAAAACACTTGATATAGATGATCTAAGTGATATAAATTGAGATAGAAGTTGGTTTGAGTGCCATAAATTAGATCCCTATGTTAGAATCCATCTTGTAACATAACACCATAATTGGATAGTAGTTCCATTATTAGCAAAGTGGTAGTAGTGCCCCAATATTTGTGGTAGTGTCATCTGTATAGGACTATCCTAAGATTTTTGGAGCACCTATGAATGTATATCTAAGGTTTGTTCCTACATGCATGAGTTTTGAAACCTTGTATTGTTCTTATAATAGCTTATTTATTGTGCAAACCCTAATCCTCCATACAACTAGGACATGAGTTGGAAAGTGTGTTTGTTAGTATGGTAGGATGGACATCCTTAGCACTTTGTTGTGAAGAGAGTTTCCTACATACCAATAATTTGATAAGGGATCAAGCCCAATGTAGTTCTCCCCACCTAAGTGGTGGTGTAAGTGAAAGTGATGCTAGTATGATAATGGCCTTGAGTTCCTTGAATGTGCTTGAGACAAAATCTAGAAAATATCATCTTAAGAATGATGTAGATGGTAGTATGTATAATTAGGGTAGAATAAGGATTGGTAACCTTAATTATGCTCAACTTATTTTTTTTTTGAATGTGTATTTTTCATTTGATTTCCATCTAGTGGATATAGGGATATAATATATATATATATAATTCTGTTGCTTGTGTAGATGATAAAAAATGTCTAGGCCAACCTTAGGAGGCATTAGTTTTTTAAAATATATCTATTTGGGAAAATCTAGGGCAAAGGACATTAGGACAATTTTGGGGACACTAGAGTCATGTGGTGCTAGTGTCTTTATTATGGTGCTAGTGACTAGCTAGCATAACACTAGGCATGAAGGGCCAAGATTAGGAAATGAGGGTTTGGGACTACTTTGCAGCTAAGGATAATTATGTCCCACACAAAGGTTGGATAAGTGTGATAATATTAGCCAACATAGGTTAGGGCTAAGCTAGGGATAGGTAATCTTAAATAGCACTATTAACACTCAAATACCACTTTTTGGTGATTACGTCTCCCCCTCCCCCTTTTATTATATAAATGCAAAAAAATGAAATGACTAGGATAAATGAAAAATAAGTTCACTTGGCCTTACATAAGAGGTGAATCCTGTGAAGTTAGATCTAAGTATGTGAAGTTGGGTCTAAGCATGTGAAGCACTATTCAATGTGTGTCATGTAAATGAAATGTGAATAAATTAGTGCTACTTAAGAGATATAAAGAGAAAAATACTAACTTGAGTAAAAATATGGGAAAAAGGAAATGAATGAATACACCTCATTGGTTATGCGAACCAAGACATGAACCTAGTGATAATATATGTGTGTATATTTATATAGTGATCAATCAGTGAATAGCTTAGACTAATTTGATAGCTTTCTCAATCCTCATGTGTGGGTGGCTCAATAACTCAATTTAGTTTTGAATCCATCATTACACATCCCTGTTTGGTAGATCATGACCTATGAATAACTTGGAATGGACTGATAGTGTGTCAAAACCTCTCATGTGGGTGGATCAAGAACTCAAATAGGCTATGAATCCATCATTTCTCACCCATGTGTATTGTTTTATTGTTTTATTAAATTAGGTATATTTAAAAGTAAAGCATACTATATTCCCCCCCTTTATTCTAGTGATGTAGTAAAGCAAAATACTATGATAAAAGAAAAAAATAAAGCATACCTAAACTTACTTGTAAGGGAGTAGCTCATGAAGCTATGTGATGCTAGATGTGTATAGAGAGAGCATGTTGTGATTTGTGAATCTACAAATGAAAACATAAAGTAGATCCATTCATAATAAATATGTTATATCTAAAATAAGAATGTCTAAAATTTGAGTAAGAAGAAGAGAAATGAATGAATACACTTCACCAAGTACGTAAACCAATACAAAACTTGTGATGCTAGATTATGCTAAGTATGTGTTGAGTCAAGAGTAATATCATGAATGGAGCTGAGTGCTCAATTCCCTAGAAGGTGGATTAGGAATGCAAAGGCTAGCCCTTTGGCTCCATTTTCACCAACTAAATGAAGTTAACAAATCATGCATGTGCTAATTGATGTCTAGACTGTGTGTCTAATCCCTCTGAATATGTGGCTCAAGAATACAAAGGCTATCCTTTTAGCTCCATAATTGCCCCATGTAGTGAAGCTATGAAGTGATATCAATATAGAATAATTTCATATGAGATGGCTCATGAATCCTATGGATGTTCTATAAATATGATAATCTAACATGGATAGATTGAATGTATGCTAGAAACTAGGCTACTCTTGGCCATTTCTAAAGATGTAGGTTAGGCTTGTATGAAAGCCACTCCAAAATTGAGGTACTCTGCTTATATTAAATCTAACTTAGGAACTCAAGTACTCAAAAAGTTAAACTTGTATGAAATTTCAACTCAAAAATGATGCCAACCACCTATAGATAAAGGCATGCAACTACTGAGAATTCCTAGAATAAACTAAACTCAAAAATAAAATAAGATTAATGTGTTATACACATTTCTCCAAATAACTAATATCTAGAACATGGATTCTAATCTATAAGTTATTCCAACTTCCTAATTTAAACTAAAAGTGAGAACCATCATGTTGCACATGATAACCCCTATATTTGAGAAAATTTTACTAAAACTACTAAATCTGACTGATTTAGAAGTGTAAAAATTGTCTTTGAACTAAAATTTTTACCTATTTCTAATAAACTTGAGTGTTTTTATACCTATATAGGATTGTCAAAATGTGGGCACCCCTATGTTTGTCACTACTATCTATTTTTGGTTCTATTGTCTAGTGTGAAAATTGGTTACTAATCTAGAACTATCACTATTTTTCTATTCTATTTTGATTAGTTTGACCTTTGGATTCTATATTGAGTCATTTGAATGTTGTTGTTTCAACTATTAGGAGATTTGGTCTCTATGAAAAAACCCTTGTTTGATGACCCCTCTTTTGAGGTTAGGAATGATGAACCTATAATGACTACCCTTAGAGGAAAAGAGTCTTGTAAGTGTGTTAAGTTGTATAGATATATGATATAGCATTTGATATTTGATAATATGTTTCAAGATATAACAATGTTTGTATTGATATATTATTAGACCAATAGGGGTATGCCTAGATAGATATAATAATGTGAAATCATATGCAAAGTACTAAATTAGAAATTTTACATATTAATTGTTAATATTTAGATGTTAGTTGGAGGGATGGAGTATGATGTCCATCATGTCATCCAAGAAATCAAGGGAAATGCATGATCTAGATCATGGCATTTCACACATTGAAAAGAAAAAAAAAATCTAGGAACAAGTAAGAAGTAATAAGAATACAAGGATAGACAAGGGGCCACACAAACAAGGGACATGGGCACATGTCACTTAAACTAGAAAAAAAGCATGGAAGGCATGTTCAGATGCCACATATACATAGAAGTGAAATAAGCCAAGTTTCCACAAGGGCCAAAAGTACATGGAAGAGTACAAGTAGAAGACATTGGTAGGTTTCCTAAGGCACAAACAAGAGACAAAATATAATTATAAATACAATCACACAAGCTATGTTAATCAAGTAGATAAAGCATGTAATAGATAAAAAGATACAAGCACATATAACTAATCAAAGCAAATGTGAAAGTATGCAAAACATGTGTAGTACAAGACTATGTATATGCTAAGAGATACACAAGTGATTGATACTAGTGAAATGTTGATATAATATTCTATGTAAGCTATAAAGTAATATACATCAACATGATAACTCAGAGTGTGTAGTGTAAGAATGACATAACCTAGATGGTGTAGTCATGTAGAATATGCCCCCAGTGGGTGTGTATATCAATGTGTGTCTCAAATATAGAAGTAAGAGTGCCCCCTTTATGGGTATAATGAATCAATCAAGTTGATGGATGTTACTACACACACTCAAATAAGATCAAGTGAAGCATGGTAATGTATAAAATTGACATAAAATAACATGAAATAATAAATCTAAGTCCTAACATGATAGTTGTAATGTAAAGCATGGATGATGCATACAAACAATTTTTTTTGGTATTTTTGATATGTTTTAAATGTTTTTTTATTTTTATTTTTTTATATCATTTTAGTATTTTGATATAAGATATGTAAAATCAATGTAGAAGAGATTATATACATTCAATGCTAGAAAAAAAATATATAAGTATGTAAATAAAGTAGTATGTACATAATGATATAAAAGACTCAGCTAGAAGGGGGAAGGGATCTAATAATGAAGCCTACTGGGGATGGAAATGGAGGAATGGGTCATGAACATCATCAAATGCCTTGAGATCATCATCATAAGTATCATCATATGCTACATATGTTGTGTTTATGGTGTCATCCTATTGAAGGAAAACTGAAGGTTGCTTTGACGAGGGAGATGCTAAATCTACTATGGGATGTTTAGTCATGCTAGTAGATGACTTCAGTGGAAGTGGTGGATCTAGTGCTGCTATAATATGAATAATGTCTCTATCTTATAGTTTATCCAATCTTTGCTGTAAATTTGTAAATGAGTTTGAATCATGGCCTATAATATTATGAAAAGTATAAAATGGATGACCATCTTGATGTGACAATCTACTGATAGATCTATATCATATTGTAGGTAATGTGATCAATACATGATCAAGTAATATCTATAACATAAAATATGGCTAATGTTGTGTGTTGTCTACCTAAATCTAAATAACTAGCTTTATATCCATAGAAGTGATCATGTGAACTGTATGTGCAAAGTGATTTATCTATGGTCATGAGTATGGAACATATCCTGAAAGTGTAGTGAGAGATGCTAGAATTGATGTAGGATGTGGGATGAGATCTATAGAGTCATCTTGGTAATCTCTTGGGCCAATTGGTGTAAAGCTGCATCCACACGAATAGTCATCTATGAGTGTGGGTGTTGTATCATCATCTGAAGAAGCTTATGAATCTATATAAACATCATGTACATATGGTAACTCTAAATTTACAAGGGGTAACTATGCTATAGGAGTCTCCTTAGTTGTAGTAGTAAAAGAGGGTACTACTATAAAAATATTTATAACCAATGGAGTAACTATAAAATCTATTAGAACTATTGGTACTATTTTCAATGATGGTGGATGTGTAATAAGTGTCAAAATTATGACTGATGAAGTAGTTACAATGGCTGAAGATGCTATGATTGATGAAAGAGATGGTCATGATGATGCAATTGTAAGTGGATTAGTGTGGGAAGTGCTAGTCTCACCAACCTCATATGTATGTCTTTGATCAATATAAATGCTATGAAGTGATGGTTATACTATGAAATATGATGTCCCATCTGAGGAAATAGTCAAAGATGACTCTATAAGTTGATAATATCTAAATGGATGGTTGTCTACTTGACATGTGTATAGGCATCCCTCATGGAAAAACTTGACACATCGATGGAGAGTGGAAGGGATAACACCCATGGTATGTATTTAGGGTCATTTGAGTAAAAGATTATAGTGAAGTAGACCTAGCATGATCTGAAACTATGTTGGGAGAGTTTTTGGGCCCACTATAATATCTAAAGTAATAGTACCCATTGTCTGTCATGGTATATCATCAAACCCTCAGATGTTCTTATATATTTTTTACATTGATGCCAAATCTACATCCATGGCCTATAAGAATGTGATATTACATAAATTTATTATGAAACCATTATCAACAAGAACTCTCTTGACTACACTAGTTTTAACTTATACTTGTATGAATAGTGGCAAATTTTGATCAATAACTATCTAATAAGGTGTGTCCTCACTATCAAAAGAAATTGCATCTTCTATAGTTTTAAAATTGTTGACCACTAATTCAAAATAAGAAGGTTCCAAATCAATAAGAAAATAAGTCTAAGTGAGTGCTTGATAAATAATGTCCTTAAATACATTAACTTTCTGAAGTAGTTCTAACATAGAAATTTTAGCTAGAGTGTTCTACAACTGATCAACAATGTAATATGCCTTATGTAAATCTTCCTGTGTGGGTGGGTTTGGCCTAAGATGGGTTGGAATAGTAGGGTGATGGGGCTCTTGGGTAGATGGAGGAGGCATAGTAACATGTTGAGTAATATCTCTAACCATATTATATACAATTCATATAGGAGTAGTAATATATATGGGAGGAGATTAAAGATAATCAATGGGTTGAGGAGGTGGAGGGACAAAGGGTGTCAACTGGGATTTCTAGTGGTGGGTAGATGCTTGGGGAAGAGTGAAATGGACCATCTAACTTGACTTAATATGGGGAAGGGGCTCCAAAGGAGGTGATACAGGAGATGGATTAACATAGTTAAGGATAGATTACTTAACATCTTCCTATGTAATGAAAAATAAACATGAAATGCAAAGAGTAAAACTTTGTACTAACATATGATAAACTTCATCATTAATGTACATGATAGGACCTATTATGGTTTTCTAACTATTTACAAAGAATGTAAGAAAAGTTTGTAAATAAAAGAACATCATTTTTTCAATTTAGTGAGAGATGTAAGGTGATACCATAAGAAGCAAAAAGGTGATAGTATATGCAGCTAAATATTTTTTTTAAAAAAATTGTGCAAAATACTATGAATTTTTAATGTGGAAATTAATTTTTTGAGTTTGATATGCAACTAAAATTTTATAAAATGATGTGAAAAGTATTAGAAAATAATTAGGAGTTTAGTTGATGTAATTAGGGTTTTGAATTATTTTTTTCAAAATTAGTGTAATAATTTGAAAAAATTTGAGAAATTTGTAGAATTTTGCTTTAAAAAATTTAGGAAAAATCATAAAATATTTCTAAAATTAGCAAGATAATTTTCCTAGTGTTTGTATGAAAAAAGGACCTAGTATGTGCAAACTAGGGGTTGAAAAAAATATATGATATTTTTTCAAGAAATTGGTAGATTTATAATTTTTAATTTCAAGAAAAATCAAGATATTATGGTAAAAAGTCAAAAATAATTATCCTTAGGGTTTTTAGGGTTTTTTTGCAAAAATTCAAAGTAAGCTAGGTTCACCAAATGTTTTATTGTTTTAGGAAATTAGGTGTTTAATTCCTAAATAATAAATGGGTCTGAGCAATGTAAACTAGTGAATAATATGCTTTAATTAACCTACTAATTTGTGTAAATAAATAGTATTTTTGCCTTTTTTAAATATGTCAAGAAGTGAGAGAAAATAGAACTTGGCCTATTCTAGTTGATCTAGACTGAGATAGGCCCTGATACTGGAGGAGCAAGATTGGAAAATAGGCTAGAAAAGGTTCTTGAACTTCATTTTTGGGTTAGACAAGAGCATTGAAAGTGGACACCTTGTTGTCAATGCTATAGTCCTTCTTTAGTGCTATTATCCTGAGGGTTTAACCTTTTTGGGTTTTATTCACCTACTCAAGGTGATCATATGTACCAATTTCCAAGTCTTTATTATCAATAGAATTCCTTGTAGGGATTACTCTTCATTTACTTGGATCTTCTATGAAATTGAAATAAACTTTAGCAAATAGGGAAAAGGGGTTAGTGTTTACGGGATAGGTTAGACTCACTTCACACCCCATGCATGGGAACACTACCTATATATCAATACTTTGAAGAGGGATCAAGCTAATGTAGTTCTCCCATTGAAGTGTTTGGTGTGATTGTGTGTGATGTATGCAACTAGATGCAAAAACAGATGTACTTTGGATGACTTAGGACTAGTATGAGTGCTTGAATAGGCTTGAAATGATATTGGAAGGCTATATATAGATAATAGGGAAGAGTGCTTGAGTGTAATTTCTTTTATTCTTGTTTATTTCTTATAAATAAGTGTCAACCCCTCTAAATGGAATTTGAATGGCCTTTTATATGGTAATTAATGATTGAAATATAGAGAATAGGGAAGAGTGCTTGAGTGTACTTGCTTGTATTCTTGCTTCTTTCTTTTAAATAGGTTACAACCCATTTAAATGGACTTTAAATGGCTTTTTATAGGTTAATTAATGATTGTGGGTTAAATGAACTTGTATTAGGCCAATAGGGAAAAAGATAAGGATCCAAAAGAATTTGACCATTAGGAGCAATTTTAAACTTGGACAATAATGCCAAAATCAAGACACCCTAGGTTTTAGCTCTCCTATCCAAGTTGGGAACTATTGTCCATAGGGGATGAGACCTAAAGGGATAGATATAAGCCTAAAAGGGTTGCTTGAGTATGAAAAAGCTAAGTTTGAAATGCTACAGATGACTAAGAATTAGTGAAAAAATAGCCTTAAAGGGTTGTGTGAGCAAGAAGGAGGACCTATGGGTTGGGTGTCATTATCCATGCCTAAGTCATCCAATTTCACATTTTATATGAATACATGTAGTAAATTGATCTCATACTAAACTATGTGAAGTGATATAAATATCTAACTAAGTATATCTATGTATGTCAACTCTGTGGCCACTTAAGTACATTAGGTAGCTTTGGTACACTCGACAATGCCAACCACTTTAGATGGAGTAAGTCATGAAATTACTATGCAACCTAGATTGTGATTTTAGGTGTATACAACTTAGATAATGGCATATAATTTTTCATTTCATATTATCAATGAGTGTGTAAGTGATCATACAAAAATAATGTACCATCACATACCCCTAAATATGATAGCTAAGCATATGGATTCTAGACTTAATTATAATAAACTATATCTGGGTATCTAAACTAAATATGTAAATGGTCATGTCAAGCATGATGCCCCCAGTTTGATCAAATTGATATGAATCTGAGTTTAACTAATATGAATTTGAGAAAAAATTAAGTATAATTGATAAACATGTAATTGAATTTGTGGAAACCTACCTGTTGTGCCATTCTTGCCAATTTGAGTTCTAAAATTGAGGCTATTAAACATTAATTCCATATCTTGGAAAATATCACCATGTAGTTCTAGTGTCATTTTGGTCTGAATTCTATGCAACTATACTACTTTTTGGTTCACTATTTTCCCACTATGTTTACCTATGTCTATTTTTCTATAATTTAGCCTATGTGCTGAAAAATGTATTGTGAATGAAATATAAGACCTTGATTTCTGTGACAAACCCATGTGAATGCCCCATATTTTTAGGGTATTTTTCAACCTATGTAAGAACCATCCTTAAAATAAATATCTCTACAAAATGTGCATTATCTAGATTATATATGATAATTTCATGGTAATCTAATATAATGTGCATACATATCATAATGTAAGATGTATGCCATGTCTAACATTCTACAAGGGTATCAAGATAGATGTAATCAATGTATGTAATATAAAATATGAGTAAAACTAGGTAGTTACCTAAGGGGATGGGGCATGATGTCCATCATGGCACCCAAATAGGAAGGGTAGATGCATGAGGTCCTTCATGGCATCAAAATTTGATGTGTGTAACAAGAAAATAAAATTTTCATGGCCATGATGCATACATATAAATCACATGAGGAAAAAAAAGGAGGCCAAAGGGCCATAATACAAGGGACATGGACATATGTTACTAAATCTAATAAAAACAAGACATACAAAGATGTTAAAATGTTAACATACACAAACAACAATCAAGTTGGCTTAGAGCCACATAAAAGGACATGTTTAAATGTCCACATACATAATAAAGAAAGGAACACACATGGACATGGTCACATGTCCAAATCATATATACTATGAATAGGATTGGCATACCCAAAGAATAATGACATATTCAAATGCCCTCAAATAGAAGAAGCAAAGATATATAATCAAGTCTAAACTAGGTAAGCTAGAAATGAAAGTAAACATGAATATAAAATAAAAATTTGTGTAAGAGTTGTCGACACTTAAATCTAGCCACCAATGACCATCAATCAGGGTTTTGACTAATTTCCACCAAAATGCACAATTTGGCCTAAAACACATTAAATGATTTGAAATTGATATGTTCAAGTGTTTATTTTGGCTAGAGTGTCATTAAATGGGTTAATGTAATCTATGAAGCAACTAACTTTGATTAGATTATTTTGAGTCAAAATAACATTTTTTCACCTTGGTGCTCTAGATTTTTCTTTTCTATAAAATTTATTATACAAGACAAATGCCATTATTATTTTTCATTAGAAACATCCTAAATGGGATGATGGTTCAAATGCATCTAACATCGACTTTCAATTCCAATATAGTCAAATTTCAAGCCAATAATATGACATTTTGACCAATTTGATTAATTTTTGCACAAATTGCCAAGGTTTTGCATGAAAGTTGACTAATCATGTTTAAGGCTAATTAAACCAAATCAAGAGCTTAAGTTAATTTTATATGGAACTTTTTGAAATTTTATTTTTAGAAATTGATATTGAATATCTACATCATCAAATGACATCATTTCTTGGAAAGACATCCCTAGGCCATAAATACATAAAATATCTCATCAAGCCACCCCATGCCTCTTAAATTCCCATTGTACCAAATATTTATGAATTTAATTACATAATTTGGATTAATTCATGGCCACACATGCCAATCTTGATATGGATGGTCATGGTTGATCTTAAACCATTTTAAAAATCTATAAATAAGAGGCCTTGCCTATTGATTTTTAAGATCTTTTATGCCAAACTTATAATACCCAAATGCATTCAAAAATCCATTGAAATTAGTTTTATAATGTCAAATTATTGAGCCACGCCAAGCCAAATCCAAACATGGTGCCAAGGAGAGATGGAATTAGCCACACTTCATTGATGCAGACTTCATGAGCACAAACTGAGCAATCCACTTCAACAAAAAATTTAGAGCATATAAGGAAGGTGAAAGAAGGTTTATTTTGAATTTTAGTTGTTTTTTCCATTATAATCTTGTTAACTAATCTCCCCCATTGAGATAGGTTTAAGGTGTTAGCTATTAGTGTGTTATTTTGATATTTATTTCATATAATAACACAATACTAATCTCCCCTTATTGCAATCTTATGTTCACAAGAGCTAGGATATACATATGTTGAGTCTAAAATATTAATAGCTGAAAAAAAATATGAGTAAGATTAACATGATCAATATCAAGATATAACAATGCTGAAGTTGGGATGTAGAGTATAGAAGGATAGAACCTAGTAATCAAAACTATGTATAGGGTGCCCCCAAGTGGGAAAATATGTCAAGTGAAGACCCATTTATTAGTGTATATGCCTCTAGTGGGTAGATAATATCAAGTATATATCAGTTTAGTGTACCTAACTCTTATAATTAATATGAAATCACTTGACAAGAATAATCAAAGGATGTATGATAAAACTGACAATACTAAGATAGCTAACATATGTAGTGTCTAGAAAATTTAAGAAATATAACATAAAAATGCATAAAAATTATAATTTTTGTTTTATAAATAAATTTAAAATGTTTATGTTTTTTAAATATTATAATTTTTTTGTATTTTTTAGATATAAACTATGTACAAGTAAAATGAAAATGAACTATGCACTATTGGTGTAGAATTATTCTCTTCCTACTATTTAGCTTGCTTATTTGTGTTTATACATTTGGGAAGTTTGTCCCACATGTATTTTGATGTTGTGTCCTTGCCTTTATTTCACCTGTTTAGGGGAGTTAGTCCTACATGCATGGTATTATTAAGATTCTCTTAAATTCCACCTATATGCGCATCCCTTTGTAAGCTTTATTGATATGGGATATTTGGAGTCTTCTAGATTATGGTTAGCTACATAGTTGTGAGCTATGATAACTTTGAGAGTTATGATATTATATCTATTTTTATGTAATATATCTCCATATATGAATATATCTATTTCAATTTTGATCATTACTTGATTTCTAAGCTTCAATAGATTTGTGTGTTCGTGTGATGTCCCCATTTTTGGTCACTTTAGTATTGTAGTTGGTTTTGGCTTTCTCAGTGACCATTAGCCTTGTCTGAGAGGATGTTTGATGTTGGTGAAGAGCTCAGATGGTCTAGAGTACTCTTATGCCACTTTTCAAAGTGATTTTTGACTTTTGGTGCATTCTCCAAGATTCTTGGAGAGAGCGTCTATTTATAGCAAGTCATCCAATTGGGTTCGATTTTCATTATTCATCATCAGTATCACTCCAGTGCAGTCAGATTTTGATTCTGATACTTTTCGACAGCTCTGCAAAAGTGAGTGTATTAATGGTTATATTTTAATTAAATTACTAAAGTTGCTAATAATTTATTAAAATATTTAAGAAGGCCCTTAGTATTATAGCTCATTGGAACCATGTTGAGATGCTTTAATTCATGGATGCATTAAATAGAGACCTTGTGTGTCAAAATATCATTATTTTAATGAAAAGGTCATTTTCAGAGTTAAAAAGGAAGCTTCTGGAGAGTTTGGAAAAAGAAAAAGTATAAAAGAAGGTTGAGAAAGTATTTTGGGAATTCATTCAGCATCTTTATTTATTTTCCTATTGTGGATCTACAACTTGTTTGCAATACTTTTCCAAGGATGAAAACCCTTGAGGAAAGAAGGTGGATTGGACGAAAACTCAATCGCATCTCGAAGGTGAATTCATACAGAGTTCACAATTGCACTTCATTGGAGAATCATGAGTTTGGAGCAGAAATTGCATATCAATTTTGGACCAGACTTTGATAAGAATTATGGAGAAAATATATATTATCTTGGACTGATTTGTAACAACAGGGATTTGGACTATGTGTGGGTATGTTTAAATCCATAAAATTGATGTAATTGCAATTATGGGTAATCTTTTTCATAGCAGCAGTCATTTGTATTCAAAACACAGAAATATATGTCATTTGTTTGTGTTGGATGGTAATATTATGTGTTTAAATTCAGAATTGATGTTATTTCCATAAGGGCATATAATCGGCATGTTTATTTGTGCATTTGACATACATTTATTCATTGCCAAAAATCATTTATAAATTTAGAACATAAATTCAGATTTCAGATCTAGGGTTTAGAAAGATATATATTCAAAATTCTAGGGTAGAATTCAAGTTTTAAAATTAGTAATTTAGGGCAGAGCTCATTTGGGATATTTCAGTTTGATCTTCTGTCATCCATCTTAGACGTCCATTATTGGATGAATCTTACATGGTATCAGAGCTTCAAGACTAGTAAAATGATCACCATTTTCATCTATTATTTATTTTCAAATCTTAAGTAAATTTATTGATATCTACTCCATGCAACACTCAGCCAATTTTCTCTTTCCAAGTCTCTAATCAGGGTTTCTTATCACTTTTTTACAAATCTATTTTTTATAAAAATTCTTATTCTTTTTCATGCTTCTCTCAAAATGTAAACAATCTCTCCAATCCATTTCTAAGTTTTGTGTGTCTTGTTTTCAAATTTTTATATAATTTTGAAATTTTAAATTTCATTGATAATTGAAAAAGTTATCACATTTTTATTAAATGGTACTATTCATAGAAAAAATGGATTTAGAAAACCAGCTTCTTTTGTAAATCATAATTTTCCCATACAATTTGTGGTTTTTAAGATATTACATGTGGTTTTCTCAAATTGGTGGATTTGATTTTATGAGAGACATGATCATGGTGGGGCACATGATTTTTTGATTATTTTTTATTTAAAATAATATATTGTATTTTTCTATTATTTTTTATTAAAAAGCCATATCTTATATATTTTTTAGTTGTTTTTATATAAAAATAATATTTGTGAGATTTATTGGGAGATATAAGGAGATTATAAAAGGTATTTTATTATCACATTATCTCTCTTGTTTGATGAAGACCAGAGGGTGAGGCCCAATTTGGTAGGAGTCCAAACCACCTCACAAGCAAACAATCTTTATCCTTCCTTCTTGCTCACATTGAGCACTAGCTCTACTTGTGGGTCATCATAGAAAAAATGGAGGTAGAATTAATCAAGGTGATGGGACTTATTAATGAGTAGAGTTAGTTTTTATTTTATCTCTTTTGGGGGAGAGTTTTTTCCTATGGATTTTCTCCTTTTTCACTTTATGAGTTTCTATGTACCTGGGTACCTCATTAGGCCTCGTTACTGAGACCAAATTCTTATACCCACCTAATATATGCTTAAGATGGGGGTGGGTTGTGCGGGAGGGGGGGGGGGAGGAGGGGCAGGGGGGTGGGGTGGTTGCAGAGTGTTGGTATAGTATAGTTATCTTCTTAATATTTATCTTGATTAGTTGTGTTTGTACATTTGGAAAGTTTATCCCACATGTATTGGGATGTTGGCTCCTTACCTTTCTTCCACCTATTTAGGGGAAATTAGTCCCACATGCATGGTAATTTTTGGATTATCATAACTTATACCTATATGTACATCCCTTTATAAGATTTATTGATATGGGATATTTGAAGTCTTCTGGATTTTAGTGAGCTACCTAATTGTGAGTTGTGATAACTTAAAGAGTTGTGAGAGACATGAGTTTCAAGCTATTGTTATGTAATCCATCTCCATATATGAGTATATTTATTGTAATTTTTCTCATTACTTAATTTCTAAGCTTCAATATATTTGTGTGTTTTATATTATTGTCATTGGCTTTAGATGTCTATTATTGGATGAATCTTACATGTAGAAGGAGCAAAAAAGAAGGAAAATATGTACAAGAAGAGAGAAACCATACTAACCAATGAGTCTCATGGGGGACTCACTATCATTTTGACTTGTGTCAAAAATAGGAATGGTAATCTCTCATGTAATGTGATTGATATGTTATAGTTTAGATTTTATTGTAGTGAGAATTTAAGTATTGTTCATTATTGAAATCATAATAATCATAATAACCTATAATGCTAGATGGAATTGTCACATATTCTGGTGTTGAATTTTTTGAATCATTCTTTGGAATATTCATTATAATTTTTTCCATTGGAGGTGTTATTATTGTAGACATATAGTTTTATGGAGTCTCTTTTACTAGAAATATTTTTTTGAGAATGTTTGTTGGCTTAGCATGATTTTGACTTTGTGAATTAAGTTCTCGCTCTTTTTGTAATATTTCCTATGTATCTATATTTTTTTCCTTGATGAATTATATATGTGAATTATTGGACTTAAAATTTTCAATAAATCCCAAACCTTTTTGACCAACATTATCAACTACTAGAATAAGAGAAATGATGCTTTGGGCCTGCTTGCCCAAACTTGATCATGATAATCAAACTATTGTAGATATTTTGACCAAACCCATAAATATTTGAAATATAAGCCTCATTTTGGAGAGTTAAATTTGTATATTTTACTCACTTTACCTATGCTTGTTGTACTATTTCTTTCTCTAATTATTCTTTGTGAACCTTTTGTTGTTTTGAGTTATGCTTTAGTAACCCATTTTGTGTTATTTATTAATTTGACCCTTTTTAAATTTGTAGATGTGCCATTTTATGTTGTTTATATGATGTGTCATTTTTTGAGACATCTCTATCCATTATATATTGTATTTTAATTATCAATAATAAACATGAATCAGTGTGGTGTCCATGCATTATATGATATGCACAATAATTTCTAGATCTCCTCACTAGGTGTAAAAGAGGTAGGTTGATTAAATTATCTTCAATCATTTCACTTAGTATCTCACTTGAACTCTTATCAGACCCACTTTTTGAATCACTCATAATAGACATAATGTGTTATACTTTATGTTTTGGATATGAAAGAGTGTTAGACACAACTTTTCTAGGTGTATATGTAGATACATGGGTTACACAAGCATATTCTGAAGATTGTGTACATGTAATCTAATTTTCTAATAATGTGACCTTTTCACTTAATAACTAATTTTGATAATATAAATTTGATATTATATTTCGCATACTAGTAATTTTATCCTTTAGAGTCTCATAAGTGTAAACCCTAATTACTTTTGATTGAACATGCAGGCACACATCCTAGAGGGAGAGGTGTAGATAGGCTGAGTATGGGCATTAATAATAATATTATAGGATAATTAATCTTGTGGATGGGTGATATCATGGACTTTGATAGAGGGAAAGTATCTATCACCCTCATGGAGATGAAGAGGAAAAGGATATTCTTTCCTATGCATAAGATATGATTTTGAAACTTCAAACCTAGTTATTAGCTTATGTAATAGTTCCTCCATGTATGTAAAGATTTATTTCTTATTTGAATTCCACACAAGATAATAATATCATGTTATATATATAATTTAAATATGAATATATTTCAATTGATATAAGGCTATGCACCAAATTTGGGATTCAATAAAATATTATCAAAATGATAATACAAACCCCAAATTAATGACACCAATAGAAATGGATAGAAAAGATAAATCAGAATGATTACATCACTCTTACCATAATTTAAACCTTCTTATAGCTCCATTTCAAGACTTGAAATTCCAATGCTTGAGCTAGTAGAGTTGTGATATTGGATTGCTTGTGATAGCTTGATAATGGATTCCTTGAGGTAAGATGGATATGGATTTTGCTTTGGATTGGCTTGATGAGTGAGCTAATGGCTTATGCACTTGATCATTGACTTATTTATTAGCTTGAGAAAGGAGGAATGTCTTAGTTTTATAGGTTAATGGAGGAAGATATTATGGTCCAAATTTAAATTTAGGCCATTAAGATCTAGGGTGGAGGATTTTTCATGGAATTTTTAATACCATGGAATCCTCTAGAATAAAGAATTATAGAGGAAAAGGACTCAAATGGAGAGATTTATAGAATTCTCCAATTCTAGAAATCTCTTCCTAGGGTTTTAGGGGTTTATGAGAGGCTAACATAGGGTGGTGGGTGTGTAGTTGGGTTTTTCTTGAACTTTAAATTGGTTAGTGGGATTAGGGAGTAGATTAGTAGTTAATAGGTTTTGTTAGGGGTTTAATGATGGGATTAATTGATTTTTAGGCTAGGATAAAGGTTACATGGGATATTGGTATGGGTATGGGTATGGGATTTAGGCCAAGGGTTATTGTGACTAGGAAATAGGAAATTTTTATGCTAAATTAATGAGAATTAGTATGATTAGTAGGCCAAACACATTTTAGTGCATACCTTTTGACCCTCTTTGAAAGGGTGTTATGAGAAATCAAAGTAACAATCTTTTGAATAATTTTTTTTAATATGGATGACTGGATGGTTGATGGTTGATAAGCAAGATGCAAGATGGTGATGTGATGCCCCTTCAAGGAAGTATGTAGTGAGACACACTAACCTAGATGGTGACTTGATTGAAACATCCTGAGGTGGGAAATGGATAAAGTTGATGAAGGATAAGATATTCATTAGTGGATCACATGGATGCCCCAGTCAAGATAGGTGGCTTGAATGATAGGTCTAGACAATGTAAATTTTGTCTAGAAAGTGATTTGGTGATGAAAAGGTGATTTGATAAAAAAATTTGAGTGATTGATGGGTCTAGTATCAAGGACACGTGCTTTAAAAAGCTCAAAAGGATGGGATAATGATAAGGAGCCACTTATCATAAAATCCAAGATTAGTGGATCACATGGATGCCCCAGTCAAGATAGGTGGCTTGAATGATAGGTCTAGACAATGTAAATTTTGTCTAAAAAGTGATTTGGTGATGAAAAGGTGATTTGTTAAAAAATTTGAGTGATTGATGGGTCTAGTATCAAGGACACATTTTTTGAAAAGCTCAAAAAGATGGGATAATGATAAGGAGCCACTTATCATAAAATCCAAGATTTATTTTTTTCCATAAAAAATCCATGTTAGGGATAGTTATAATGGATAATGATTTATAAAATGTTGATAGGGATGTGTTCAAAGTTCTGAAGGGGACACAAGATGGTATGCATAGTTATTGCATGAAAACAAAAAAATTAATGAGAATGGGTAAGTCATGTTTGTGGGATGTTACTAAGGGTGATAATAGATAGTGGAAGGGATTTAATTAATTTTGGGGAGAAAATGGTATGGGGTGGTGGGGGGGTTGACATAGGCCATGGGAAGTTGTGGGGAAGTTCATTTGCACATTTCACTTTTAGAGATCCAAAGCTCAAATGAATGATGGACTATATTCCTTGAGATTCCCACCATGAAGAATGTGTTTGTGTATAATAGAGGGAGTTAGAGGCAAGACCACCAATAAGTGGAATATGATAAATTTTGTTTTTATACAATTTTTGGATGTTTTAGATCATTTTTAGGGTAGTTATAGGCTAAAAAAAGAAAAGGGCACCACATTTCTACAATCCTATGACTACAAATTTTACCTTTGATCATGAGATTATAGAAAAGAGTGGTGGGAATGTCAAGGTAAGTGGTAGGATTACAATCCCACTATAGGTTAATTTTGGGATTACAATCCTACTAATGGGTATTCATGGGATTGCAATCTCTCTAATGGGTAGTCACGAGATTGTAATTTTACAACTAAGAAATCATGGGATTATAATCCTATGGGAATGGGTGATGGGGTTACAACCCCACTACTACTAGTGGTGGGATTTCAATCTTGATAATAGGAAATAATGGTATTAAAATACCACTACTAGGATAGTAGTAAGATTTTATAAAGAGTAGAATGATTAGTTAGCTAAGTCTAGTTTTGGGAAAGGAAAATTGGCTGGGGGGAAGGCTAAGGGAGGTAGTAAGTTAGGTACGGGGAAAGATTAAAGCTTAGTGAGATCATGGTTATGAGGGTAGTTAGGGTAGGATAAGTTAGATAAGATGATAAGTGAGGACACTTATTAGGGTATGTATAGGAACCAGGTAGGTATGGGTGATGGTGATGATGATAGGTTGTGTTTGTTTATGATGTAGGAGTGTTTAGGGATTTTAGCATCACAATCTTGGCATCCTGAGATCCTTCATGAGATGTGACATGTGCTACCATAGGAGTATGGAGTGTTGAATTTGGTGGGGTTACATGACATGGTGATGATGCCACCTTTCAGGATTGATTGTGCATTGATTATAACATTAGTGGAGAGGTGGAACTCAGAGACCAACACATTTCATTTCATGACTGGTGAGATGACTGTCACTTTGGAGGATGTTTATAGGATCTTTTGCCTACCAATGAGGGGCATGAGTATATATTGGAGATCCCAAAATTTGATAAGGACATTGTAATGACTAGGTGATAGCTTATAGATCAATGTGCATGATGGATCAATTAAATTGGATACATGCCAATGAGAGGGGATGCTAGACCAACTAACTTTGATGGTGATGGCCCTTATGTCTAGCATCTTATTACTAGACAAGAGAAGGTGATGGTTTCATCTAGGCTTAGGAGACATGGTTATGGATATGATCCATGATCACCAGGTATTTGTATAGGGCTTGGTGGTGTTAGCCCATTTTTTAGGGAGTTACATCTAGGGGATCATAGGGGAGTGTAAAGCTTTGGTCCCTCATTACTGCTATAGATCTGGAGCTAGGAACACATCACTATCTAACATCCTTTGGGTACATTATCGAGGTTAGAGCTAGGATAGCCCATGGTATTCATATGGTGAGTGATAGTGGGAGTGTCTTTAGGCCATGCAAGTGATATGCTTTTTTATATGAAGGCCTTTAATACCTTATGGCCATATCATATCACATGGATGTAATATATGGGCATTACTTATGGATAAGGGGATGAGGCATGCACTCATTTTATGTTGATCCCATGTGACATTACCAAAAGTTAATACTACATCATTAAGAGATATAGACTTGATCATGTTCAATGATAGTTTGGTTTTATTCAAGACATGCTTCCACCTGAGCACATTTTTACATGAAGTGAATGGGAGAGGCCTTACTAAGGGAGACTAGTGGGGAAGATAGACACTATATTTGATTATGATCAGGTAACACCATGATAGTTAGATTTTGTGATAGTGATTTCAGAGCTAGGGGTGACTATGACATATTTGGCCTGATGGTAGACTCAAGTGCCTAGGTGATTAACCTGGATATGAGGGGTAGTGATTGAGATAGTGCATCAAATGTTGGTAGTGTGGGCTTAGATTCAGTAGTAAGATTGCTAGTGGAGACAAGTGAGGTATTGGGAGGTAGTGGATTAAGGGGGAGGAGGGGAGGATGTAATAGATGTGGATGGAGGGGATGGGGGTGATAGGCAAGAAGTAGATCTAGGGTAGGTAGGTGTGAAAGTAGGTGTGTAGGTACATATTTCATAGGTTCCTATTACTCCTTAGGTTCTACTACATCTTGTGGTGCTAATGACTCCAAATATTTCTCATAGTTAGCCATCAGGGGGAGTGAGACCTTCTCATCCACCTAGATCAGTAAAGGATGAGGCATTAGTAGCAAGCATATAGGTAGATATCTAGGCATGTGTTGTGGAGATTGGGGGGATTAGTTAGGAGAGGTATCATCTACATGTACGTCTTTAAGTGGTATAAGCTCAAAAGGATGGGTGGTTGACTCAGGTGTAGGGTGAGATCATAGAGTTAAGAGCTTGCATTAATTAGAGGAATGATGAGTTGTCTTAGTTATAGGGATAGGTGGTGGCTTTGTAGGACCAAATTAATTAGAGGTATACCTAGCTTGAGAAGGCATAATCACAAATTACCACTTTACAAATCTAGTTGGATGGGATACTAGGGCATATAATATAGCTATAGGCCTATATCTAGGGACTTTAAGGTGAGCTAGCCATAGCAGAGAGAGATTGAGACATGTTAGATGAGGATTTGTAGGGATAGGGGATGATGGGCATGATGAGTTAGATCATGTTGCTGACTAGAGAGGATTAGTATTATAGGATTCTATATGAGAGTGGTGTTCCTACTAAGAGGTAAGCAAGATCTTTTCGAGCTAGTCTATCTTCTATGAGGTAGCCATCGAGGAGCAAAGGATCTTAGCCACCACCCTCACCATAGCCATGACCCATTTTAGGTGTGTGTGTGTGTGTGTGTGTGTGTGTGTGTGTGTGTGTGTGTGGGTGTGTGTGTGTGTGTGTGTGTGTGTGTGTGTTTGTTTGTATGTATGTATACACACACACACACAAAAACACACACACAAATGTGTGTGTGTGTGTGTGTGTGTGTGTGTGTGTGTGTGTGTGTGTGTGTGTGTGTGTGTGTGTGTGTGTGTGTGTGTGTGTGTGTGTGTGTGTGTGTGTGTGTGTGTGTGTGTGTGTGTGTGTGTGTGTGTTTGTGTATGTGTGTGTGTATACATACACACACACACACACACACACACACACACACACACACACACACACACACACACACACACACACACACACACACACACACACACACACACACACACACACACACACACACACACACACACACACACACACACACACACACACACACACACACACACACACACACACACACATATACACATACATATACATACAAGGGATTCTTTTGTATAGTTCATGTTTTCTTCATGGGATTGATCTGAATTGTATATGCTTTTTCACATTAATCCCATGTAAGATTGTGTGTTATATGTATTTGAGGAGATATATATATATGATGAGGACTCATGATTTTAGATTATGATGATCATGTGTTATGATGCTTATGTACATTTATATGATGATGCATGGATACGTGCTATGGTCTTCATGATTCATGTGATGGCTTTTATGATGATGATTATGATTTATGGGCATGCCTTGTGATTATGCTTATGGATATATTTTATGGTTTCTAATTCTTTATGTGATGACATTTATGATTTATGGTGATTTGAGATGGTTTATGTAATGATTTATAGATGTAGATAGTGATGATTTATGCACATATGTTATGATTATTTTATGTTCTGTGATGATTTATGGATATGGTGATTTTTTTATGAGTGATGACTATGTGTTATGGCATTACGATATATGTGATGCATTTTAATGATGACATTCATGGATAAATATTATGATTATGATGATGATATTTTTTAATGAACTATTATTTATGGTTATTATGATTAGGATTTATGTGATGATGTATAAACATGATTTATAGTGAGTATGATTTATGTTGAATGGTCATGAGTTATAATGATGATGTATCTAAATGGATTTATGATTTATGGGTTTGTGTTATGGAGCTTGTGATGTATGTGATTGATGTTATTAGGATTCATGGATATGTTTTAGTATGATGGTCTTATCATGATTTATGGATCTTATTTATATGCCATTGGTTTTATGATTTTGCTATAGTGATATAGATTTATGTAGATGTTTAATGTGATGGTTAGGTGGCTAAATGAGATGTATCATATATTTTTGGATGGATGATGTATTGATTATGGATGGTTTATATTGAGAGTTTTGTGTGAGATATATCAATCCCCTACTTATTTCAGTGATTACCCCTTCATAGGAATGATCCTGCATCATGGAGATATAGGACGGGTACGTTTGGGTAGATGCTTGAGGTGATGGGTAAGTGGTATAACTGAGTATGCCAATTTCATCCTTATTTATTGATAGTTTTCTTTTGGATCTTCATAAAATTATTATTTATTACTTCTACTTGTCCATTTACTTAGGGGTAGTAGGGGGAAGATAAATGTTGCATGATGTGATACTTCTAACATAATGACTCCACATCTTGATTTTTGAAATATTTGTCATTATCTGAGATTATATTGGTGAGGGTGCCAAATCAGCAAATGATTTAATTAAGGATGATTTTTTATATCTAGAGGATAGATTTTTAAGTTAGTGGCATTGCCTCTACCCATTACTAAAATATTATGTATCTATTATAATAAACTTATGTTCATCCAAAAAGGTAGGATTGATTTTTCTAATTAGATCAAGACCCCATATATAAAAAGGCCATGGACTCATGATGGGATTTAGCTCCTATTCTGGTGCATGAATAAGATCCCCATGCTTTTAACAAACTACACACTTTCTCACATACAAGCATTTTGTTCCATGGTTAGCCAATAGTACCCTATGTAGAGGAGATTTTTGGCTAGATCCATTTCACTGATATGCCCATAGTATATACCACCATGGACCTCCTTGACATCTTAAGTGGCCTTATCTAATGTGAGATATCATAACATGGTTCCATCATAACTTCTTCAATAGAGCGTTCTGCCTAAAATAGTGTAATGATAAATTCATTAGATAAAAGCTTTATGTTGATGGTGATTAAGGTTAGGGGGAAGGAGATTATCATGAAGGTACTAGTAGATATCATGGTACTAGGGAAGAATGGGATTATCAATAGCATAAATTTGGAGAGGAGCCAGTGACTGATAGGTTGGGATAATTAATTGTTCAATTAGAAAATTACCTTCCAAGAAATATTTTGGAAGGTTAATGAGATATCTTAGGGTGGTTATAGAGTCAACTAATTTATTATTTACTGATGGTACTTTCTCAAATGTGATGGATTGAAAATTGGGGTTTAACTGATCCACCAATTGTTTATATGGGAACAACTTCTCATATTTTGTTTGTAATTCTTTAGTCACCTATTTGATAATTAGTTAAGAGTCCCCAAATACCTGTAAATGTTGGATGTTTCATTGGATATAAAGATGGAGTCCTGCTATGATGGATTCATATTTTGAAGTATTATTTCTATAGGGGAAGGCAAGATGAAATGCCTTAAGAATAAAATCATCTTGAGGGGTAACCAGAAGGATCACTACCCCTAACCCATGAGTAGTAAATGAGCCATCACAATATAACTTCCAGCTTTCTATTTGTGAAGTGTTCATGATGGACTCATCTAGGAAAGGAGTAATGATGGACTTAGTCAATTCCAATAGAGCTTTTTCCAGTTGATCAATGATGACCTAACCTTTTATAGATATTTTATGGATGTATTAAATATCAAAATCACTTATCAACATGATCCATTTGCTACTCAACCTGTTAATCCTAATTTGGATAGGAGATATTTGAAGGGATCTATTTTGGTAATTATTTATACTTAGTTGTTAATCATATAATGTTAGATTTTTTGTGAAGCAAAGACCATAACTAAACATGCTCATTCAACTAGTGTATAATTTAGCTCATATGATATTAGTGTGTGACTAAGATAATAAATATATTTTTCCTTTCATTGATCATTATTTTGTGCAAGCAAAACACCAATAGCATATGGTGTAGTAGATATATATAGGAGCAATGGTTTGCCTAGAATTGGTGGAGACAAAATAGGTGGATTTTCCAAATACTATTTAATACTTTCAAAATCCTTTTGGCATTCTTCATTCCAATGAAAAACTACCCCTTTTTTTAGAAGGTGCATGAAAAGATGACATTTATCAATGAGTTGTGAAATAAAGCACATAATAACTTGAAGCTTGCCTTGAAGACTATGAAGATGCTTAAGCATTCAAGGAAGTGACATCTCATTTATGGCTTGGACCTTTGATGAATCTAACTCAATACCTTTTCTTGATATAATGAACCCTGGCAACTTGCCTGTTGTTATGACAAAGATACACATTTTAGGGTTTAATCGTACCTTATATTATTGTAGTCTTTAAAATATTCTACAGAGGCCTACAAGATGCTTAGATCACAAGTGAGACTTCTCTAGGATATCATCAACATAATCTTCCACTATATCATGCATCATGTCATGGAAGATGATAGTCATTACTTATTGATAGGTTGCCCCTACATGTTTTAGGTTAAAAGGCATGAATTGATAGTAGAATGTGCCCCATGGGGTGATGAATGCTATTTTGTATAGTTCCTTAGGGGAAATTTTAATTTTATTGTATCCCAAGAAACCATCCATGAGAGATAACATCTCATACCTAGCTATAAAATCTACAATCATATCAATATTTGTAAGTGGGAAATCATCTTTAGGGCATGCCTTATTGATGTCTAAAAATTTAGTACATATCTAAATTCCACCTTGAGGTTTTGAGATAGGGAAAATATTAGATATCCAATCAAAGTAGTCAATAGGGTTAATAAATCTTGCATATAGTTTTTTTTGTAATTCTTCTTTAACTAATAATGCCACCTTTGGATGCATCTTATGTAAATTTTTTTTATGGGTTTTGAATTGGGGTGGAAATCAAGGTGGTGGACTAATAATGAAGGATCTAAGCCTATCATATCTTTGTATCTCCATGCAAAAACATTAATAAATTCTTTGAGCAATAAAATGAGAATTTCATGCTTTGAGTGAGTGAGAGATGCCCCCAGTCTCATGATCTTGGGTTTTTATTTGATCTTAATGTTTGATTCTATGACTTCCTCAATGAGTGAAGGAGATATCTTGTAGATAAGGGGGGTACTTGATTTTTGACATGTTGGAGGTGATAATTCTAGGCAACTTAGTATCAATGTCCAAATAATCTTCTAATTGAGTGGGGTTGAATGGGATTTCATCTGGTTCTATTTAGAATTCTTGTTCTTCTTCTGAACTTTCATCATAATTTTAAATGCTTAATGATTCTTGTTCTCCTAAATATGTTGATTCACACAAATTGATACAAAATCCTTTCTTATGATCTCCATATGGCATAAAAGCCCTTGCCCCCATGTATTCAAGGATATCCTCATCATTCTGAAACATGTCAAAGTTAGGCTCCTATTTTGTATCCCAGTCTATGAGGGAAGGATAGCAGAGGGATATGTTGATGGTGGAAATAGAGGTGTCAAAAAAAAGGTTAGTGGCAACTAGCTCTTTGAATTGGCTACAAATAGAACTTGTTTTGATGTCCTCATTGAGGAGGGTTTGCTCATGAGTTAGGATAGAATACACAATGATATTGAATGGGTCATAATCATATGGCTTGTACCTTATATCATAGTAGGATGAATTATGTCAGACACTGGTGGGCTCTATTTGACCATGTTCTTGCCTTCCTGGTCCCTTTCCTTTATAATTCATGTTCTCTATCATGTGGTACACTTTGGGATAATTTTGCTTGGGTAAAATGAAGATGTCATCATCAAACAAGAGCCAAGAATCATCTCCATCTTCAATATGTTCATTAGATAGGAAACTTGCACTTTCAAAAGCTATAGGCCCAAATTGATATTTGATGATCTTGACTTCCTTCATCTCAAGGGACCCATAACTTGGGGTAGACACCTAGAAATGGCCAATGTAAAGGGTCTTATACTAATACTCACCATAACATTTGGATGTGATTTTCAACTTAGTAAGATCTAGCATTAGGGTAGATGTGGATGCTAGTTGATTAGGAGAAATATATTTTACAATCATAGGACTAAGGGTGGTTTTTTTAGTGTCTTGAAATAATGATGGAGTATATTGATCCATTTTACAATTATGATGGTTGTGATTCCAAGAATGGTGAATTTTACTCCTAAATGAGGGAATTTTAGACACTGATGAAGGGTAGATGGGATATCTTTCATTTCATGGATCCAAGGTCTCTAGAGAAGCATATTATATGGCAGGTCCATGTTGACTACATGTGCCAAGGTTTGGTGAACTGTGGGTCCCACAATGATGGGAAGATAAATAAACTTGATGGATGGTTTCTCATTGTCATCATATGCCTTTATCATGATAAGAGTAGGCCCAAGTGATGATTCAGAGTATCTTAGATTTTTCAAGAAGTCCACATTACACAAGTTGAGTGTTGATTTCCATCTATAAGGACATGGGAGACATGGTGATGGGTAATGGAAACTTCAATGTATAGTGGATAATTATGGTGTGGGCTAACTGGTGGTAAATATAGAGCACTAAAAGTGAGTTATTAGGAGGGGGATAGATGAGCTACTAATGCCTAAAATTGGCTTGTGTCTAGGTTACAAGGCACTTTTAGATCATTAAGCACTTGATTTAATATTTCCCTATGCAAAATAAATGTTTTAAGTAGATCCATAAGGTAAATTTGGGTGGGGGTATTCTCTAGTTGTTGAATAATATCATAAGACTTATCAAACCCATTTTTAGCTTTATTATAAGTGTTCCCCCTTGGTACAATGGAAGAAATGGATGGTTCTTATGATGATACTATTGGAATGACTATTTTTTTATGTAGGGTGGTGATAGTACAATTGGTTGTGGCTAGGTTAATCTTAGAAATAGGAGATGAGGAGCTATCAGATGTAGGGATATTATAGATTTTGATGGTATTAATGTAATTATTTGGTAAACTATGGTATTTTATGGAATTGGAAGAGGATACTTGAACCTGGTCTCATTATGGTCTTTAATTATTTTGCTCATGTTTAGGAAGAGGATCTTTATATATACCTAATTATCTATTTCTTGATTGACTAGGTGTGGACTCTCCTTCTAGTTTAATATCACCTCTTTTAGTCAAATATTATGCATAGTGATTTAGTTGCATACAATTCTTGGTATCATGTCCTTTCACCCTATGGAATTTGCAATATTCATCATCATGATACCAATCTGGTTTGGGTTGATGATTATCCACAAGCTAGATTTTTGGTAAAGTAATCATGTTCGCCACAACCAACTATTCTAACATATTCACCAATGGTAACTCCAAAATTTTAAGAGGCCTCTTCCCTGTACGAGGTCTTGGCTTGCCTCGATGAACCTTGATGGAAGAAACATGAGGTTGTGGGGGTCCTTTTCTTTATATGTTTTAGACATGTTGTACTTGTTATTTTGAGTCCATCACCCCATCCCTAATAACATTATTATTTTTATTGAATACCTTGGGTTTATTTGAAAAGGGTTTTTCTATATTTAAGGTGTGCTCATTATGAGAAAATATCTTGATGGTTCCTTTTTCTATGAGGGCATTTTCAATTTGCATGCCCTTTTCTATAATATCATCAAAAAATTTCACACATTATAATTTTAGCTAGTATTTCAATTCTATATTCAATTTGTCTAAAAATATTTTGGTCAACTCCTTTTTGGGTACAATACATCTCAATTATCTTGTTAATGCTCACCATTATTGTAATAAATAGACAAGGCTTTCCCAATTTCTTTGCTTTGTGTTGTATAGGTTAATAATGGATATACCATACTTGATGTTGAAATAGAAATGTCTAATAATTTTGTTTGTTAGTTCTCTAAAGCTTGATATTGACCCCTTAAGAAGGTGCATGAACCATTCCAGTTCTAGTCCTCTTAGACTTTTAGGGAAGAGCCTTAATAGATAAGCATCTTCATAGGCTACTTCATGACAAGTGACATAAAATTATTGTACATGATCCCTTGGGTCTCCTTTTCCCCTATATTTCTCAAATTTTGGAACCTCAAAATGTGAGGGGAATGGGATTTATATAATGTTGATATCCAAAGGTGATGAGAAAAAATCCTCATATTTGTATTTAAGGGCTTGGGACCTAGGATCCACTTATTGAAGGGTTTCCTTCATCATCTTCCACTCTTGGGTGAATGTAGGATCTCTAAGAGGATTGATGGTTTAGTTATGGCCTCCTTATGGAGTATGGGTATGATGGTTGTTATTGGTGGTATGATTGGTATGGCTATTGTTGTTTATAGTGTTGGTATTTTGGGCATAATGGGAGGTGTTGGTATTATTACATTATGGGGATAGTGGGTATTGATTTTGAAGGAGGAGGTTGATTCATTATGTAAGCTGATCCAAATGATCCTTAATGGTAGCTTATCTTATGTTAACCTCATAATTATGATTAAAAAGAGGAAGGTATTGGTATCTTTCATCCAAAAACCCATGGTCCACTTCTTGATGAATATTTTTTTTCAATGATTCAGAT
Organism: Torreya grandis; assembly: GCA_037957365.1. Lineage (NCBI taxonomy): Eukaryota > Viridiplantae > Streptophyta > Pinopsida > Cupressales > Taxaceae > Torreya > Torreya grandis. The sequence goes on along the minus strand of JARHVA010002289.1, from coordinate 1,981,041 downwards.
GGGTGGATGATATTATTTAGGTGGGTGTAGTCATAATTGGGTAGTAAGGTACCCTTGATTTCTATACTTGGAGCCAACACTTCATCATAGTTTTCATATAGGTATTGGTCAATGAGATGATAAAAACCATCATTATTGAGTAGGTTATTTCTCTCATTTTTAGCTCGAGGTGTAGGGATGTCACTATGAAAGTCCTCATATTCCTGATTTGGCTCCATGATTTTCCCCCTAGTATTGTCATCTTGATTTGAGCCTTGTCCTAGGCATAATTGAGTTTAGGTTTAGATAACCATGGGGATAGAATAATATGATAAAATTTGATGACGTGTGACTAAATGTCTTTTAAATATAAGCCTTGGTTTAAAATATTAGACTACTAATATTCAAATAGAGAGCATTAATAGATAAGGTAACTATAAATTATCAAGAAACAAAGGTCTTTCAAGAGATCAATCTAGCCAAAGACAAAATAAGATGATGGGATAAAATATCTTTGTTAATATCAAGTGGAAAAATTGATGGGTGATATGGGACAAAGAAACTAGATAGGGATAAAGGATAGTGATGGGTGTTAGATTGATACCTTATAAGGGTATGTTCGTTGATAGTTTCAAGTTGTGATAGGATGATTAATGATATGTGGGAAGTAAGTAACCACCAATATTTTGATCCTTTGTCCTTAACTAATATTTAAAAGGATTATGGGAGAAGTGAATGGTGATATATGAGATGTGACATAAGAATGTATGGACAAAGGATACTATTTCAAGATATATGAATGAAGTGATAAAGTGATGGCTACACATAATGAGTGATTGATATGAAAAATATGGAGATATAGATGGGTATGGATGATCAATCCAATTAGGATGGGATAAGGTGGAAGAGATAGATATTATATATATACAAATTGGGGTGGATTTATCAAAAGGATAACAAATTAGATATAACTCTGGGATGAACAATAAAAAGAGGATGGTACGAAATACATGACAAATGTAAAAGGTGTGATTATGATATGTGGGTTAAGGAAGTGTGATGATATGAGAGTATAAAAATTAGGATAGGATGTATGATGTGACAAAGGTATGGTGACAATGATATGGATGAGGTGAGGACCTAGCTAAAAGGGGGAGATTTACATTGATGTAATGAATATGTAGGTAAAATGATAATGGGATAAGAACAAGTAGCCTAGGAGAAATGGGATACTATAATGGAAATATATAGAGTGAAATATGGATCACCAAATGGGAGGTGGATATGGTGTGGAGGAGATGAGGACGTATTATATATGAAGGGTAATAATATGAGGTAAATATGATATGATACAAATAGGTAGGTGGTGTTAGTATAGGTGTGATGGGATGGAGTAGATAGAATATGGTTGGGATAAAAATGGATAAGATGAGGACAAGGTAATATGGGTTATATGATTATTAAGGCTATATAATGAGGGTGTATGGATGACTATGGTATGATAGAATGATATGAATAAGTGTAGATAATGTGTGGGAATGACTAAGAAGTGTATATGAATATACGAGGGAAAGTGTAAGGTGATGTTCAAAGAGAATATGGATAGAAGAAAGATAGATGTGGAGGGTGGACCAAATAGATGTAATGAGTTGTGTGGTGGTGAGATGATATAAGGGTAATATATATGGGAGGATGATGAATAGATGGACTATATGGATAAATAAAATATGATGACTTATGAAGGGAGGGGGTGGGATGATATAAATACAAGATGGGTGATAAGATGTGAAAAAAATAACTATATGAGGCTATAGATGATGGATGTAGATAAAATACAATAGAATGGATCACTATGTGGGGTATTGCAATGAGATATATAGATGATATGGTCAACACAAGATAAAATTTGAAAGGAATGTGTTGTAGAGGTGAATAAATATACAAAGATGTGAAAAAAGTATTAAATACTATGGAGCAGATATATATGAGAAAAGGATGGATTAAATATGATAAAGAAAGATGTGAGAAGATGATTGGTGCTAAGTGATATGGATCGCATAAGGTGTCGATAGGATAATGAAGTGAAGATGGTATGGATAGAAGGATATGGGGAATGTGATAGTCAAAAGGGATATGATAAAAGGGGTAGTGGATGCTAAGTGATATGGGATGTGTGTAGACACAAAAGGGAGACTAAATGATATAGTGTGATAATGAGTATGGGTATATGGTGGTTAAAAGATTGGTCAAAATATAGGAAGTAGGATGATAATAGAATGAGTGTGGGAAATGATATGTGGACTAAGATAAATGTGATGAAATGGAAAAGAGAGATGATGTACTATAGATAGTTAATATGGGATGATGATGTGATGATGGACTAAGATGAATAGATAGTAATGGGATAATGGAAGTGATCCTATAGGTTTCTAAGGTGTGCACATAAAAAGTATGGGTGTGGCCTACTTAGTTATCAAATAAAAAGGGTCTCATCACAACACACAAATAATCATGCATAAATATAGCCATAATTAGTAAATTATATGGGAGTGTAATGCAATGTCCACACCATCTAACATCTAAACAAGTGAGGTTGTAGGCTGGTGACCCATTACAAAATCAATCAAACCCTCTCAACCTTGCTTGCACTTGATGGTCACTTGGGCACTATTCTTGATGTTGGTAATAAAACACTTGTTATGGTCATAGTCCCCTATTCTAAGGTTTACACAAGGCTCTAGGGGAGTCCTCGATATATGTAATGGTACATTAGGGCCCAAGTTCATGTATGAGGCTATCTTATTGCCCTAAGTATATGGACTTAATCTTCCCTCACTCCATGTAACCATTTATGGGGATTTCCACTTAGGCCATAATGACAATCTCTCCTAATTGTTATACTTCACCAAAACATAGACTGTGGTTAGCATGTGGTGGTGAAATCCATGACACTAACCCCTAAAGACTAATCCATGTGCATAGTGATGATTCCGCATCACGTGTTATCCTAAGGGAGGGTTTAAATAAATAAGCAAGCTCATGATATAATTAATTAACCACTTCTAATTACCTATGTGAGCTTCACACGATATGAAAAAGTATGTACAAGTAATAGACACTCACATAACAATTAAGCAAGATGATAATGATTTATTAAAATCTCAATGTAATAACTATGATAAATATTAAACAAGTTAATCAAATCCCTGCAAACACAAAAGTTAGGAATCAATAGGGGTGCCTCAAAAAGTTCTCCAAGACCTAAAAAAAAGATTAGTTATCTAAATTCTATAATCTTGTAAGTACATAGGGTAATACCACAACTTGAATAGTTAATATCACTACTAGGATGCAATACCACTACTGAGTAATGGTGAAATTGTCTACAATACTTCTAATAGAATCAACAAAATTGTAACTTATCACTAGATTCAAATAACGATATTGTATGTTTTAAACTAATTTCACCTATTTATCCTAATAAGTCTAAAAAAATCCTATAGATTATAAAATAATTACAAGGCCTTGTTTTTAATACAATTAATGATGATTAAAGGTCTATAAAAGTCCTAAACTGGTCCTAAATATGTTATTCTACAATATCACTACTCTAGGTGATAATTCTACTATTTATAGGTCAATACCATGATTATGGAAGTAGAGGTATTGCAAGTGTTAACCAAATCAATAATAATGAGATGTTAGTAGCTTATTTCAATCTTGATAGACCCTACAAAATAGAATTTTCCTTTGTAATACAATGCTCAGGCACCCAAATGATAGCAAGTAAATCATAATAAGGGATTTTTGCTAAGGTTAATTATGGATAAAAAGATGATTGTTTGAAAAAAGTTGATAATTCAAAACTTATTGTTCCCCTATATCCTACTTTTTCTACAGAGCAAAGGCTAGGTGAAATACTAATAGATAATCAAAGGTTGGTAGGGGAGGAACTTTACTAGTTTTTAGTGATCAAATAATACCACTATTGGGAACAACAATACTGCTACTTACAGGGGAATACCATTATTTCAAAAGTCATGGGATTGTTGAGGGTAAATAAAAGCTTCTTGTTTGTTCCAAGGTGATTTTCTTAGCTTCTTTCATGCACAAAATTTGAAAAATGGAGGGAAAGCAGCCTATAGAAACACATAATGATCAAAGATAGTAAATAATATTGTTCCCACAACCATTTCTTGTAATACCACTATTAGAATCTATGTTACCTCTATTATTAGGGTAATATCATGACTTTTTGAGTGTTAAGATTGTTGGATATAGGTGAATATCCTTTTTGATTCTTCAAAGGTCACTATCTTACCTTATATAGCACAAATAACACACCTGTAAAAAGATTTCACAGTCAGCTTAATATATGTCAAAATGTAAGATTTTTAGTAGAGACTGTAATACCACTACTATTAGGGCAATACCATGACTATAAAAATAGTGAGATTGTTTGAACCTAAACCCCTACCCAATAATGACTAAACTTTAATACCATGATTAGTGTTTATGACATCATTACTACAATACCACGACTTCTAGGGCAATACCACTACTTTCTTGAATCAAATGAAAAACTCAAAATATGCACTTGGTTTCACTTCCAGTTGGCCCTGCAATCACTTAAAATACTTCCAGCAAGATTATTAACCTAAATAAGGGAGGTTACATCCCACTATGGTCACCAAAATGTGCACCTTAGGATTCAATAAAATATTATCAAAATGATAATGCAAACCCAAAATTAATGACACCAATAGAAATGGATAGAAAAGGTAAATCATAATGATTAAAGCACTCTTACCATCATTTTTACCTTCTCATAGCTCCATTTCAAGACTTGAAATTCTAATGCTTGAGCTAATAGACTTGAGATATTAGATTGTTTGTGATAGCTTGACAATGGATTCCTTAAGGCAAGATGGATATGGATTTTTCTTGAATTGGCTTGATGAGTGAGCTAATGGCTTATGCACTTGATTATTGACTTCTTAAATTAGCTTGAGCAAGGAGGAGTGTCTTAGTTTTATAGGTTAATGGAGGAAGATCTTATGGTCTAAATTTGAATTTGGGCCATTAAGATCTAGGGTAGAGGATTTTCCATGGAATTTTTAATTCTATGAAATCCTATAGAATAGAGAGTTCTAGAGGAAAAGGGCTAAAATGGAGAGATTTCTATAATTCTCCAATTCTAGAAATATCTTCGTAGGGTTTTAGGGGTTTAGGAGAGGCTAGCATAGGGTGGTGCATGGGTAGTTGGGATTTTCTTGATTTTTAAATTGGCTAGTGGGATTAGGGATTAGATTAGTAGTTAATAGGTTTTGTTAGGGGTTTAATGATGGGATTAATTGGTTTTTAGGCTAGGATAAAGGTTACATGGGATATTGGTATGAGTATGGGATTTAGGCTAAGGGGTTATTATGATTAGGAAATAGGCAATTTTTATGCTAAATTAACAATAATTAGTATGATTAGTATGTAACTAGTATGATTAGTGAGGTGAGCACATTTTAGTGCATACAAAGGTATCATGTGTACATGTGTTTATGTCTTTTTCGATTTCATTTTGAATTAAAGAGAACAAATAGGTAAATGAAAGTATCAAACTTTGAAACAAAAAGTGATAAACTTATTATATCATGATTGTCATGATTATATCAAATAAAAATTATAAGATATATGGATATAAAACCTAAGTGTGGATCTTATAAGGCTAGAAACATAAACCCTAGGGTTATTTAGGATTAAGGTTTGTGTAAATTTTTAAAAAGTTGGGTTTACCAAATGTTTTAACTTTTTAGGACTTAGATGTATATAATCTTATGTTCTTTAAAGATCTCAGTAGATTAAATTGGGGAAATAATATGTAATAAATATAGCCATTGATTTTTTATATAATTGACTAGCTTTGACTTTTATAAAAATAGTAATAAATATTTTAATTAAAGACTTAACTAGAAAACACTTGATACAAATGGTTTGAGTGGTGGAAACTGAGATGAAAGTTAGCATGAGTTTTGTAAACTAGATCCCTTTGTTATAACAACTATTGGACTATAGTGCCAATATTGGTAAAGTGTCAAAAGTGTCCTAATTTTGAAGGTAGTGTCCTTTATGTAGGATTATCTTGAGATTTTGGGTGCACCTGTGTTTGGATCTCTAGGGTCTATTCCTATTTGTACAAGTTCTAGAACCCTATATTGTGCATTTAATAATTGATTTGTTGCAATTGAAAAGTGTGTTCATTAGTAGGGTATGTTGGACATTCTCAACACCTTAGTTTGGAGAGAGTTTCCTATATACCAATACTCTGAGAATGGATCACGTTTGACGTAGTTCTCCCCACCTAAGTTTTGGTGCAAGTGTAAATGATGCTAGTATTATAGTGGCCTTGAGTGCCTTGAATATGCTTGAGATTAAAAATCTATAAAATATGAGATTAGGGCTACTGTAGATGGTAATATACAAAATTGGGTAGAATAGGAATTGATAATCTTAATCGTGATCAAATTGTTTTGTGTTTGAATGTGTATTTTGCATCTTATTTTCATCTAGTGGATAAAGGGATAAAAATCATGTATATATAATGTTATGTTAATTTTGTAGATGATAAAATATGTCTAGGCCAACCTTAGAAGGCTTTAGTTTTTTAAAAGATATTCATTTGGGAAAAGATAGGGCAAAGGACATTACATCCATTTTGGGAACACTAGCATCATGTGGTGCTAGTGTCCTTAATGTGACACTAATGTCCAGCTAGTAGAACACTAGGCATAAAGGAATAAGATAAGGAAATGAGGGTTTAGAACTACTTTATAGATGACTAAGGATGCCTATAGCCAGCATGAAGGCTAGTTAAGTGTAAAAATAAGATATATGATAGGTCTAGGGTTAATTTAGGGATAAGTAGTCTTAAATAACATTATTAACACTCAAATACCACTTTTTGGTGATTATAACAATAAAGTGAAATAACTAAGATAAAGGAAAATGAAGTGTACCTAGACTTACTTAAGAAGCAAAAACCATGAATTTAAATCTAAGTTCAAGAAATATGATCCATTATGTGTCTTGAAAATGAAATGTGCATATATCAATCCTTAACTAAGAGATATCAAAATCATAAGACAAAACTGATTATATGTATAAGAGAGGGGAGAGAAATGAATACATCTCATTAGGTATACAAACCAATGCATAAACATGGTTACAATATGTGTGTGTGCATGTATATATTAATCAATCAATAATTTAGACCAAACTGATGGCTTTCTCAATCCCCATGTGTGTGTGGCTCAATATCTCAATCTTATTTTGACTCCATTATTACCCGTCCATGTTTGGTGGATTATGACTTGTGAATAGCTTGTATTAGACTAAAGGGGTTTCCAACCCTCTCATGTAGGCATCTCAAGAACTCAAGTAGACTATGACTCCATCATTTTATACTCATGTAAAGTAGATCCATATATAACTAGATTGTGCAATGTAACTAAAGATGTGCAACTATAATTGTAACTATATATGTTAGCTTTGCAGCCACTCAAGAACTTTGGAATGTAAAATATCTCTAGGCCGCTCAAGAATATTAGGTAGCTCTAGTCCACTTAGGAATCCCAACCACTACATATGGATTAAGGTATTTCACTAAAATTGTGTCTATTTCAATTCTAAAGAAAAATAAAGAAGAAAGATAGGTATAAGTGATTAGAATGAACCCAGATTGGTTTATACACAATATCCAAATGTTGTAAGAACTCCTCTTTGGATGGGGAGGACTACTTGTAAGTAATAAAGCACTAACACAAAATATCTATTAATAGATATATGAGTGGGTTGCCAAGCTACACACTTATTCCAAGAAGTGTCAAACTTATTTAGGGGTGATAGTCCACTTTTGAGAAATAAAAGAGTAATAAATATCAAAGAGAGAGGAAATAGAGAGTAAAAGAGAGATATATTACCATTTTTCATAACTTGAGTGCAATAGAGAGTAACAGAGTGTAGGTGGTATATTCAATCTATATTTTGGAAGTTGTCTAGGCAAGTTTTCGAGAGGTTACTAAAAATCCATAGTTGCTGATGTCAATTAGGCTGTCGAGGTCAGTGAGCAAGTGTGACCAATATCAGTTGGGTGACTGGTGTCGATAGGGGAAATAATTTCCTAGGAAATTATAAAAGGATTTTCTAGGTCTAGGAAATGGTTTTGGTTAGGTCTAGAAGGTTGGAGAGAGAGAGAGAGAGAGAGAGAGAGAGAGAGAGAGAGAGAGAGAGAGAGAGAGAGTATTATTTAGATGGGTCTAGTCAAAGGTTTGGTGTGTTGGAACAAGGGGAAATAAGCAAGGAAGCTTTATAACTCTTTCATGGGGGTTCAATCAGGAATTTGTAAAATAATAAATAGTAGATATAAAGTGATTATAAAGTAACTAATTAAATACTTATATAATAAGTGATGTACTTAGCTAAAGAGGTGATTAAATGATAAGTGTTGAATGGATGGTTCATATAGAGCTTGTCAAACTAATTCCTTGAATAGAGAAAACTAACATGGGTTGCTAGTTCTCGAGAGCTTGGTTCCTGGTCTAGATTGACTTCTACAAGGTAACAGTAAGCCAAGATGTGGAAAGTTGGATGTCAAAATCTTGTATGTGAATAAAAATGAGTTTTCTTGATTTTTGCTAACCTGAACATTAGTTTAGAGTTTGGCGTAAGTAACCAACATCGGTGATCCTACTAACATCAGCCATGGGTTGATCGATGTCGGTGGCATGAGAATAGGTAAAAGTGCTATTTTTAGCCTATTTTCTATTCTTTTGCATGCCAAGTGTGGTATCCATTAGAAAACAATAGAAATGAGAGGTTAAGAAGGATGTAATTGGTTAGGAATTTATTTTTGGGGTGGGAACAAGTCATGGATAGTTGGTATAAGGGGACTAAGTCTTGAGGTGACTAAGAGGGTAAGAATTAGTCTTAGGATGAGGTAGATCGGTAAGGTGGCATAAGTGGTTTTTAATTAACTTAATTAAATATTTTAAATTAATTAAATGTGTGAGGGGTAAAAGAATGGGTTAAAAAGGCTAATTGTTATTATTGAAAAGGGGCTCAAGGGGGTTTCAACATAAGGAGTTATGCATGTTTGTGACATAGTTTTGGTGTCTACATTTGACCCTTTTGTCTTGTAATTTGTATTGACAAGTTGCAAGACAAAAATAGGAGTTAGATGCTCCAGGTATTAGATGAGGTATTCTCCCTCAAAATGGGAATTGATGGAAAAGAAACCAGAATCAAGTACCTATTTGATAAGAAGTGATTTGGGTGAGTGGATGAGAATTTGGTATCACTTCTTGTATGTATACTACTATGAGCTATAGTCAAAAAAATCAAGAGTAGGTAAGGTGGAGGAGGACTTAGATAGAAATAACCAAATCATAGTTTGTAAGTGATAGTTGATAAGGTCAAAACAATCAAAGTTATAACTCTAATGGTGCATGTGTGCTAGGTATCTGAGGTAGGAAGTGCCCCTGGGAAACTCAAAAGGTTATAGATAATAGAACTAGCTTGGTCACCATCTAAAACACCTAATATGCATGCATATGTATAATATCTAACTATAGTGAGATAACATAAGTGATCAAGACAAGAAATGTAAGGTTGGTTTAAAAGGGTCAATGATTGAGGAGATATTCATGATCTCTAATCAAAGTCAACAGGGGTGGATATTTTGGTGATCTCCAAGGGTGGTTGTCATGGTTTGGGAGATATACATGATCTCTAGGTTGGTTTCCATGCTTAGGGAGATATATGTGATCTCTAAGTTACCCTAGATTAGGGGTAGAGTCTGAAGGGTTGTATTTGTTGGTGGAAATTCTAATTCAAGGGTGTTGACATTAGTTATGTCATCAATGTCAATAGGAATAGTGTTGATGTTGGTAGCTTAGGTCAAAGATGCCACAGGATGTAGGAGTATAGGCTTGAGATGTACCAATGTAGGATTGAGATGTAGCTCAAGCATAGGTATTAAGTTTATAAGGATAGGTGGTGACATTATAGGGCCAAGTCAAGGCATTATAGGGCCAGGTCAAGGTATTATATGGTTAGGATACTACACTAACAGTAGAGAGGGATAGTTTGAGAGAAGTAGGTTAGGATACTCTTCCTCCTCCACCATAGGGATTAGTATAAGGGGTTTTAATAGGTGTGATGGGACTGTCATAGAGTGTATTTCTAGTGAGGTATAACACTACCCTTGATTAGATTGCTTATTATGAGAGGGCCATCAGGGAGTTCCCATAGATTTAGACTTATTTTGAGTTTTGAGAGTAGGAGAGATTAATGACACATGCCATGGTTTCTAGCTCATGCAAATGCAGATAGGTGGAGAGTGGTGATGACACTACTTCTTTATGATCACACATATATCTTCAAGGATTTTAAGTTCCAAATTTTGTTTATTGTTATATATGTTGTATACACACTAGCCTATGAGCCAAAGATGAGAGATGTATATTTTGAGGGAGAGATGATATTGTTATGATCTATTGATGTACATTCATGGTGTGTGTGTGTGTGTGTGTTTATATATATATATATATATATATATATATATATATATATATATATATATAACATGCTAAGATGAAACTAACAAATCAACTATGCATATACCATCACACATATGGGAAATGCTAATATAACTCAACTAACATGCTCAACATTAGCATAAAATTAACATAATATAACCATCCACATCAACATCTTTATCACTATCATAATATACACATCTTATATATATATATTAACATAATATAACCATCCACATCAACATCTTTATCACTATCATAATATACACATTATATATATATATATATATAAGATGTGTATATTATGATAGTGATAAAGATGTTGATGTGGATGGTTATATTATGTTAATTTTATGCTAATGTTGAGCATGTTAGTTGAGTTAGATTAGCATTTCCCATATGTGTGATGGTATATGCATAGTTGATTTGTTAGTTTCATCTTAGCATTTTTTTCATATTCATGATGATGTATGATTAAAATGGATAGGCTGGTTATGTTATTATTTGTATGAATTTTTCATCTTAGCAAAGAGATTGATATGTCATTGGGATGGGAAATAAAGAGGTAGAATGTTCATGTACTGGTAAAGACCATAATCATAACATAAATAGGCTCAGGAATATGAGCCTCTTTCATTCTTTATATCATTTGACCATTTTATTTGTTAGATAAGGGTTGTGTTCACCTTGTGTTAAGTGAGTTCAAAGTCCCTTGAAAGAGTATGAAGGGAAAAGGGTAAAATGAGTGAAAGTGTTTGGGTAGTATAACCTTTGAAGTGGGGATGATATGCCCCTATTATGGGTGACTCAAGAGCTAATATAGGTAATTCTATGACTTAAAGCTTTTTTGTGCGTAATTTGATCAATGTGGGAAGCCTACAATGGGATTTTATTTGTGTCGAGGTCATTTGAATCTGATCAATATGAGAAGCTTTTTGTTTTTATTTCCCTTTGATAACAAATCTTGGCCTAACCATCCTTCAAGGGAGTGGTCTAAGCATTTTTATTAGATTAAAAAAATATCCTTCAAGGGAGTAGTTTATTAATAGTATCAAAGAATAGGTATGTAACTTTCCTTCAGGGGAGTAATCTAAATTGAAAATCATGACCTGATAGATTATAACTTGTCTACATATCCCATATTTTTTAAAAATTTAGTCATAGATAATACTATAAAGTCTTAGGACTTTTCCACTTTGAGGGTGAAACCATAGCACTTCATAGGTTAACTAAGTGTGTATGAGTAAAGGTTAAGAGGAAGGGAGATGAATGTAATAGGGGTGCTCAAGGGACAAGCTCAAGTTAAACATGAGGTGAAGTGTTACTTGATTAACAAAAGAATGGTTGTAGGTGTAAGGCATTTAAAGGCTTGGGTTCTAGCTTTCCTTTGAGAGAAGATAAGTGATAAGTTCCTGAGCCATACTTATGAGTTATGATATAAGGTCCAAGCCAATTAGGAAAAAACATACCCCATTTGCTTTTCTCCATGTTTGTTACATGTTGATTTTATTTTAAGATGAGATCTCTAATATTGAAAGCTCACTCTTTAAGGTTTTTTTTGTAAGCATATTTGATACGTTCTTGATAGATTTGGAGGTGGTTGAGAGCTATGAGATAGTGCTCATCAAGCAACTTGAGTTGAGCCAAATGTTATTAGTGAAAGTCATCATTAGTAAGTATGTATTTTAGATAAATTTGAAGAGAAGGAATATAAACCTTAAGAGGTAAAATAACCTCCATCCCATAGACCAAGGAAAAAGGTGTAGCACCCGTAGGGGTTTGAATTCTAGTGCGGTAAGCCCATAAAGTAAAGGGAATGTGTGTGTGCTAATCCTTACCTATATTGTTGAATACCTTCATGAGAATTTTGGTTAATGTTTTGTTAGCATATTTTGCATACCCATTTACTTATGGATAATATGGTGATGAGAAGCTTAATTTGATCCCAAAGGTATCACAAAGACTTTGGATAGTCTTGTTTTTGAAATATTTGTCATTATCTATTATAATTTTATGTGGGACACTAAAATGATAGATGATGTGATGTTTGATAAAATCAACAATTTTGTTGGCCTTAGTGGAGATGAGAGGAATGGCCTCAACCCACTTGGTGAAGTATTCAATGGAAGTAATGATAAAACAATGACAGAGGGATGAATGAGGGTTAATCTCACTAATTTGATCCAAACCCCATTAGGAGAAGGGCTAGAAGTCTTTGGTAACTTATAATTCATGACTTGGAAAGTGAAGTAGGTTAGTGTGTTGTTGACATTTCATTTAACATCAAATGTAATCACCATAGTCTTGATGGAGTGTTGGCCAGTAATATCTAAGTCAAAGGATACACTTGGTAACTACGTGACCATTGAAATGTCCACAAATCCTATTATGGACTTCCTTAGTAGTGAAGGGAGTCTTAGTACTAGTGAGGAATCTAAGGAGGAGACCATCAAAACCTCATTTGTAGAGAAGTCCCCTTAGCATAGTGTAATGAGTGACATGTTTTATGAAGGCATGTTTCCCATTATTAGAGAAATCAAAAGGGGTAATAGAAAAGGAAAGATAATCCATGAGTTTCTTATACCATAAGTCATGTGGGTTGTATGTTACATTTACAATAAAAAGGATGTTAGTTGATACATAGGAGGGTAATGTTAAGCAATGCATGGTTACAAAAAAAATTAGGAAGAGGGTGAAGAGGGTATGTGTGAATCAAGTGAAGCCATTATGTCAGCAAACTTGTTTGTAGATTAAGGAATAGTTTGTAAGAGATAGGAATCAAATTATCCCAATAACTTATTTACATGATATTTATACCACTATATAATTTCATTTTTACATAGGTAGGAACCATTAATCTGATTAAATCACCAAAAATGGTTATTGATTTGATACCCAAGAAGACATCCATTTGAAGCCCTAAAATCAAAGCCTCATATTCAACCATATTGTTATTACATTAAAAATCTAGTTTAAATGATAAAGGCATAGGCTCACCATCTATAGGAATAAGAATGATCCCCACACCCCCACCATATTAACATTTAGACCCATCAAATAACATCATCATTTGATAGGAGATGTCATCAGTGGAGAGCATTGAGATGGATTTGTTAGGGTATTCAAGGTTTAAATCTTGGTTGTTAGGTAAAGGGGTGGTAGCTAACTGGTCATCAATCATTTCCCCCTTGATATACTTTTTTTGAATAAAATCTAAGTCAAATTCAGCAAGGAGCATGACCCACTGAGCTACACATTGGTTGTGATATGGCTTAGAATACATGTAATTGAGGGGATCAATATGGGTGACCACGTAGGTTTTTTGATTTAAAAGGTAATAGAAGAGCTTGAAGGATAAAAATACCAATGTGAGGTAAAGATTTTTGGTACGGGTATATTAAGTCTCATAATAAATAAGTATGTGGCTTATGTAGTAAACAACCTATTCTCAATAGTGATCATCTCAATATGCAATCATAGCACCCAGAGAATGGTCTGTTGTAGAGATGTAAAGGTAGAAAGGCTAATTTTCCTTAGGTAGAATAAGAACTAGTGGGGAAAGGAGATACTATTTGAGTGCATCAAAAGCTTCTTGGTAATCTATATTACAATGGAAGGAAACATCTTTTTTGAGGATATAGTGAAAGGGTTGGCAATTATTTAACAATTAGGAGATGAAGCAACATATTGACTGAAGTTTGACTTGTAGGCTATGGAATTGTTTAATATTAGTAGGTAGAGGCATCTCTAGTATTGATTGAACCTTAATAGGCTTGACTTTAATACCATGGAGAGAAATGATAAAACCTAAGAGCTTACTAAAAAAGACACAAAAGACACATTTCTTTAGGTTTAGTCAAACGTTATATTAGAAGAGATGAGTAAATATGATTTTGAGAATCATCAAGTGATCTTGGTGAAGTTTAGACTTTATGAGTAAGTCATCCATGTAGTCTTCCATAATTTTTTGTAAGGGATCATTGAAGGTGTAAGTCATAGCATGTCAGTAGGTGGCACTAGCATTCTTCAGACCAAAAGGCATGACTCGATAATAACAAGTCCCCCATGGGGTAATGAAAGCTATCTTGTGTTGATCCTTGAGAGAAAATAGGATTTGATTATATCTTGAGAACCCATCCATAAGTGATAGCATCTCATGGCCAGTTGTTAGATCAACAATTTGGTCGATACTTGGCAATGGGAAGTCATCTTTTCGACAAGAAAGGTCTAGGTCATGGTAGTCAGTGCAAATGCAGATTCCTTCAATCACTTTTGTGACAAGAATAATATTGGAAACCCATTATGGGTAGTCAATGGGTTAGATAAAGTTAATAAAAAGGAGGCATTAGATCTCTTCTTTGACAATGAGAGTAATATGAGGATGCATTTTGAAAAGATTTTGCTTAATAGGTTTAACATATTGATTAGTGATAATGTTATGGGTGATGATAGAGGGGTTAATACTAGGCATGTCATTATAAGACCAAGCAAAGGTTGTTCTATGGTTATTAATAAATGTTGCATAATTAGCTTTCTTAGAGGAATCCAAAGATTGGCCAATCTTGAGGACATGGGGGTTATTGTGAGAGGGAAAATTGATGTCAATGGTTGATTCATTTAACATAGCTTATGTTTTAGATGGGAGTGATCATTGGATATAGGAATCATCTGCACCCATGTATGTGAGAATAGTGTCATCATCTTGACAATAGATAGTTTTAATAGTGGGAGAGTCTTCATCAATCATTTTAAGATGAATGAGAGGGACCTTGTTTCCTTACCTTGGTGATAGGTGAGAGGCCCCAAATGGATGGTATTTATTGAAAAAAATATAGGAGGTATAGATACCTCTAATTCGATAGGTGATGGTGGAGAAGAAGGTGAAAAAGGAGAGATTGACTCTTTATTAATTGGTACATGGGAAGTTTTTGTGAGTTTATTTGGTTCATCATTATTAGTTGAATATTTTGTCTATCAATGTACTGGTAAACAAAATAGGTCTTATCAGCCAAAGTAGCAAGATTAGTCATCCAAATATGTAATTTTATCACATCAGAAGGAGACTACTCTCTCCTCTCATCAAGGGGAGGTTCCCTGTGGATATGTTATATATATGTATAAATAGAAAATAATACTCAAGGGTAGGACAAGACATCCATCTCTCTTTCTTTAGAGATGATGTGTGCAAAATGAAGGAAAAACTCAAGAGAATGACAGACAATACTCCTCTTCTTTTAGAAGAACTATTCAGCCAACCACAAGAATACTCCTAGAAATAAAAGTAGAATGTAACTGAAGGTATGGTAACCAGCAAATTGAGATACAACAAAAAGTCTCCACCTGAAATGCTCAAGAGTAATATATGAAGGACAAAGAGGGCACAAATTCTTCTCAAAGTCCTTTACATAGCAATAAAAAGAAAACACACTGAAGGCAGCTATGGGGGCACAAAGTCTCTCCACAGTTGATTCTTCAGGACACCTTCCTGACTAATTTTACTAATCTTGATTATTAAATTAATGGAATAGAAAAGATATCACAGCACAAAGTTTGAAAAAGTCCCTTGCTTTCTTATTCCATTAATAGAATATGATCAACAGACTGAGCACAAAGTCTCAATGATGCCTCTCAATTTGGGCAAAGTTTCATTCCGATTGTCCAAAAAATAGATCTATTTACAATGAAAGAAAGTCCCTTATATAGCCATTTCAAGAAGTACTAGGGAAAAGTATTACATCATGATGTGTTGGAAAATGTTAGGAAGACAAGCTAGAATTTTGGGGCCTTTTACCCATTTGATCTTCTCAATGTAGATAAACAAGTCGTGCAATTGAAAGATTGCGACTTTCAATGTCCACTTGGCGGTCTGATCTTGTCTTCATCATTCCTCCTTTTTTGGTTAATTGAATTGGGTCCTGGATTCATCCATTGTTCTTTCTTTCCTTGCTTTCAATTGGTTTTGGTCTTGATTTCTAGGAATGCATTTGGGTCTATAAAATCAAAGGATCAATAGCTATTTCACTATATTTAAAATTGATGTTTACATGCCCATCAATGTGCTCTCAACGGCTAGTTCATTGTCCTAAATTTGATGTATTTGTGCACGTCACCCCTTGTTCTTATTTTGGCTTTTGGCTAGGTATTCTTCCAGATTGGACTTTCCCTTTTGGGCCTTGAGAAATGACCTGTGTCAAGTCAGAATAGCCTTTTACTTTGGCCGCTGAGAGTCCCCCATAAGGGCACCTGTCCTTTGGGGTACTTTGACAGCCCTTTACCTTAACAGTTCCCGTAGGCAAATCCCTAGGCTTTCTCCTGTGAAAGTTCCCTGTGGACCTTTTCCCTAGGTGTTTTCTCCCATGGGTAATTTCTGTAGACATTTGTCCCACTAGAAATTCCTGTGAAGTCTTTGACTGGTCTTCAGATCTTTTGAGGCCGCAGCCACTTAGAATTCTTTCAAAAATTTTGTCCAAAGGAATTCCTTCAAATAGAAGTCTAAAAGAATTAAGTGTTACCCAATTTTCAAATGCCTTAAACAAATATGAAATAATTACCTTTCAACTTCCTTGAAAATTACCCTTTCAAAGGGTGCTTTTATGGATTAAATGTCCTCTGCAAGGGCCCTTGTCCTTCGAGAAGTCTCTTTCTTTCCTTAAACTACCCCTTTGAACTTTGGCAATAAACCATTCTATTGAACCAAGACGTTGAACCAATCAATTGAACCAAAAATGGTTCAAGCCAATGGTTCAATTGGATGAAATAAGATGATGAACTAAGCATTGAACCAAGATGTTATGAACTTGCCTTTGAAACAATAGTTGAACCATTTTGTTAAACCAAATGATTGAACCAATCTATTAAACCGGTTCAATGGTTCAATGAAGAACGTTGAGCCCCTTTGAACTAAAGGCTGATGAACCATACAATGAGTCAAGTGGTTGAACCAATCATTGAACCAGTCGGTTGAACCAAGTTTTGGTTCAACAATTCAAACAAGGCTTTGAAAAATGTCTTTGAACCTATTGTTGAGCTTGTAGACATTGAACCAAAGGATGAACTAAAATAATGAACCAACTGAGTGAACTATTTGGTTGAACCAAAAGATACTGAGTGAAATAAAGTGTTGAATTGCTTGGTTTAACCAAGCCATTGAACTGTTCCTTTGGTTGAACCTGCCTTTGAACCTTGAACCTGTTGAACCTTTGAACCAAAGTGGTTTGATGGTTAAATGGTTCAATGGTTCAAGTCTCCTTTTGCACTCAGATTCTTACCAATGAAGATTTTCAACTGAACCAAAGCTTTGAACCAATTTTGGAAAATGACCAAGTGTTGAAAACCATCTTTTGACTGAAATCACCTACATAAGCCTTTGAACCTGTATAAATGAACCTACCTATAGAATCTAAAGATACAAAGTCCATAGAAATCAACATGTAAAATCCATTGAACTTGACTTGCAAAGTTAGTAGATTTCTTGAGAAGCTTGGAAAATGAGGAATCTGCATGTCTAGGATAAATTTTGGAAATGGAAGAGATAATTTTGGTCTATAAGACCAAAATATTTCAAATATTGTCCCAAAAATGACTGTTACTTCTGGGGGACAACAGCTGGCTCCAGTTGGGGAACTTTTGTCAATTACAAAATGAATTGAAAGGAGTAGAATCCAGAATCTCCAGTGTCTTCAAGTGTACCATTGGGCTTTGGAGTCATGCTACCCAAAAATGAAAGGCATCAAAAAGAAAATAAACAAAACAAAACAACATTAAAATTTTGTACATACATACATACATACATACATACATATATATATATATATATATAGAGAGAGAGAGAGGCAATGATCTGATACTTCAAGAGTTGAAGTGTTTCAGATGCTACTCATTGTGGGGCAAAGAAAAGAGTGTGCCATCTTGGTATTCAATAAAAAGTTATTTTCACCCATGTGTTGATGAATTATAAATGGGCCTCTTTAAAGGGAGTCAAACTTTCCATGCATCCCCTTTCGTTCTCTTCTTTTGTCCCACAGCAGGACTTGATCCCCAATCTAGAAATCACAATTTCTGGCCTTTTAATCAAAGAGTTTCTTTACCAAACTTTGATGAGCCACAATTCTATCCACCACCATGGTTCTTTGTTCCTCTAGCTAAGTCAGGCACATGATTCTTTTGTCAAGATAACTCTCATATGTCTGATCTTCAATGGCCTTTGCCAATTTCAAGGCTGGTAACTCTAAAGTGATCGATATCTCAGCATTAATACCCTAAAGAAGTTGAAAAGGGGACATACCAATTGCCCTCTTTGGCATGGTCATGTCTGCCCATAGAGCATCCACCAATGCTTTATGCCATGTCCTTTGATTATCATCTGCTAGCTTTTTGATAATAGTTACTAAATTCTTATTGTTGGACTCAGCTTGTCCATTCCCTTGTGGAAATTAATCAAAAGAATGAGAGAGCGTAATTCCATAATGAAAATAGAATTGCATAATTTCTTGAGAGGTGAAACAAGCTACATTATCAGTAACAATTTTGAATGGAACTCCAAACCTAGAAATGATATTCTCTTTGAGGAAGTTACATACAACTTCTAAAGTAACATGCTTAATTGGGATTGCTTCTACCCACTTGGTGAAATAATCAGTTGATATAAGGACATAATCATGTCCATCACTTGAAGATGGGTTTATTTTTCCAATAAAATCAAGTCCCCATTGCTGGAAAGTTTCCTTTATGATTACTGGCTTGAGAGGCAGGGCAGCCAACTTGGGTCTTCCAACAAATTGCTAGCAAAATTCACATTTCCTCACCTACTTATGTGCATCTTGAAAAAGAGTTGGCCAGTAATACCTAGCTCAAAAAATTTTGTGAGTAGTCACAAGAGTGAAAAAATTTCCTCCACAGGCTAGATTGTGGAAAGATTTCAAGAGTTGGGTTTGCTGTCCTTTGTCCACATAGTGAAGGAATACTCCATCTATGCTTCTCTTGTATAGGCCGTTATCCCAAAGGAAAAAATTGGTAGCTTTCCACCTGATAGTCCTCCTTTCTTTGTAAGACAAATAAGTAGGACATTCACCATAAATCAAAAAATAGGCAATAGCTAAGTACCATTTATTGGTAGTAGAGACAAAAAGGACTATTGGCATATCTTCTACTTTAGCTTCTTCACGCCGTGTATCTTTTGACTTATTGTCAGCCATTAATTGGCCAAGGCTTTCACCTCTGACTAGCTTTGTTGACTTGATATCCAGATCAAATTCTTGGATCTTTACAATCTAATTACCTTTTTTGTGCTGAACTCCTGCTGAGTTAATATAGACTTGACTGTAGTGTCAGGAACTAAGGTAGTAGTATGTGAATTCAGAATATAGAAGCGAAAATGTTTGACTGCTTTTACCAAGGCATAGGTGTGATTCTCTATATTTGAATACTTCATTTCATGGGTTTTAAGAGGGCAACTCATGAAAGAGATAGGGGATTCCATACCTTCCTTGTTTTGTTGAACAAGAATCATTGAAAGAGTGTGTTCAGATGCATAGTTGTATATGATGAAATATTTATGGTAATCTAGACAAACCAAGGTAGGGGCATGAGCAATGGCAGTCTTGATATCTTGAAATGTTGATTTTCCTTCTTTAGTCCAGCTAAAGGTGGTCTTCCCTTTCATCATGTTCACAATGTGTCTTGTCTTCTCAAAAAATTTAGGAATGAATCTCCGTAAGAAATTCACTTTTCTAAAGAAAGAGTGAACATCATTTTTACTTGTAGGCAAATTCAGCTCTTGAATAGATTTGACTCTATTTGAGTCAATCTTTATACCTTCTTTAGACACAATGTGTCCAAGGAGTTTCCCCTTTGTCACTCCCAAAATAGACTTCTTGGGATTCAAGTAAATGCCATTTTGATGGCAGCGCTCCAACACTTGTTTCAAGTGGCGTACATGATCAGATCGACACTTTAAAAAGATAGTTAAGTCATCAAGATATACCACTATGAATTTGCTAATCTCATCTTTGAAAGCCATGTCCATAGCTCTCTGAAAGGTAGCACCAACATTTATTAAGCCAAAAGGCATTCTTTTATATAGAAATGTACCCCAAGGCATGATGAATGTAGTCTTGTGTTGGTCAGTTTCACCAACCTCAACTTGATTATAGCCTGAGAAGCCATCCAACATTGATAACATTTCTGATCTTGTTACTATTTGAAGCACTTGGTCCATGATTGGCAAAGGGTAATTGTCTTTCAGAGATGACTGATTTAGATTTTAAAAATCTACACAAATGTGGATTTTGCCATTTTTCTTCCTTACAAGTACTATGTTCGCAATCCATGTAGAATGATGAATTGGGAAAATAATTCTAGCATTTAACATTTTCTATATCTCAAACATAATAGTACCTAAAATTTTCAAATTGTATTGTTTGGATTTTTGCTTGTAGGGTGTTGAATCAACCTTGAGAGGAATGTGATGGTGGATTTCATCAGGTCTGAGAGACTTTAGGTCTTCATATGAATATGCTAAGACATCAATGTATTGATAGAGCAAAGAGGTGAATTTGAATCTTTCTTCAGTTGTGCAGCACTTACCAATGTTGACCATCTTGGGATTTTCTTTGTTGGTCAAATTTATTTGGTCAAATCTCTGAGAGAAATTCGAATCTATTTGCTGTTGTTTGATGAATCTATCATGTTTGTCAAACAGCTTCTCAAGAGAAACCAGGCCTTTAGGAATTTTGTTTCCTTTTAGTTGTAGGAATTCTTCATTTACATCTGAACTGGATTCAGAAACAGATTTAGACTTCTAAAATTCACTGCCTTCAAAATATAGTTGTTCAAAATTATCTTTTCATTCCAAGAAAGAAATGATCTAATGATTAGCATTGTCAGGAACACTTGGTCTATAGACCAGCTCAATGGTATACTTGGCTTCTTTAAAATCTGAATGAGGAACTAAGAGAGTTTCTAAAATAGCAAGTGCATCAGCTCTGTCATTAGACTCTCTGAGCAAAAATGTTGAAAGCATCAAAGCTTTCAATTTGGTTCCAAAATAATTTATGGTAGTGGCGTAGCCTCTCATTCTTGGTCTGATATAGTTTTCTCACTTGACAGACCACTAATTTAGCATCCCCTTTAACATGAAGAAACTTGACACCTCTTTCTTGAGCAACCTTCATGCCCTGCAATAGTGATTCATATTCATCTGTATTGCTAGTGTTGTTGAATTTTAATTTATAGGATGAAGGAAACATATCTCCCTGAGGAGATATCAAGGCAATTCTAGCTCTAGAACTAGTAGAGGAACAACTACCATCAAATTCCAAATATCATCAAACACTGACTTTACTTTAAACTTTCCCTCATTAGAGATAGAGGGCCCTTCTTCATCTATATATAAAAAGTAGTTACCCATACCTGTAGATTTAAAAAGGATTTGAGCTTCAGGAACTGATGTCTTGGTAACTACGTATTTTGCTTCCTTTTCAAGAAGTAATCTCTTCATCACGACTTGGACAAGGATCCTTGCCTTAGATAGATCCATGTTTAGTTCTCCTCCCATGTCCTTGCAAAAATTTTGTCCAAGCAATATGCCATAAGATGCTAGGATGTCAGCTACCAAGACAGTCATCTTAATCCTCTTGTCTGAAAAGGCTACAAATGTAAATTAGGCATCTTTGATTTGCCCCAACAATGGTACTTGCTTGTTCTCCATGGAGAAACATCTCCCAAACATCTTGGTTAGTGTGAGACCAAGAGACTCAGTGACTTTAGCATACATAATGTATTAAATGTGCCTAAGTCTATTATACAGTTACTCAGCTTGTGGCCATTGATTAACAGAGAAACATAGAAGGGTTCTATTTTTCTAGGATTAGCTAGAGGAGTAATGACCAAATTATTTGGAATAGGCATGTTCTTTGGAGAATCAAGAATTAATTTTTTAGCCTTTTGTCTTATAGAGATGGTTTGATTTTTAATGTATTGAACCAGCTTATTCAGTTGATCCAGATTAGACTCAAGTATTCAAATTTAGACATCTATATTTTTGTCTTTTTGACATGATCAATTATGTCAAATGGTTGAATCGAGCTAGGTATAGAGAAAGGTACTTCAACTTTTTGAATTTTAGGAGGGATGGGAGGTGGGCTAGTTTGTGAATTAGAAATAGAAGGGGAAGGAGCAACATAAATATTTACATTTTGAGTAATGACCAGATCTTTTGATTGATAGAGTTGTCCCATGCTTGACAATTATGACTGCTAGCTGTGGTTGCTCTTATATCTTCTCTTTATCAGCCTACTAGGCTGACTAGTTCTTAGATCTAGTAAACACTGCATATGATCCATTTAAAGCTTCTCCTTTGCTTTCAAATTCATCTTGGTAATTCAAGAAACCAATATGGGAGTCGCCAATTGATTCTTCTTAACTGTCTTCAATGATATCAGCATCATTTTCTTGATTCAATTCAGGCTGTAAAGAAAATTTTGATTTTGCTTCAAGGTATCCCATTGCTAAATTGATTGGAGGAGCTTCCAGGGTAAGTTTCCCTTGTGTGAGAGGAAGGTGATTTTGTTTTCCTTAGTTTCTGGCAACATTGCCCTAATATGACTGATTTGAGAATGTCATGTATGTAGGAGCAGAAGACATTCCTTGAGCCATTTTCTTTTTGAGAGCAAGCAACTCATTTGCTAATTTCTACACCATTGGATTTGTGGTGCTTGTAGATGCAAATTCAAAAGATGATGAAGGTCTGTTTCTATTTAGATCTCTTCTTATTTTCCCTCCTAAGATGAGATCATCTTCTACTTTAGTGGCCAAAAGTTGAGCTGCAGTGAGATATATTTGACCAGCACGTCTCAAGATAAAATTGACTTCAGGTAGCTGAGAATTAATGAAAAAGCATTTGAGATTCTTAGTTGTAGGTCTAGCAATGATAGGAATTCTATTTCTCAATTTGTCAAATTTAGCTATGAAGTCTCTCATAGGCTCATGAGGCTCTTTTTTCATCTGTGTAAGTTAAGCCAGAAGTGTATGTGCATTTTCTACAGGTTTGAATCTGGCTTCAAACTTAGCTTTAAGAGTATTCTAATCAGTCACAGATTGAGCCTGTAGATGGTAAAACCAATTTGTAGCAGCACCTTGTAGTGTTTCAACAAAAAGCCTGATTGCTACATCTTCAAATTCTACTCTGATTACTCCACAAGCTATACTGAATGCTGCAATGTGTTCATTAGGATGGACTTTCCCGTCACCATAAAATTTAGGGAAATTCTTCCTAAAATTGTGTGGAAGCTCATGTAGAGGAGGAGTAAGATTGAGAGGACTAAAAGCATTACCCCAGGGGCCTTGAATTTCCATTATAGGATTCTGGAAAGGTGATAACAAATCTCAAAGGGGTAATTATAGGAATAACTTTATCAATAGCAAAAGTAGATACTTTGTCTGGTAATGGAGATCTGGCTTTAGTAGGAGGGAAGCTCTTGGTTCATTGAAGATGAGATGGTGAAGGAAAAAGATCAAAATCACTTTCTTATACCAGCTCAAACATAGGGTCAATGATACCTTTAGCCTTTTGGCTTCCTGGATACCTTGAATTTGCTAGATTGTGAAACAAAAATGGAAAATATTTGACTTTGCTTTAGTTAAAGCTTAGGGATTTAAACTGTGTGTTCTTTCCTGGTTGGTGTGGAGGTGAATGGAATGGATAGATTGTAAATGGATAATGGGTATTTCCCTAGTGGAGTCACCAAAAACTATTGGTTGAATATTTTATCTATCAGCATACTGGTAAAAAAAATAGGTCTTATTAGCCAAAGTAGGAAGATTAGTCATCCAAATGTGTAAGTTTATCACATCAAGAGACTGCTCTCTCCTCTCATCAAGGGGAGGTTCCCTATGGATATATTATATATATGTATAAATAGAAAATAATACTCAAGGGTAAGACAAGACATCCATATCTCTTTCTTCAAAGATGATGTGTGCAAAATGAAGGAAAAACTCAAGAGAATGACTGACAGTACTCCTCTTCTTTTAGAAGAACTATTCAGCCAGCCAAAAGAATACTCCTGGAAATAAAAGCAAAATGTAACTGAAGGTATGGTAACCAGCAAATTGAGACACAACACAAAGTCTCCACCTGAAATTCTCAAGAGTAATATACGAAGGACAAAGAGGGCACAAAGTCTTCTCAAAGTCCTTTACACAGCAATAAAAAGAAAACACACTGAAGGTAGCTATGGGGGCACAAAGTCTCTCCACATTTGATTCTTTAGGACACCTTCTTGACTAATTTTACTAATCCTACTTATTAAATTAATGGAACAAATAATATATCACAACACAAAGTCTGAAAAAGTCCCTTGCTTTCTTATTCCATTAACAAAATATGATCAATAGACTGAGCACAAAGTCTCAATGATGCCTCTCAATTTGGGCAGAGTTTCATTTTGATTGTCCAAAAAAGAGATCTATTTACAATGAAAGAAAGTCCTTATGTAGCCATTTCAAGGACTAGGGAAAAGTAATACATCATGATGCATTGGGAACTGTTAGGAAGACAAGCTAGAATTTTGGGGCCTTTTACCCATTTGATCTTCTCAATGTAGATAAACAAGTCATGTAATTGAAAGATTGCAACTTTCAATGTCCACTTGGAGGTCTGATCTTGTCTTCATCATTCCTCCTTTTCTAGTTAATTTAATTGGGTCCTGGATTCATCCATTGTTCTATCTTTCCTCACTTTTAGTTGATTTTACTCTTGAATTTTGGGAATGCATTCAGGTCTGTAAATTCAAAGGATCAACGACTATTTCACTATCTTTTAAATTAACATTTATATACCTATCAATGTGCTCTCAACGGCTAGTTCATTGTCCTGAATTTGACGTCTTCAGGCACAT
Source organism: Torreya grandis (assembly GCA_037957365.1). Classification (NCBI taxonomy): domain Eukaryota; kingdom Viridiplantae; phylum Streptophyta; class Pinopsida; order Cupressales; family Taxaceae; genus Torreya; species Torreya grandis. The sequence goes on along the minus strand of JARHVA010002289.1, from coordinate 1,955,579 downwards.
CACCCCTTGGTCTTCTTTTGGCTTTTGGCTTTGTATTCTTCCAGATTGGACTTGCCCTTTTAGGCCTTGAGAAATGACCTGTGTCAAGTTAGAATATCCTTTTACTTTGGCCACCGAGAGTCTCCCATAAGGGCACCTGCCCTTCGAGGTCCTTCGGTAGCCCTTTACCTTAACAGTTCCCACAGACAAATCCCTGGGCTTTCTCCCGTGAAAGTTCCCCATGGACCTTTTCCCCAGGTGTTTTCTCCTGTGGGTAATTTTTGTGGACATTTGTCTTGCTAAAAATTCTCGTGAATTCTTTGATTGGTCTTTGGATCTTCTGAGCCCACAGCCACTTAGAATTCTTTCAAACTTTTTGTCTGAAGGAATTCATTTAGATAGAAGTCTGAAGTGTTAGCCAATTTTCAAATGCCTTAAACAAATCTAAAAGAATTACCTTTCAACTTCCTTGAAAAATGACCCTTTCAAAGGGTGCTTTTATGGATTAAGTGTCCTCCATAATGGCACTTGTCCTTCGAGAAGTCTCTTTCTTTCCTTGAACCACCCCTTTGAACTTTGGCAATGAACCATTCTATTAAACCAAGACGTTGAACCAATCGGTTGAACCAAAAATGGTTCAAGCTGATGGTTCAATTGGATGAAATAAGCCAATGAACTAAGCATTGAACCAAGACGTTATGAACTTGCCTTTGAACCAATAGTTTAACCAATTTGTTGAACTAATTCAATGGTTCAACGAAGCACATTGAGTCCCTTTGAACTAAAGGCCGATGAACCATCCAATGAGTCAAGTGGTTGAACCAATCGGTTGAACCAAGTTTTGGTTCAACAATTCAAACAAAGCTTTGAAAAATGTCTTTAAACCTGTTGTTGAACCTGTAGATGTTAAACCAAAGGATGAAATGAAAGAATGAACCAATTGAGTGAACTATTTGGTTGAACCAAAAGACACTGATTGAAATAAAGCATTGAAGCACTTGGTTGAACTGAGCCATTGAACTGTTCCTTTGGTTGAACCTGCCTTTAAACCTTGAACCCGTTGAACCTTTAAACCAAAGTGGTTTGATGGTTCAATGGTTCAAGTCTCCTTTTGCACTCAGATGCTTGCCGATGAAGATTTTCAACTAAACCAAAACTCTGAACCAATTCTGGAAAATGACCAAGTGTTGAAAACCATCTTTTGACTAAAATTGCCTGCAGAAGCCTTTGAACCTGTATAAATGAACCTGCCTATAGAATCTGAAGATACAAAGTCTATAGAAATCAACATGTAAAATCCATTTAACTTGACTTTCAAAGTCTGTAGATTTCTTGAGAAGCTTGGAAAATGAGGAATCTGCACGTCTAAGACAAATTTTGGAAATGGAAGAGACAATTTTGGTCTGTAAGACCAAAATATTTCAAATGTTATCCCAAAAATGACTGTTACTTTTGGGGGACAACAATCATAACCCACTCTATGCCTCTTTTTGGCATTTTCAATGGTTTTAATAGTGGGATATTCAATGGGAATATGAACACCATACTCATAATGACCCAAACCAAATCTTTTCTAGGCACACCTATAAAGATAGGTGTGAGAGAACTAGGCTTGCTTACGAAATATAATACATAGATAAATGGTTGTGGTGAAGATGATGGATTACCGATAGTGGGAGCTTGATCAATTCCCCCATATGTGAAATTAGTTTAAAGGTTAGGGGGCCATAAGGGATGACCATCCCAATACATGGATCATAATTTGGGTACATATGAATCTTTCCATACTCTTGTGGAGTATGGAACATGTCGACCATCAATAAATGATATTCTCTGAGTGACAAACATTTAAAAGTTTCCTCCATGGGATATTTGTCAATAATTTATGTTGTTAGTATCTATGTAACTAGGGTAGTGGAGCTTGTGGAAGCTTTAGAAGTATCATGCAGATAAGATGATATCTTTAATAGAATGAGAACATCATTGGGACTATAAGTCATGTTTCTTGTTTTAAATAGAGGTGGGTTGGCAGGTATAACATGCACTTTCCCATTATGCTCAAAATTGACACAATAATGTAAAGTTGAGGGTACACATGCCATCACATATATCCAAGGTCATCTAAGTAGTTTGTTATATTAGAACTCTCCTTATACAACATAGAAGAGATCAATAATTATGTAAGGACCTACATAGATATGTAAGATAATAGTGCCCACTGTAGTAGTTGTGGTATCATTAAAAGACTAGAGCACCATGTCAATTTGAGACATGCAATTATTAGGAAGAGCTAGTTGTTTATAGGCATGTGTGGAAATAATATTAATACTATCTCCCCCATTGATCATGAATCTTTTGACATTATTTTGATCAATATATGTGGTAATAAAAAGGTAGAATCTTGATCTTCAGGGTGTTGAAGTGGAATTTCTAAATTACTGAAGGAAATCAGGGAGATGGAATCAAGAGAGCTAACCAAAGATACAAGAGGTTGGGTATCATTAGTTTGTACCTCAATTTCTTGCAAGGTACTAATCAAAGACTGATTTTGTTGGGGTTAGTTATGGATTAAGTCATATAAGGACATTTTCATAGGAGTTTAGTGAAGTTATTTCACCATGGAGCTTTGAATAACATTTGAAGATGTTAGTTTCAGGACACCCAAGATGAAAATTTTAGGATTCAAAGGAGGAGTGTCTTTGGAAAAAGGATGAGCCCAAGGAGTAGCGACCTTTTCATTACCTTTATCCTTTTGGTTTTGTGACCACATGGTCACATTAAATATGTTGATCTAAAACATAGGTGATGGAGATGGCAAAGGGGGTATGAAAACATCTTTGAGTTCAAATTTAGGTGGAATAGTATGAGGCATTGTGGATACTAGAGGTGGAATAATAGGAAGGTTAATGGGAGTATCAAAAAAGAGAGTGTTGACATTAAAGTGTTGCTAAATGATTGTTTTGAGATTTTTACAACTCTCAATATCATGTTCACGTGAATGATGAAATAGACACACTTTTGTATCATTAAACCAAGATGGCTTCAATCCAAGAGGGCTATAAGGCTTAATGGGAGGAAGAGTTATTATTGAATAGTGCAATAATTAATGTAACAAAAATATCTAAGAGCCTACAAGTGGGCTATCACTTGTTGTGGTAATAGGAGTGGACACCTTATTTTGTTTAGGATTCGTAGGGGTGATTTTGTGTGGTGCCTTATTTGGTGGTGGTAGAGTTACATATTTTTCTAACTCTTTCTTGGTGTTAAGTATCATGGTGTCATATATGAAAGGCATACCAAGTGGTAGAGGTAGTAGTGGAGGTAACTTAGCCTTTTTTCACTTAGATCAGTGATACTCTAACTAAATTAGAGGGGTGTGGTCCCAAAATTGACGGTAAAGTTGAGGGTTGAAGAGGGAAGGATTGATGAGATCTAGGAAGCTTAACATTATTTTGTAGTATAGGCCATGAAACTCCAGCTTGTGGTTGGAGAGTTAGATATAATCTCACCTACGGATGAATCATATTAGAGATGGGATTTACACCTAAAGACATGATTGGCTTTAATGTGGTAGATGCCTACAAGGGTGAGGGTTCTAACATAGATGGATGAGCTTCTAGTGATTTTGGTGAAGAAGCTCTAGATTTTTCAAAGACCTTGAGGTAAAGGGTAGTGAGAGGGTTAGTGCTAAAGTTTGACACTCATTGTATAAGATAAGGATTTTTAAATAAGTCCCAAAATGCTTCATGATCTAGCTTCGTGGAGTCAAGAAATTCTAGACTTTTCACCAACCATGAGAAGGTTTTAGATGAAATTGATGTAGGCTTTATGATTGCTTCTTTAAAAGGTTGAGGTGATTAAGAAAGAGGAAAATTATTGGTCTCTACTACCTTAGGTCAAAGATGAGAAAGAGCCATGACAAGGTTTTCTTTGATAGAGACAAGAGAAGAGGCATGATATTTCATGGGTGGAGGAGAAGTAGGCAAAGGGGGTTCCTTGAGGGGGTAGAACATAGGTATAATTTCTCCCTCAACATGTGGGTGAGGAATAGGTAAAGTATGATCCTACATAGTTAAAAGAAGTGGTAAAAATGGTATAATTGGAGTAGGCACAATAGGTATCTCATCTTATGTAGGAGTAGTTAACACTGACTCTTCTAGGTGTAAAGGTAGAGTGGATGGGGTATTACTCTCTATCGATGGAGGAGAGGTAGGTTAAGAAGGTTACTCAAGAGGGTATAACATAGGAATGATGTTCCCTTCAATATGTGGTTTAAGAATGGGTAAGTCATGGTCTTCAATTTGTAAAAGGATAGGTAACATTGGTGTAAAAGGAACATAAATACAAGCTCTTTTGATGGCAAAAAGAGTTATAAAGGAGGATCTTCCTGACATGAGAGTGGAATGGGTGAAATATGCTCTTCTACCTAAGGAAGAAGAATGGGTAAAACAAATTCCACTGACTATGGGGGAGGAGTTGATAAAATGGGTGCCTCCAGTTGTGGGAGAGATTGAACTAGAGGTAAAGAAATCAACCATATGGATATTATGATCACATGATTTATTTGTGGTTTGAACAATATTTTGATTGGGTGAGTGGTTAAGAAAATCCTATTTGAACACATCCATGTTTTTATTAGTGGGTGCATTAGGATTATCTAAGACAAGATCACCCCTATCAAGCATGTCTTAAATAATGTTCTTGAATGTTTTATAGTTATTAAAACTATGGCCTTTAACTTGATGGTAGCTGCAAAACTCATCCTCCTCATAACAAGTTGGAATAGGATGGGAGGGATCAAACTGTATAAGAGTTTTGATTTGAGGAAGGGTTATGAAACCTTATTGTAATAGTTTTTCCAAAATAGAAGTATATGACTCCCAAATGGGAGTGTATTGTCTTTGTTCATACCATTGTTGGAATCGCTTGGTCAGATTTTGGGAAGTCAAATAATTAGGTTGGTTTGTGGTTGTGGAAAAAGATGATTTAATGACCACCATTTTGGTAGATCCATTATATTTTTGGTTAGAAGGAGAATTTTTATAAGAAGAGGAGTCATTTGATTTGGAATTGGCATTCTTACTATGAAACTTAACTCTACCTTCATCTATAGCCTGAATCTCAAGTTTCAAAACCATTTTAAAGGCCTCATCAAATGTGCAAAAAGTTTGTACTTAGAGTGTGGATGAAATGTGCTTAGCACATGCCCTTGAGAAGAGCTCAATGAGCTCAAGTTAGGGTAAGGATAAAGAGAGTTGATTGATCAAGCCTCTCCAGTGAGTGATAAAATCTGTGATAGACTCATCATCATATTGTCTAATAGAATAAAGGTCTATAATAGAAACCTTTTTAGAAATGTTAATAGAGAAATGGTCCAGGAATATTTGTGTAAGTTGGGTATATGAGAAAAAGGAGTGATAATTTATAGAGCTATACCAATCTAGGGTAGCACCCAAAAGAGACATAGGGAAAGTGTGAAGTAATAATGCATCATCATGCCCTATTAAATAACAAGTATGTCTAAATTCTCACAAATGCTATTGTGGGTCCCCTTTACTATGGAAACAAATAAATTTGGGGATTTTCCATTGGCTTGGTGATCCAAAACTTATAATTTCTAGTTGATAAATATTTCAATAACATAGAAATAACATAGTAATAATGAATTCTCTGAGAAGAGATGTAGTATTACTCAAGATCACAATACAATTATATGCTTATCTCTGGGAAGAGATGTTTGTCTTCAAGTTTTGGGTTACCTCTTCATTTATACAAATTTTGAAAGCATGGGGAGGATGTGGAAGGTCACCAATGTCAAGGGAGATTAAGTAGTTCAAATTCCAAGATTTACTATAATACAAATTTGGAGGAATTACTATTTTTAGAAACTTACTATTTTTAGACAACACTATTAAAATTGAAATTTGGGGCACTTCCATTGGGTTTTTAGGGGTTAAACTTCATTTATCAAAGATAAATGCCATATCAAGATGTTCTCCTTATTTTGAGCTTTCTAATGGTTCAAACGATGAGTCAATTAGAGCTACGGTGTAAAAGTTATGGCTCCCAAAAGTTCTATCATCAATTGGGGTGGAACTATCCCCTGAATTATCACCTAAATTATCACCCAGATCATTCCTCCCTCCTTGCAAAGAAATGGTCCCCATTGCATCAATGTTCCCCATTAGGTGTGGTAGTTGTGTCTTGATTTGATTCTCTATGAGCCACTCACCTTGGTGGCTAAGCTGGCCCCTTTTAACCACTCGATAAAGTAGAATAGAGTGTCCTCATGTTGTCTTCATCCAGGTGTCCACAATCTGATCCTCTTCCACTAGATCAAAACTCTATGGATCAAGCTCATCAATGTCTATTTATTTTTCTACAACTAAAGTTTCCAATAGAGGTGGGTGATATGGTTTGAAGAGCTCCACATTGAATATTAGATGCAGACCAAGGTAGGTAGGTAGGTTCAACTCAAAAGCATTTTCTCCAAATTTTTTGGTGATGGTGTAGGGGCCATATTGCAAAGGCTAAATATTTATGTGTGGGCCTACAAGTCATTCCTTCTAAATCCACAACCAAACCCTATCACCCATATCAAAATGGTGTGCAATCCTATGTTTGTCATGGCATTGCTTATACTTCTGATTCATCTTCTCCAGGATGTAATGAACTTATTGTTGGATGTGTTGCATTTGTTCAATAAACTTTGTTTCTTTTGCTACCTCAAATCTTTTAGGAGGTGTGTATTCCATTGTGTAAAATGGAACAGCTATATCAATTGGTGTCATGGGTTGGAACCCAAAACATACTTGGAATGGTCTGTGCTTGGTCGAGCTATGCAACACTTGATTATATCCATGTATGAAAAGAAGTCCCTCATCCCATGTGCATGGATGTTTGGAGTGATACATCTAAATCATGTGAATAATCAAGCAATTTACCACCTCTATTTGACCATCAGTCTGTGGATGGAATGCTGTGGACTTCATCAGCTTGGTATCCATCATCTTCCATAGAGTGGACCAGAAGATGCTCAAAAACCTGCTATCTTGATCTGAGACAATGGACTTGGGGAGACCAAAATGGAGCCATACATGACTAAAATATAGTTGACCAGTTTCCTCAGCAGATATATTTTTCTTATAATCAATCATGATAGCCATTTTTGAAAAATGATCAATTACCACAAAAATACAGTCCTTACCATGTTTTGAAGTGGGCAAACCTGAAAGAAAATCCATTGAGATAGATTCCCAAGGCCTAGTTGGTTCTAACAATGACATGTACAATCTTTGCTTCTTATTTATTGGCTTGGCTATCACACATGGGGTGCAAGATTTGAGATATCTTTCCACATCCTTTCACATATGGGGCTAGTAGAAGTGTTTTTGAAGAACTGCCAATGTCTTTTCAATACCAAAGTGTCTAGCTATCCTACTGAAGTGTGCTTCCCATATCATCTTTTGTTGCTCTACAACTAGAACACATATGTGCCCCATATGATAGAGGACATTATATTTCAAATATAAATCAAAAACATGTTTACCTTTTTTAAGTGATTGATATGTATCAGCAAAGGTAGGATCTACTTCATACAGAGCACCCAAAGTGGCAGTCTCATGTCCGCACAGGTCAAGAACTGTTGTGAGTGTAGTAATTGGTGGGCAGCTTAGACAATCTACAACTGTATTTGATCTCCCCTTTTTATGTTTGATTATCAGATGGAATTGCTAAATATATGTGGCCCACTTTTGGTGCCTCTCATTTTATATTTTTCTCTATGTCTGGATGAATTCCAATGGTCTGTGGTCAGTGTGGATGATCATCTCTTTCCCTAAGATGTAGTGTTTCTATTGTTTTTAGGCTTGCATAATGGCATAGAGATCCTTATCATATGTTGGATATTTTTTGATTATATCAGTGAAATATTCACTGTGATATGCAATAGGATGGCCATGTTTCATGATGACAGCTCCCATGGCATATTCAGATGCATCTGTTATCAACTCAAAAGGTTGATACAAATCTAGCCAGGCAAGAACAAGGACTGAGCAAAGTCTATTATTCAAATTCTCAAATTCCTTTTGTTGTATTTCACCCCACTAAAATATAGCTTTAGCTCCTCCTTTAGTCACTTGGGTTAGTGACCATGCGACATGTGAAAACCCAAGAACAAACCTATGGTAGAAAATTTCAAGACCCAAAAAGCTACGAAGCTTTGTGAGGGTCCTTGGTGTGGGTCATTCTTGAATAACCCAAATATTTTTTGGATCAACATGGACCCCTTCCTCATTCACAATGTACCTGAGGTACTAAATTATTGTCATCCCAAATGTACATTTGTCAAGATTTTTATACAACTTGTGCTCCTAAAGGGTTTGAAGCACCTTACAAACATGTTGCAAATGTTCTTCCTATTGTTCCCAAAATTTGTCACTCATTTTTGGGACAACATATGAACTATTTTGGTCTTGTAGGCCAAAATTCTCTTTTCCCTTCTCAAAAAATTGTTCTAAGTATTTAAATTCTCCATTATTCAAGCTTTTTCAACTAACAAACTCTATAGGCTGATTTCTAGGGACTCTATAGGCTTGTTTCTATGGACTCCACAGGCTTGTTTCTACAGACTCCATAGGTTGATTTCTATGAACTCTATAAAGTTGTATCTATATAATCCACATGCTAATTTCTATGGAATTTGCAGGTTGATTTATACGAACTCTGCAGGCTTGTTTCTATGGACTCTATAGTTTTGTTTCTATGGACTCTATAGGAAAGAAACAAGTTCCCAACACTTATGTAATTTCAAGGTTGGTTCAACACTGAGGTTCAACCAAAAGGTCCATTAGTAAGATTCAAACAAAGGATTAAACCCTTGGACCATTGATCCCTGCTTCCACAAGTTCAAAGGTTCAATGGGTTCAAAGGTTCAACGACATCGGCAGACTCAAAGAGTTAAGTGTTTCAACCAAAGTTCAAAGTTTAGCCACTTTAGCAAGTTCAAAAACTTTGAAAGACTTAGAATAAAAGAAGAAATATTGAACCCATTGAACCATTGAACCTTGAACCAAAATGGTTCAAAGGTTCAAGGTTTAACAAGTTCAAATGAATGGTTTAAAGCAGTTGGTTCAAGCGATTAATTAAATGAGCAGAACACAATATTGAACCATTAAACCATTGAACCAAAGTTGGTTCAATTGGTTAGTTCAATTGAACAATTAAAAGGAGTCCCCCAAAGCCCAAATGGAAAGTGCCCTTGCCTAGGGTAGTGAACCAAAGGGAATAAAAAGATATCCTTTAGAATGATTTTATGCAGCTAATTTTACAAGGGAAATCCTTCAGACAAAATGTCTGAAGGAATTCCTTCAGACATTTTATTCAAAGGAATGATCAAAGGCCTGATGGGAAGTGACTAAGGCAAATGAAAGAAATCCTTTAGACAAAATGTTTGAAGGAATTCTTTCAGACACTTTGTCCGAAGGATTTAAAGAAGGCTGCTTACAGGACCCTGAAGGGTAGGTACCCTTGCGGGGGCTCTCAACGACCAGGAAATGGAATTTTCTCAAAGCTTGAAGGGACACCTTCCCTTCAAGAGGTCCTAAAGACATAAAGTTGAAGGAATTTCAAAGCTCAAGAGACTTAGAGAAAATAAAGGCTTCTAATAAATAGGATGAACCGTTGAACCTTGAACCAAAATGGTTTAAAGGTTCAATGGGTTCAACTATTCAATGAAAGCTATGAGCAAAGGAAAGAAGCAGAAGATTCCAAAGACCAATTCAAAGAGATGGTTCAAGCGAATAAACCAAAGAAGTGATGGAACTAAGGAGCCAAGAAGGCCACTTGAACTGTTGAAGTAGTGAACAAATGATGTCCCCACAGACATCAAATTAAGGGTAATGAAATATTCATTGATTTTCAAATGTGCCATGGAAACTAAAAAAAACTTAGTGACCAGCTAAAGAGGGAGCTAAAAGAGCCAGTAGAAAGGGAAAAGATATCCCAAGAGCTCAAATTGCAATAGGAAAGAGGGAAAGACCATAAATATCTATGTAGGAGTTATTTTTAGTAGGTGGAATAGTCCATCAAGTAGACATCTGAGCTCACAAGCATTAAAAGGCATAGCCTATTTTTATTCCTTGATAGAAAAGTGAGGGGACATTTGTGTACCTATTGGGATAAATATTAGATGACCCATGTAGAGGAGAAGATATTTTGAGATGAATTGACACACCATAGTTAAGGTAGACACCCTATTCCAGCATGGCCCCTTGACAAAATTGAAAATGCATTCAAGGCATTAAATGCAGCATGGGCCATTATATGAAACAAAGTGATAAGTATTTCTTGGTTTTTATATATTGTAATCTCCTATTTGATGCAAGATAGATATTTTTGGTTATAGAAGAAAAACTCTGCCAAAATTGAGAGGCGATCATTGAGACTTTGAGCTCAGATTATTAATCATATTTATTTATTTGAATAGCTTGTTACTTTCAAACTTTGTGTTGTAATAGCTTGTGTCATTTAGGAAGTTGTTCTTATGTCTATTTCCTAAAGGAGTTCTTGTCCATTGAATGAAATAAGTAGAACTAGTGGAAGTAATCAGGAAGGTGTCTTGAAGCCAACTGTGGGAAGACTTTGTGCTGTGACCATTGTCTTTAGTTTATTTTCTATTTGTTTCTATGTAAAGGATCTTGGGATGACTTTGTGCCCCCATTATCCTTTGTATTTCACTCTTGGACAGTCGAGGTGTAGAATTTGTGCTACACCTTTTTCTATTGGTTACTACACCCCATGTTACCTGTCACTACCAGAAAGATTCTTGTTATTTGTTGAACAACACTTTTGAAAGAAGATAAGTGCCTTCTATCATTTCACCAAGATTTCTCCTTTGATTTGTAGACATCATCTTTGAAAAAAGAGAGATAAATGGTGTTGTCCTACCCCTGAGTGTTATTTTATGCATATATATATATATATATATATATATATATATATATATATAGTATATAGTTTCTCATAATTATAGGGAACCTCCCCTTGATGAGAGGAGATATTTGTCCCCTTTTGATGTGGTAAACCTACACATTTGGCTAACTAATCTCCTTATGTTGTGGTTGAAATCACCTATTTTGCTCATCATTTAGCTGGTGACAAAATATTCACCCAATAATTTTTTGGCAACTCTGTTGGGGAAGAACAAGCTATTTGAAGCCTCAAGCTTCAAACTAAAGCAGAGCAGGTTATTTTCTATTTTTATTCTACAATATGGCAAATCCACACTATACTAAAAGTCAGATATCCCAAGGTGTTGTTGATCCTATTTTTGAGTTAGTGTAGCAAGGCAATTTTGATTTATTTCCTCCATAACTTCAAGTTCAACAAACTAGGAGTCTTCCTCCTACTAATATCAAGTCACCACTACAAGGTAGAGCTTCTTTTTCTACTGTCAGTAGAGCTTTGCCTATACATATTCCACCCAAATTTTTTATCCTCACTTTCCATAATCAAATCATGGTAGTTCAAGGCCCCTGGGGTAACTCTTTTGGCCCACTCAATTTAGCTCCACCTCTACATGAGATACCACATAGTTTAAGGAAGAATTTTCCCAAATTTTTTGGTGATGGGAGAGTTTATCCTAATGAACACATTGCCGCTTTCATCATAGCCTATGGTGTGATAGGTGTGGAGTATGAGGACGTAGCAGTCAGGCTATTTGTAGAAACATTGCAAGGTGTTACTGTAGATTGGTTCTATCATCTATAGGCCTAAACTGTGACTGAATGGAATACTCTTAAATCCAAGTTTGAAGCTAGGTTCAAGCCTATAGAAGATGTAGATGCCCTGCTGACCCAGCTCACAAAGATGAAGAAAGAACCTCCTAAACCTATGAGGGACTTCATTGCCAAATTTGACAAGCTAAGGAATAGGATTCCTATAATTGCTCATCCAACACTTGAGAACCTTAAATGTTTCTTCATCAACTCAAAGCTACCTAAAGTGAGTTTTTTGTTGAGACATGCTAGCCACATAGACCTTAATGTTGCTCAGGATTTGGCCATTGAGGTGTAAGTTGACCTTATCTTGGCAGGAAAGATAAGAAGATATTCTAATAGAGGTAAATCTTCTTCATATTTTAAATATCCATCTATAGGCACCACTGATCCAATGGTGTAAAAGATAGCAAATGAGTTACTAGCTCTCAAAAAGTAAATGGTGCAAGGGATGTCTTCTACTCCTTTGTGCTGAGATATACGAAGGAGAATATTCCCTAATCAGTCATATCAAGGCACTGCTAGAAATCAAGGGCAATCAAATCATCTTCCTCCCCCATAAAGAAAACTTGCCATTGAAGTAGCACCAGCCAACTCAGTAGTTGGATATCTCAAAATAGAATCAGATTTCTCCTTTCAACCTAAGTTGAACCCAGAAGATGACACTATTCTCTTCATAGAGGGAGAAGAAGAATTAGCTAGCGACTCCAACATTGATTTCCTAAATTACCAAGATGAACCTAAAAGTGAAGGTAAAGTAGTTGATGAATCATATGTTGTATTCCCTAGATTCAAAAACTAGTCAGCCTAGCAAGTTGATAAAGAAAAAATAGAGGAGCAATCTCAACCTGCCATTTTAATTGCCAAATGAGGAACCACTCTGCCTTTTCAGGAAAAGGACCTAGTGATCGCTAAAAAAGTAAGTACCCCAAACATTTTTGCATCTTCAACTTCAATTTTGTAGATCAGTCCTCCCCCTCCTAAAAACTAGAAGGATGAAATCCCTTCCCATATTCATAATTCATTTCAGACATTTGACATAGCTGACCATGTCAAGAAAACTAAAATTCAAATGTCTGAATTTGAATTCCTATAATCCAACCCTGAGTAGTTAGATAAGTTAGTGGAATGTGTGAAGAATAAAAATGTCCCTGTAGGACTAGATATTCTAAAGGTGACTCCCACATCCACCTAAAATAACCTTGTCATTACTCCTCTTGCTGCTCTGAGAAGGACTGAACCATTTTATGTCTCCCTGTTGATAAATAGATATCAACTAAACAATTGCATCATAGACTCAGGTGCATCTGACAATGTCATGCTTTCCAAAGTGACAGAATCTCTTGGTCTCACACTAACCAAGACATTTAGGAGATGTTTCTCCATGAAAAACAAATAAGTTCCATTGCTGGGACAAATCAAGGATGCTCAATTTGCATTTACAATATTCTCGAATAAGAAGATTAAGATGACAGTCCTGGTGGCTGACATCCTAACCTCTTACAACATTTTTCTTGGACAAAATTTATGCAAAGATGTTGGTGGCAAGTTAAGTATGGACCTATCTGAAGCGAGGATCCCTATCAAAGGCATCATGCAAAGGCTGCTTCCTGAGAAGGAGGCAAAATATGTTGTTACTCAAACACCGGTGCTTGAAGCTCAAATTCTATTTGAGTCTTTAGGCATGGGTAATTATTTTTTATCAATGAAGGAAGTTCATGAGGCATCTGATGAAGCTCTTGAAGGTGACAATTTGAAAATTGATTTAGGCCAAATAGTAGAAGAGTTAACAGAGCACATCACAAGTGTAGAAGAATCCTCCCCTCCAAAAAAAGAAGAGTCTAAGGTAAAAATAGTTCCTAATAATGTATGGATACTAGAATTCAATGATAGCTATTCCTCTACCAATTTAGGAGATAGGATTGTGTTAATATCTCCTCAAGGAGATATTTTTCTTCTTCATACAAGTTGTAGTTTAGCAACACCAACAGCACTGTTGAGTATGAATCTCTATTGCTTGGATTGAAGGCCACTCAAGACAGAGGCATCAAACTCCTTCACACCAAAGGAGATGTTGAGCTGGTGGTTTGCCAGGTGAGGAACCTATACCAAACTAAAAATGAGAGATTGTGCCACTATCACAATTTGGTTTGGGATCAAATCAAAAGCTTTGATGCTTTCAGTATCTCTATAGTGGCCAGGGAATTCAATGATTGAGTTGATGCTTTGGCTATTTCAGAAACTCTTTTGGTTCCTAACTTAGATTTTAAAGGAGATAGGTACACTATCAAACTAGTCTTTTGACCAAGTGTACTTGATAATGCCAATCATTGGCAAGTGTTCAATGGTGAAAACTAAATCATTGCCTTCTTGGAATAAAAAGATAGCTTTGAACAACTTCACTTTGAAGGTAGTGAGCCTCAAAAGCTTGAACCAGCCCCTGAATCAAGTTCAGATGTAGGTGAGAAATTCCTATAGCTAAAGGGGAATAAAATTTCCAAAGGATTGGTTTCCCTTCAAAAGTTATTTGATAAGCATGATAGTTTCATCAAATAGCAACAAACAGATTCAAGCTCTTCTCAAGAGTTTGATCAAATAAATTTTGGTACCAAAGAAAATCCCAAGATGGTATACATTGGGAAGTGTTGCAATCTAGAAGAGAAATTTAAGTTTACTGCTCTGCTCTGCCAATATGTGGATGTCCTAACATACTCCTATGATGATCTAAAGTCACTCAGGTCTGAAGAAATTCACCATGAAATTCCTCTTAAGAGTGATTTAGTGCCTTATAAGTAAAAATCTAGGTAGCACAATCCAAAGATATTAGGTATTATTCAGTCTAAAATATAGAAAATGTTGAATGCTAGAATAATTTTCCCAATCCATCATTCCACATGGATTGCCAACATAGTACCTGTGAGAAAAAAAATGGTGAAATTCACCTCTGTGTGGACTTTAAAAATTTGAATCAGTCATCCTTAAAGGATAACTATCCTCTGCCCATCATGGACCAAGTTCTTAAAATAGTGACTAGTTCAGAGATGTTATCAATGCTAGTCAACTTCTCAGGGTACAATCAAGTAGAAGTCAATGAAGTAGACCAACATAAGACTACCTTCACCATGCCTTATGGCACCTTTACATATCAAAAAATGCCATTTGGCGTAATAAATGTTGGCACCACCTTCCAGAGAGCAATGGACCTTGATTTCAAAGATGAAATGGGTAAGTTCATTATGGTGTACCTTGATGATTTAACAGTCTTTCCCAAGCATCATCTTGATCATGTGCACTATTTGCAACAAGTACTGGAATGATGTCACTAGAATGGCATTTCTCTAAATCCCAAGAAGTCAGTTTTTTGGGATAACAAAAGGGAAACTTCTTGGACACATTATATCTTGAGAAGGCATAAAGATTAACTCAGAAAGAGTCAAATCCATCCAGGAGCTTACCCTACCCATAAGTAAGAGTACAGTTCACTCTTTCTTCAGAAAGGTGAATTTTCTATGAAGGTTCATCCCTGAGTTCATAGAGAAGACCCACCATATTGTAAACATGATGAAGGGAAAGGCCACCTTCAGCTAGATTGAAGAAGGCAAATTGGCATTCTGGGGCATCAAGACAGTTATTGCCTATGCCCCAATTCTAGTTTGTCCAAATTATACCAAGGATTTTACCATATATAGTTATGCTTCTGAGCACACACTTTTAGTAATTCTAGTTTAATAAAATAAAGAAGGTGTGGAATCTCCCATATCTTTCATGAGCTATCCTCTCAAAGCTCATGAACTAAAGTATTCAAACATGGAGAAGCATTCTTATGGAGTGGTAAAGGTAGTAAATCACTTCCATTTTTACATCCTAAATTCACATGTTACTGCCCTAATTCCTGATACCATAATTAAATCCATATTAACTCAGCAAGAGTTTGGAACAAAAAGGGGCAGTTGGATTGATAAAATCTAAGAGTTTGATCTAGTTATCAAACCAACAAAGCTTGTGCGGGGAAGGGGCCTTTGCTAATTGATTACTGACAATAGACCCAAAGAAGTAGGGCATAAAGAAATAAAAGTAGAAGACATGCCAACAGTCCTCTTTATCTCCACCATGAATGAGTGGTATTTGAACATTACTCATTTCCTTACCTATGGTGAGTGTCTTGCTCACCTGCCTCATAAATAAAGGAGGACTCTTAAATTGAAAGCTACCAATTTTCTCCTATGGGACAATGGCCTGTATAAGAGGAGCCTTGATGGAGTGTTCCTTTGCTATGTAGATAAAGAACAATAGAACCAACTTTTGAAGTCTTTCCATAATCTAGCCTATGGAGGACAATTTTTTCTCCTGTAACTACCCATAAGATTTTGTGAGCCAGGTATTACTGGCCTACTCTATTTCATGATGCATACAAATGGGTACGAAGGTGTGAACCATGCCAAAAGTTTGTTGGAAAACCCAGGTTATCTATTTTGTGTCTTAAGCCAGTGGTGATAGAAGAGCCATTTCAGTAATGGGGAATCAATTTCATTGGTGCTATAAACCCATCTTCAAGCACTACACATGATTATATCCTTATAGCCATAGATTACTTCACCAAATGGGTGGAAGCAATTCCAATCAAGCATGCTACTTTAGAAGTGGTATGCGATTTCCTAAAAGAAAACATCATTTCCAGGTTTAGGATCCCAACTAAGATTATGACAGACAATTCAACCTATTCCTCTTCTCATGAGATCACTCAGTTCTATTTTAATTATGGGATTACCCTCTCCCACTCCTCTGATTATTTTATGCAAGGGAATGGCCAAGTAGAATCAAGCAATAAGAACCTGGTGACCATCATCAAGAAGCTGGTGGATGATAACCAATGAACATGGCATAAAGCATTGGTTGATGCTTTATGGGTAGATAGAATTACACCCAAGAGGGTGATAGGTATCTCACCATTCCAAATTTTGTATGGTCTCAATGTAGAGATACCAATCACCTTGGAATTACCAGCACTAAAATTGGTAAAGGTGGTTGAAGATCAGACATATGAAAGCTCTATTGACAAAAGGATCATGTGCTTGACTGAGCTAGATGAGTAGTGAACTATGGTGGTGGACCGAATTACTACACATCAAAGTCTAGTGAAGAAGATCTTTGACCAAAAAACAAAAAATCATGATTTCCAAATTAGAGATCAAGTTTTGTTACGAGACAAGAGAAGAGAACCAAAGGAGATGCATGGGAAATTCGATTCTCTATGGAGAGGCCCATTCAATATCCATCAGCTCAATGGTGAAAATAGTTTCCTATTGAATTATCAAGATGGTATGCCCTTTCTCTACCTCATAATGGGCAACATCTGAAGCACTTCAATTCTTGAAGTATCAGATAAGATCATCTGTACATATGTATATTTGTATAGTCTTTAGTTTTATTTTGAGCTTTTCATTTTCATTTTTGGCACCTTTATTTTTTTTTGGTAGCATGACTCCATAGCCCAATGGCATACTTAAAGGAACTAGATATTCTGGTTTCTACTCCCCTCAGTTGTTCCAAAATTTCAACTGAAGGAAGTTCCCCAACTAGAGCCAGCTGTTGTTCCCAAAATCTGTCACTCATTTTTGGGACAACATATGAACTATTTTGGTCTTGGAAGCCAAAATTCTATTTACCCTTATCAAAAAATTGTTCTAATTACTCAAATTCTCCATTATTCAAGCTTTTTTAGCTAACAGACTCTGTAGGCTAATTTCTACAGACTCTGTAGGCTTGTTTCTATGGACTCCGTAGGCTTGTTTCTACGAACTCTACACGCTAATTTCTATAAACTCCAAAGGCTTATTTCTATGGACTCCACATGCTAATTTCTATGGACTATGTAGGCTAATTTCTATGGACTCTGTAGGAAAGAAACAAGTTCCCAACACTTAGGCAATTTCAAGGTTGGTTCAACATCGAGGTTCAACCAAAAGGTCCATCATCAAGCTTCAAACAAAGGATTAAACCATTAAACCATTGAACCCCACTTCTAGAGGTTCAAAGGTTCAATGGGTTCAAAGGTTTAATGATGTCGACAGACTCAAAGAGTTAAGCATTTTTGCAAAAGTTCAAATTTCAGCCACTTCGGCAAGTTCAACGGCTTCAAAAGACTTAGAAGAAAAGAAGAAAGATTGAACCCATTGAACCATTGAACCTTGAACCAAAATGGTTCAAATGTTCAAGGTTCAATGAGTTCAAATGAATGGTTTTAAAGTGGTTGTTTCAAGTGGTCAATTGAATGAGTGAAACACAATATTGAACTGTTAAACCATTGAACCAAAGTTGGTTCATTCGATCGGTTTAATCAAATGGTTCAAAGGAGTCCCCCAAAGCCCAAAGGGCAAGTGCCCTTGTGGAGGGAAGTGAACCAAAGGGAACAAAAATATATCCCTTGGAAAGATTATATATAGCTAATTTTATAAGGGAAATCCTTTAGACAAAATGTTTGAAGGAATTCCTTCGGACATTTTATCTGAAGGAATGATAAAAGTCCCGACGGGAAGCGACTAAGGCAAATGAAAGAAATCCTTTGGACAAAATGTCTAAAGGAATTCCTTCAGACATTTTTTATGAAGGATTTAAAGAAGAAGGCTGTTTGAAGGACCCCAAAAGGTAGGTACCCTTGTGGGGGGCTCTCAGCGACTAGGAAATGGACTTTTCTCAAAGTTTGAAGGGACACCTTCCCTTCAGGGGGTCCCAAAGACATAAAGCTGAAGGAATTTCAAAGCTAAAGAGACTTAGAGAAAACAAAGGCTTCTAAGAAAGAGGATGAGCCATTGAACCTTAAACCAAAATGGTTTAAAGGTTTAATGGGTTCAATAGTTTAATGAAAGCTCTGAGCAAAGGAAAGAAGCAAAAGATTTCAGAGACCAGTTCAAAGAGATGGTTCAAGCGAATGAACCAAGAAAGAAAATGAACTAGGAAAGTGAATGAACCGAATAAGTGATGGAACTAAGGAGTCAAGAAGGCCACCTGAACCATTGAACTAGTGAACAAATGACATCCTTGTGGATGTCAAATTCAAGGTAATGAAATATCCATTGATTTTCAAATGTGGCACAGAACCTAAAAACAAACTCAATGACCAGCTGAAGAGGGAGCTGAAAGAGCCATCAAAAAGGGAAAAGATATCCCAAGAGCTCAAATTGAAATCGGAAAGAGGGAAAGACCAAAAATATCTGTGTAGGAGTTATTTCTAGTAGGTGGAATAGTCCACCAAGTAGACATCTAAGCTCACAAGCATTAAAAGGCGCAGCCTATTTTTCTTCCTTGATAGGAGAGTGAGGGGATAGTTGCATACTTATTGGGAGAAAGATCATATGACCCATATAGAGGAGAAGATATTTTGAGATGAATTGACATGCCATAGTTAAGGCAGATGCCCTATTCTAGAATGGCCCCTTGACAAAACTAAAAATGCATTCAAGGCATTAAATATAGCATGGGCCATTCTATGAAATAAAGTGCCAAGTCTTTCTTGGCTGCTATATATTGTAATGTCCTATTTGATGCAAGATAAATCTTTTTTGGTTATAGAAGCAAAACTCTACCAAAATTGAGAGGTGATCACTAAGACTTTGAGCTCAGATTGTTAATCATATTTCTTTATTTGAATGAAAAAGCAAGTTACTTTCAGACATTATGCTATAATAACTTATGTCATTTAGGAAGTTGTTCTTATGTCTATTTCCTAAAGGTGTTCTTATCCATTGAATGAAATAAGCATAACTAGTGGAAGAATCAGGAAGGTGCCCTGAAGCCAACTGTGGGAAGACTATGTGCTGCCACCATTGTCTTTAGTGTGTTTTTTATTTGTTTCTATGTAAAGGATCTTGGGATAACTTTGTGCCCCCATTATCCTTTGTATTTCACTCTTGGGTAGTCGAGGTGCACACTTTATGCTACACCTTTTTCTACTAGTTACTACACCCCTTGTTACTTGTTACCTATCACTACCAGAAAGATTCCTATTATTTGTTGAACAACACTTTTGAAAGAAGAGAAGTGCCTTAAATCATTTCACTAGGATTTCTCTTTTGATTTGTGAACATCATATCTAAAAAAAGAGAGATGGATGTTGTTGTCTTACCCCTGAGTGTTATTTTTTGCATATATATATAGTATATAGTTCCTCATAATTATAGGGAACCTCCCCTTAATGAGAGGAGAGATGTGTCCCCTTTTGATGTGGTAAACCTACACATTTGGCTAACCAATCTCCTTATGTTGTAGATAAAATCACCTAGTTTTGCTCATCAATTAGCTGGTGATAAAATATTCATCAAACACTTCCCATGTTCTACTATAAATGAGTATGTCATCTAAGTAGACAACCATGAATGAGTTGGTGAAGGGTCATAGGATGTCATCCATCATCCTCATGAAGGTTGATGGTGTGTTAGTTAAGCCAAAAGGCATAACCAACCATTCAAAGAGCCCCTCCTTAGATTTGAATGTAGTCTTCTAAATAATAGTGGGATCGATGGGAATTTGGTGATAGCCAAATTTGAGATCAATTTTGGTGAAGAACTTAGCACCATGAAGCTGGTCCAGTAGGTCATCAATCCTAGGGAGAGGGTAGCAATTTTTCATAGAGATTTTATTTAGGTCTTGATAGTCAATGCAAAGCCTCCATGTTCCATCTTTCTTTAGTACCAAGATAATTGGGCTACCACAAGGTGAAGATATTGGCCTGATGTGACCCTTTTGGATTAATTATTGAATCTCTCTTTTTATCTCATCATTATACAAAGTTGATCTGTGATATATAGGACTGTTAGGCAAAGGTGATCTTGGGATCAAATCAATAGAATGTTTTACCTCGTAATGTAGTAAAACTTAGGTGGGTGACTTGAATAAGTCATCATATTCTCATGTGATTCATCCTATCTTCTTTTGTTGTTGTGTTGATTGTGTAGTCAGGATTGCAACATTAGCCTTCTTGGATTTATGTGGTTTGACCACCATGAGAACAAATTGCTTTGTCTTCTCCACCAATCTCTTTCATTGCTTAGCACTGATTAGGGAGATAGATGTGGGAGGTTGTACCTCTGATACCTTATAGTGTCATGTTCCAAGAGTGAGGGTGATCCTTCAAGTTCATGATTCATAGATGCCATGTCACTCATACATGAATGGCTGACCAAGGAGTACCTCGCAAACATCTATATTAACCACATCACACAAGACTTCATCTTGGAATGGTTTTATTACATATGAAAGAAGACACTGATGGGTGACATGAAGGTCTCTCCCTGGGCTCAACCATCCAATACTGTAGGGCTTTAGATGAGGCTTCATGGATAGATTTAGACTTTTCACAACTTTAGCAGAGATTAAATTCTTTTGACTCCCACTATCAAGAATGAAATGCAAAGGCTTACCTTTTACCCATAATTTGGAGTGAAACAATCTTTCTTTGTCATCTGGTCTTCCCTCATAGGTCTCTGATGAAGTGATGATGCTATTAAGCTCAACATCTACAATTTCTTCTTTGTCTTCTTAGATTGTGGGTTATGTATGAGTTAGAGTAGTAGATGTCTAGTATTGTGACTCAGAAAGCAATGACTTGATGGCTCGACATTCTTATTTAGAGTGAGTTCTAGTTTTGTGGTAATCACACCATTTTCCATCCTTCCCTTTTTGGGGTTTCCTATCTTGAAACTCCTTTTTCTTCCAATTATGGCCTCATGTTTGACCTTCCTTGTCGCTTTTCCATTTTGAGGGTTAACTCTTTGTATTCTTTCTACCATACTTCTATTCAATCTTCATTGTGAATTTGTATGCTTCACTGAGGGTTTCCAAATTAAAGAGTTCCATTTCCCCCTATATGTACCATTTTAGTCCACCATTATATTTGAGAGTCTTATGTTTCTCACTTTATTGAATGCCCAATCTTGTAGACAAAGAATGAAAAATCTCTATATAATCTTGAACAGATTGGTCCTTACCTTGGCAAAGTTATTGCAACTGTATGTACAAATCATCATATGCTCCGATGGGATAGTATTCTTCTTTCATTACTTCCACAAAATCATCCCAGGTAGGTTACATCTCAAGGCTAATGTCATCTATACTATACCTCTTTTTGTACACTTCCCACCAGTTTTTCACAGGTAATGATGCTTTCAAAAGAGCAAAAGTGATCTTTTCTCCATCGATGAACTTATTTATGGAGAAGTAGGAAGACAGCTAATCCAACCAATTTTCTACTACATCATCATTGATTTTGCCTTTAAATGTAGGAATATCAAAATTTACCTAAACCTTGAAGGTTGTTGGGGCACTGAAAATATGTTTCCTGGATGAGGAGCCAAGAAGTGTAGCCGTGGAGAAAGAATTTCCCATCAAGAGTGTTTGAAGAATTTGGGAAAATTTTTGAAACATCTATGATTGGTGCCATTGGAGATATTCATTCACCATTTACTTGAAAGGATTAGATGTCTCATTGTCATCCACTATTTGAAGTCATTTGGAGCAAATAGGTGGAAAGTTTGGAAGCTCTGTTGTTTCCCACCCAAGCTTCTTGTAGCCTGGCCTCATCCTTGGGATCATACACTCTCAAGAAAAACCACTCTGATACCACTGATCCAAAACTTAGAAGTTTTGGTTGATAAATATTTCAATAACATAGAAATAACATAATAACAATGAATTCTCTGAGAAGAGATGTAGTATTACTCAAGATCGCAATACAAGTATATGTTTATCTCTAGGAAGAGATGTATGTCTTCACATTCTGGGTTGCCTCTTCATTTATAAATTTTTTTAAAGCATGGGGAGGATGTGTAAGGTCACCAATCTTGAGGGAGATTAATTTTTTTGACTTCTAAGATTTAAAACAATACAAAATCTGAGGAATTACTATTTTTAGAAACTTACTATTTTTAGACAACACTACTAAAATTGAAATTTTGGCCACTTCCATTGGGTTTTTAGGGGTTAAAATTCATTAAGTAGAGATCAATTCCATCTCATTATTTTTTCCTCATTCTTATCTTTCCAATGGTTCAAATGGTGATTCAATTGGAGCTATGATGCAAAAGTTATGGCTCCCAAAAGTTTTGTCATCAATTGGGATGGAACTATCACCTGAATTGTCACCTAAATTGTTTCCCAAATCATTCCTCCCTCCTTGAAAATAAATGGTCCCCATTACATCAATTTTACCAATTAGGTGTGGTTGTTGTGTCTTGATTTTATTCTCTATTAGCCACTCACCTTGGTGGCTAGGCTGGCCCCTTTTGACCACTTGATAAAGTGGAATAGAGAGTCCTTTTATTGTCTTCATCTAGGTGTCCACAATTTGATCCTCTTCCATTGGAGAAAAAATATATGGATCAAGCTCATCAATGTCTAGTTGTTTTGATACAACTTAAGTTTCTAATAGAGGTGGGTGATATGGTTTGAGGACCTCCACATTGAATATTGGATGCAGACCAAGGTAGGCTGGTAGGTTCAACTCAAAAGCATTTTCTCCAAATTTTTTGGTGATGGTGTAGGGATCATATCACAGAGGCCAAATATTTTTGTGTGGGTCTGCAAGTCATTCCTTTTGAAGCTACAACCAAACCTTATCACCCACATAAAAATGGTGTGTAATCTTATGTTTGTCATGGTGTTGCTTATACTTTTGATTCATCTTCTCCAAGATGTCATGAACTTCTTGTTAGATGTGTTGCATTTATTCAATAAACTTTGTTCCTTTTGCTACCTCAGATATTCCATGAGTTGTGTATTCCATGGTGAAAAATGGAATAGATATATTAATTGGTGCCATGGGTTGGAACCCAAAACATACTTTGAATGGACTGTGCTTGGTCGAGATATGCAGCACCTGATTGTATCCATGTTGTATGAAAAGAAGTCCCTCATCACATGTGCATGGATGTTTGGAGTGATACATCCAAGTCATGTGAACAATCAAGTGGTTTGCCACCTCTAATTTACCATTATTCTATGGATGGAAGGCTATGGACTTCATTAGCTTGGTATCCATCATCTTCCATAGAGTAGACTAGAAGATGCTCAGGAACCTACTATCTCGATCTAAGACAATGGACTTGGGTAGACCAAAATGGAGCCATACATGACTAAAATATAGTTGAGCAATTTCCTCAATAGATATATTTTTATTACAAGTAATCATGATAGCCATTTTTTTAAAATGATCAACTACCACAAAAATATAGTCCTTACCATGTTTTGAAGTTTGAAAACTTGAAAGAAAATCCATTGAGATGGATTCCCAAGGACTGGTTGGTTCTGGCAATGGCATGTACAATCCTTGCTTCTTATTAATTGGCTTGCCTATCACACATGGGGTGCAATATTTGAGATATCTTTCCACATCCTTTCGTATATGGGGCTAGTGGAATAGTTTTTAAATAATTTCCAATGTCTTTTCAATACCAAAGTGTCTAGCTGTCCTACTGAAGTGTGCTTCCCATATCGTCTTTTGTTTCTCTACAACTGGAACATAGATGTGCCCCATATGAAAGAGGACATTATATTTCAAATATAAATCAAAAACATGTTTAACTTTTTTAAGCACTTGATATGTATCAGCAAAGGTAGGATTTACTTCATATAGAGCACCCCAAGTGGCAGGCTCATGTATGCATAGGTCAAGAACTATTGTGAGTGCAGTAATTGGTGGGCAGCTCAAACAATCTGAAACTATATTTGAGCTCCCCTTTTTATGTTTGATTATTAGGTGGAATTGTTGAAGATATGTGGCCCACTTTTGGTGCCTCTCATTTCATAGTTTTCTCTATGTTTGGATGAATTCCAATGGCCTATGGTCAGTGTGGATGACCATCTCTTTCCCCAAGATGTAGTGTTTCCATTATTTGTAGGCTTGCACAATGACATAGACCTCCTTATCTTATGTTGGATATTTCTTGACTGCATCAGTGAAAGTTTCATTGTGATATGCAATAGAATGGCCATGTTGCATGATGATAGCTCCCATGGCATATTCAGATGCATCTACCATCAACTAAAAAGGTTCATGCAAATCTAGCAAGACAAGAATAGGGGCTAAGTAAAGGATTTTTTTCAAATTCTCAAATGTCCTTTTTTATATTTCACCCCACTAAAATGTAGCTTTAGCTCTTCCTTTAGTCACTTGGGTTAGTGACTAGGCAACATGTGAAAACCTAAGAATAAATATGCAGTAGAAATTTGTAAGACCCAAAAAGCTATGAAGCTCTGTGAGGGTCCTTGGTGTGGGCCATTCTTGAATAACCTAAATATTTTCTAGATCAACATGGACCCCTTCTTCATTCACAATTTACATGAGGTACTAAATTATTGTCATCCTGAATGTGCATTTGTCAAGATTTGCATACAACTTGTGCTCTTGAAGTGTTTGAAGCACCTTATGAACATGTTGCAATTTTTCTTCCCATGTTTTACTATAGATGAGTATGTCATCTAAGTAGATAACAATTAATGAGTTGGTGAAGGGTTGTAGGATGCCATCATCCTCATGAAGGTTTTAGGTGCGTTAGTTAAACCAAAAGGCATAACCAACCATTCAAAGAGCCCCTCCTTAGATTTGAATGCAGTTCACTAGACATCAGTGGGATTGATGAGAATTTAGTGATAACTAGATTTGAGATCAATTTTGGTGAAGAAATTCACACCATGGATCTGGTCTAGTAGGTCATCAATCCTAGGGAGAGGGTAGCAATTTTTCATAGAGATTGTATTTAAGGCTCGATAGTCAATCCAAAGCCTCCATGTTCCATCTTTCTTCAGTGCCAAGACAATTGGGCTACCACAAGGTGAAGAGCTTGGCTTGATGTGACCCTTTTGGATCAATTCTTGAATCTATCTTTCTATCTCATCATTCTCCAAAACTGATCTATGATATACAAGATTGTTAGGCAAAGGTGATCCTGGGATCAAATCGATAGAATGTTTTACCTAGTAATGTAGTGGAACTCCTGTGGATGACGTGAATAAGTCATCATATTATCCTATGATTCATCCTATCTACTTTTGTTGTTGTGTTGATTTTGTAGTTAGGATTGCAACATTGGCCTTCTTAGATTTTTGTGGTTTGACAAACCATGAGAACAAATTGCTTTGTCTTCTCCACCAATCTCTTGCATTGCTTAACACTGATCAGGGAGATAGATGTGGGAGGTGGTACCTCTAATACCCTATAACATCATGTTCCAAGATTTAAGGTGATCCTTTAGGTTCATGATTCATAGATGCCATGTCACTCATACATGAATGACTAACTAAGGAGCACATCACAAACATCTAGATTGACCACATCACACAAGACTTCATCTTAGAATGGTTTTATTGCATATGAAAAAAACATTGATGGATGACACAGAGGTCTCTCCTTAGGCTCAACCATCCAATACTATAGGGCTTTGGATGAGGCTTCATCGATAGATTTAGACTTTTCACAACTTTAGCAGAGTTTAAATTCTTTTGACTCCCACTATCAAGAGTGAAATGTAGAGGCTTACCTTTTACCCATAATTTGGAGTGAAACAATCTTTCCTTGTCATATGGTCTTTCCTCATTGGTCTATGATGAAGTGATGATGATGTCAAGATCAATATCTATAATTTATTCTTCATCCTCTTGGACTATGGGTTGTGTATGAGGTAGAGTAGTAGATGTCGAGTATTGTGACTCAAAAAGCAGTGACTTGGTGGCTCGACTTTATTCTTTAGAGTGAGTTACAATTTTGTGGTAATCACACCATTTTACAGCCTTCCCCTTCTAGGGTTTATTATCTTGAAACTCCTTCTGCTTCCAATTATGGCCTTGTGTTTGACCTTCCTTGTCACTTTTCCATTTTGAGGGTTGACTCTTCATATTCTTTCTACCATGCTTCTGTTCAATTTTAACTATGAATTTGTATGCTTCACTGAGGGTTTCCAAATTGAAGAGTTCCATTTCCCCCTATATTTACCATTGTATTGCACCATGATATTTGAGAGTCTTATATTTCTCACTTTCTTGAATGCCCAGTCTTGCAGACAAAGAATGAAAAATGTCTATATAATCTTAAACAACTTGGTCGTTGCCTTGGTGAAGTTATTACCACTATATGTACAGATCATCATATGCTCTAATGGGATAGTATTCTTCTTTCACCACTTCCACAAAATCATCCTAGGTAAGTTCCACCTCAAGGCCAATGTCATCTATACTGAACCTCTTTTTGTACACTTCCCACCAGTTTTTCATAGGCAATGATGCTTTCAAAGGAGCAAAAGCGATAATTTATCCATTGGTGAACTTATTTATAGAGAAGTAGGAAGACAGCTGATCCAACCAATTTTCTACTACATCAGTATTGATTTTTCCTTCAAATATAGGAATATCAAAATTTACCTAAACCTTGAAGGGTGTTGGGGCACTGAAAAGACATTCCCTGGATGAGGAGGTAGGAAGTGTAGTTGTAGAGCCAAAATTTCCCATCAAGAGTGTTTGAAGAATTTAGGAAAATTATTGTAGCATCTATGATTGTTGCCAGTGGAGGGAATCATTCACCATTTCCTTGAAAGGATCAGATGTCTCAGTGTCATCTGCCATTTGAAGTCATTTAGAGCCAATAGGTGGAAAGTTTGGAAGCTCTGTTGTTTCCCACCCAAGCTTCTTATAGCTTGACCTCGTCCTTGGGATCATCCACTCTCAAGACAAATCACTCTGATACTACTGATCCAAAACTTAGAAGTTTTGGTTGATAAATATTTCAATAATATATAAATAACACATTAATAATGAATTCTCTGAGAAGAGATGTAGTATTACTCAAGATCACAATACAATTATATGTTTATCTTTGGGAAGAGATGTTTATCTTCATATTTCGGGTTATGTCTTCATTTATAAAAGTTTTGAAAGCATGGGGAGGATGTGGAATGTCACCAATCTTGAGGTAGATTAAGTGGTTTAACTTCTAAGATTTAAAACAATATAGAATTCGAGGAATTATTATTTTTTAGAAACTTACTATTTTTAAACAACACTAATAAAATTGAAATTTAGGGCACTTCCATTGGGTTTTTAGGGGTTAAAATTAATTAAGAAAATCTCCATGCCATCTCATGATGTTATCCTTACTCTTAGCTTTCCAATGGTTCAATCAGCGAGTCAATTGGAGATAAGGTGCAAAAGTTATGGCTCCCAAAAGTTTCATCATCAATTGGGGTGGAACTGTCTCCCAAATTATCACCTAAATTATTGCCCAAATCATTCCTCCCTCCTTGAAAAGCAATGGTCCCCATTACGTCAATGTTCCCATCAAGAGTGGTAGTTGTGTCTTGATTTGATTCTATGTGAGCCACTCACCTTGGTGGCTAAGCTGGCCCCTTTTGACCACTCGATAAAGTGGAATAGAGCATCCTCTGATTGTCTTCATCCTGGTGTCCACAATTTGATCCTCTTCCACTGTAGAAAAACTCTATGGATCAAGATCATCAATGTATAGTTATTATTCTATAGCTAAAGTGTCCAATGGAGGTGGGTTATATGGTTTGAGGAGTTCCACATTGAATATTAGATGCAAACCAAGGTAGGCTGGTAGGTTCAACTTAGAAGCATTTTCTCCAAAAATTTTTGTGATGGTGTAGGACCATATCATAGAGGCCAAATATTTTTGTGTGGGCCTGTAATTCATTCCTTCTAAAGTTGCAACCAAACCTTGTCACCCATAGCAAAATGGTTTGTAGTCTTATGTTTGTCATGGCATTGCTTATACTTCTGATTCATCTTCTCCAAGATGTCATGAACTTGTTGTTGGATGTGTTGCATTTTTTCAATAAACTTTTTTGCTTTTGCTACCTCAAATATTCCATGAGATGTGTATTCCATGGTGGAAAATGGAATAGCTATATCAATTGGTGCCATGGGTTGGAACCTAAAACATACTTGGAATGGACTGTGCTTGGTCAAGCTATGTAGCACCCGATTATATCCATGTTGTATGAAAGTAAGTCCCTCATCCCATGTGCATGGATATTTGGAGTGATACATCTAAATCATGTGAAAAATCAAGTGGTTTACCACCTCTATTTGACCATCAGTCTATGGATGGAAGGCTATGGACTTCATCAGCTTGGTATTCATCATCTTCCATAGAGTGGACCAGAAGATGCTCAAGAACTTGCTATCTTGATCTGAGACAATGGACTTGGGGAGACCAAAATGGAGCCATACATGACTAAAATATAGTTGAGTAGTTTCCTCAGTAGATATATTTTTCTTATAATAAATTATGATATCCATTTTTGAAAAATGATCTACCACAAAAATATAGTCCTTACCATGTTTTGAGGTGGGCAAACCTAAAAGAAAATCCATTTAGATGGATTCCCAAGGCCTAATTGTTTTTGGTAATGGCATGTACAATCCTTGATTCTTATTTGTTGGCTTGGATATTTCATATGGGGTGCAAGATTTGAGATATCTTTCCAGATCCTTTTTCATGTGGGGCCAGTAGAAGTTTTTTTTAAGAACTGCCAATGTCTTTTCAATACCAAAGTGTCCAGTTATCCTATTAAAGTGTGCTTCCCATATCATCTTTTGTTTCTCTACAACTAGAACACAGATGTGCCCCATATGATAGAGGACATTATCTTGAAAATAGAAATCAAAATCATGTTTACCTTCTTGAAGCACTTGATATGTATTAGCAAAGGTAGGATCTACTTCATACAGAGCACCCCAAGTGGCAATCTCATGTTTGCACAAGTCAATAACTATTGTGAGTGCAATAATTGGTGGGAAAATTAGACAATCTGCAACTATATTTGAGCTCCCCTTTTTATGTTTTATTATCAAGTGGAATTTTTGAAGATATGTGACCCACTTTTGGTGCCTCTCATTTCATATTTTGCTCTGTGTTTAGATGAATTCCAATGGTCTGTGGTTAGTGTGGATGACCGTCCCTTTCCCCAAGATGTAGCACTTCCATTTTTTACAAGATTTCATAATGGAATAGAGCTCCTTATCATATGTTGGATATTTCCTGACTATATCAGTGAAAGTTTCACTATGATATGCAATAGGAGGGCCATGTTGCATGATGACAGCTCCCATGACATATTCAGATGCATCTATCATCAACTCAAAAGGTTGATGCAAATATGGTAAGGCAAGAATAGAAGCTAAGCAAATTCTATTCTTCAAATTCTCAAATGCCCCTTTGTTGTATTTCACCCCACTGAAATGTATATTTAGCTCCTCCTTTAGTCACTTGGGTTAGTGACCTGACAACATGTGAAAACCCAAGAACAAACCTGCAGTAGAAATTTTCAAGACCCAAAAAGTTGTGAAGCTCTATGAGGGTCCTTGGTATGGTCCATTCTCAAATAACCCAAATCTTTTTTGGATCAACATGGACCCCTTCCTCATTCGTAATGTACCTAAGGTACTAAATTATTGTCATCCCGAATGTGCATTTGTCAAGATTTGCATACAACTTGTGCACCTAAAGGGTTTGAAGCACCTTATAAACATGTTGTAAATGTTCTTCCCATGTTCTGATATAGATGAGTATGTCATCTAAGTAGACAACCATGAATTAGTTGGTGAAGGGTCATAATATGTCATCCATCATCCTCATGAAGGTTGTAAGTGTGTTAGTTAAGCCAAAAGGCATAACCAACCATTCAAAAAGCCCCTCTTTAGATTTGAATGTAGTCTTCCACACATCAGTGGGATTGATGGGAATTTGGTGATAACCAAATTGGAGATCAATTTTGGTGAAGAACTTTGCAACACAGAGCTGGTCCAGTAGGTCATCAATCCTAGGGAGAGGGTAGCAATTTTTCACAGAGATTTTATTCAGGGCTCGATAGTCAATGCAAAGCCTCCATGTTCCATCTTTCTTCAGTGCCAAGATAATTGGGCTACCACAAGGTGAATATCTTGGCCTGATGTGACCCTTTTGGATCAATTCTTGAATCTATCTTTTTATCTCATCATTCTCCAAAATTGATCTGTGATACATAAGACTATTAGGCAAAGGTGATCCTAGGATCAAATCGATAGAATGTTTTACCTAGCAATGCAGTGGAACTCCTGTGGGTGACTTGAATAAGTCATCATATTCTCCTATGATTCATCCTATCTTCTTTTGTTATTGTGTTGATTGTGTAGTTAGGATTGCAACATCAGCCTTCTTTGATTTATGTGGTTTGACCACCATGAGAACAAATTACTTTGTCTTCTCCACCAATCTCTTTCATTACTTAGCACTGATTAGGGAGACAGATGTGGGAGGTGGTACCTATAATACCCTATAGTATCATGTTCCAAGAGTGAGGGTGATCCTTCAAGTTCATGATTCATAGATGCCATGTCACTCATACATGAATGGCTGACTAAGGAGTACATCACAAACATCTAGATTGACCACATCACACAAGATTCATCTTGGAATGCTTTTATTGCATATGAAAGAAGACACTAATGGGTGGCATGGAGGTCTCTCCCTGGGCTCAACCATCCAATATTGTAGGGCTTTGGATGAGGCTTCATGGATAGATTTAGACTTTTCATAGCTTTAGCAGAGATTAAATTCTTTTGACTCCCACTATCAAGAATGAAATGTAGAGGCTTACCTTTTACCCATAATTTGGAGTGAAACAATCTTTCCTTGTCATCTAGTCTTTCCTCATGGGTTTGTGATGAAGTAATGATGCTGTTAGGCTTAGCATCTACAATTTCTTCTTCATCCTCTTAGACTATGGGTTGTGTATGAGGCAGAGTAGTAGATGTCGAGTATTATGACTCAGAAAGTAGTGACTTGATGGCTTGAAATTCTTCTTTGGAGTGAGTTCTAGTTTTGTGGTAATCACACCATTTTATAGCCTTCCCCTTCTGGGGTTTTTTATCTTAAAACTCCTTCTTCTTCCAATTTTGGCCTCGTGTTTGACCATCCTTATCACTTTTCCATTTTGAGGGTTGACTCTTTGTATTCTTTCTACCATGCTTCTGTTCAATCTTCACTACGAATTTGTATGCTTCATCAAGGGTTTCAAAATTGAAGAGTTCCATTTTTGCCCATATGTACCATTTTATTCCACCATGATATTTGAGAGTCTTATGTTTCTCACTTTCTTGAATGCCCAATCTTGTAGACAAAGAATGAAAAATGTCTATGTAATCTTGAATAGATTGGTCCTTACCTTTGTGAAGTTATTGCCACTGTATGTACAAATCATCATATGCTTCGATGGGATAGTATTCTTCTTTCACCACTTCCATAAAATCATCTCAAGTAGGTTCCACCTCAGGGCTAATGTCATCTATATTGAACCTCTTTTTGTATAGTTCCCACTAGTTTTTCATGGGCAATGATGCTTTCAAAAGAGCAAAAGTGATCTTTTCTCCATCGTTGAACTTATTTACATAAAATTAGGAAGACAGTTGATCCAACTAATTTTTTATTGCATCAGCATTGATTTTTCCTTCAAATGTAGGAATATCAAAATTTACCTAAACCTTGAAGGGTGTTGGGGCATTAAAAGGATGTTCCCTAGATGAGGAGCCAGGAAGTGTAGCCACAGAGCCATAATTTCCCATTAGGAGTGTTTGAAGAATTTGGGCAAATTATTATAGCATCTATGCTTTTTTCCATTAAAAGCCTTCATTCACCATTTACTTGAAAGGGTCAGATGTCTTGCTGTCATCTACCATTTGAAGTCATTTAGAGCAAACAGGTGGAAAGTTTGAAAGCTCTGTTGTTTCCCACCCAAGTTTTTTGTAGCCTAACCTCATCCTTGTGATCATACACTCTCAAGACAAACCACTCTGATACCACTGATCAAAAACTTAGAAGTTTTGGTTGATAAATATTTCAATAACATAGAAATAACACAGTAACAATGAATTCTCTAAGAAGAGATGTAGTATTACTCAAGATCGCAATACAATTATATGCTTATCTCTGGGAAGAGATGTCTGTCTTCAGATTTTTGGTTACCTCTTCATTTATAAATTTTTTGAAAGCATGGGTAGGATGTGGAAGGTCACCAATCTCAAGTGAGATTAATTAGTTCAACTTCCAAGATTTAAAACAATATAGAATTAGAGGAATTACTATTTTTAAAAACTTACTATTTTTAGACAACACTACTAAAATTGAAATTTGGGGCACTTCTATTGGGTTTTAAAGGGTTAAAATTCATTAAGAAGAGATCAATGCCATCTCAAAATTTTCTCATCATTCCAAAAGTTCAAACGGTGAGTCAATTGGAGCTACGGTGAAAAAGTTATGGCTCCCAGAAGTTTCGTCATCAATTGGGGTGGAATGTTCACCCAAATTGTCACCTAAATTGTTACCCAGATCACTTGGATAAGGTCAAACAAGCACAAAAGGATGGATGGGTTCTTTGCATATTTTATCATAAGATAACACATTATTTGAACCTAAAACATGTCTCTAGATTAGACATCTTCTCCATCAACATCTTAATGAGATCTGGAGGGGGATTGGTTTGGGAGATACCCACTAAGTTATAGGGAACTTGATAGGAAGTAGAGGGAGTGTATGACATAATTTATTAAGGTTATGTTGGTGAAACATAATAATAATGAGTCATAGGCTAGGGGGTGGGAAGAAAAGGGGCTTGTCCCATTGGATTAGAGACTATGCTTTGGTTGGATGTTGTTATTATAGGTTGGGTTCTTGGCATGGTTATACTAGATGAAGGGTAAGTCATAACTCAGGTAATTATAGGTACGAGAGTAGATGGAATAGATACCACCAAATTTTTAAATGGGGTGAGACTTGACTAAACTTCTTGTGGTTGTGAAAGTAAGGAAGTCATGCTAGGGTTTAGGTGGGATTGGGTAGTTGGTGATGCTAAACTTTGAACATTGTTTATGGTTGGGTTACTTATCAAAATGGTGGTTTGAGTAACCATGGGGAAAATAGTGGAGATAGCTAAAACTGAAGTTGTCTCCATTAGAGAGGTTGGCATACCATATAGTGGGTCACCTAAAGAATTATGGGCTCGGCTCATGACAAGGTAATGTTGAAGGGCTACCACATTGTGATCAAGAAATTTAGCAAAATCTTGATCTCTTTTAAGCATAATGGGAATGTTTTTGGGGATGGAATTATGGTTTGTATCTAAAGTATGCTCCATGATATAATTAGCAACAAAAGGGGAAGGTAGAAGTGGTTGTTAGCTTACGTAATCGACAAGAATTTTGGCTTGGGATAGCATCAATACCATGTAAGAAGAAGTATAAATAGTCTTAATACTCTTTATTAGTGAGAAAATAAGGAAAAATCAGGTTCAAGTGTAGGTAAGTAGGTTATTTTAGCTTGTTGTTTTGAGCAAACTAAAATTACACAGTCGCCAACATCAGTCACTTGACCGATGTCGATAGTCAAAGTTTGCTGATGTTAGTGGGATTAACCAATGTCAGTAGTCTAAAGTTTGTCAATGTCAATCATATTAACTGATGTCAGTCACTATGATATCTTGGGATATGGAAAATCTAACATTTTATAAACCTATAAGTATAATCTAGGTAAAATATAGGATACAAGAGGTCTGTGTAAGAAGAAAGAACACTTAGAAAACTTGATATAATAGGTTATACAACTTGAGTATTAAAATAGTGTTAATTTTTTGAATCAATGGAAAAACATCCTTACCAACTCCAAAATATAAAAGGAAATAAAAAAATTAGAAAAAAACATAAATCCACTAATTATTAACTCCTAGAGATTAATTATAGTCTCATGTTGGCTTACACCTTAATCAAATAGTAAGAAGAGAATTTGGTTAATGAAGGTAATAGAAAGCAATCTAGAGCTAGGTTTAGGTTAGTTTTAGTACTCAAGAGGAAATATATGTTAAAGTAGGTACATGGCCTGTTATAGGAGCTTTCTCCCCACACTTCATGGACCTAAAGCTAATCTAGGCCACTTAGCCAAAGTATACCTTCTACCTAGAGTTTATACTCCACCAGAGAATAGAGTGGGTTTTCCCCTTGGTGGTGAAATCCAAATAGGATATCCGAGTAGGGTAAGGTAATCTACAAGGTGATGAAATCCTGATGGGTCTTATCTCAGGTGAGTTTAGATGTTTGTTTTTGTGATTATGATCTAGTTGTGTAATATATGTGTATTATAATTCATTCATAATGCTTGTAATTAACTAGGTGAGCGAATATGCAACAAGTAAATAATGAAGTGTAGTAAGTTTTAAACTCAAATCTAAAATGTTTAGAATTGAATGAAAACAATGAGGAAATAAGAGAAGAGAATGAAATTCACTCTCCTAATGTGCATGCAAGAAATAAATAAAGAAGAGATTATTTTAACTTATAATAAAAATGATAAATTGCTTTTAAAGGCAAAGAGAAAAGAAGAGTGACAAGGAAGAAGAAATTTCAGTTTATTGCCCTTAAATAGAAAATAAAATGTTGAATATTTTGCTTTGAGAGATAAAATAAGGAGAAAGTGCAAGAAATGAAATTTTCACTATAATTCACCTATATGAATGCTTAAAATAAGCAATGAACCCAAGGAAAACTCTAGGGTCCCATCCGGCATGCCAAAAATGTTTCACTAAAATTGTGTTTATTTCAAGTGTAATGAAAAAATAAAGAAGGATAGGGATAAGTGATTAGAATGAACCTAGATTGGTTTATGGACCATATCCAAACATTGTGAGCACT
The DNA here is from genome assembly GCA_037957365.1 of Torreya grandis. Classification (NCBI taxonomy): domain Eukaryota; kingdom Viridiplantae; phylum Streptophyta; class Pinopsida; order Cupressales; family Taxaceae; genus Torreya; species Torreya grandis. The sequence continues at coordinate 1,920,105 of JARHVA010002289.1, read as the reverse complement.
CCTCTTTAGCTAGGGAGGACTACCTACAAGTAAAAAATCATTACCACAAAAATATCTGTTAGTAGATATATGAGTGGGCTACCAAGCTACGTTCTTTTTCCAGGAAGTATCAAACTTCCTTAGGGGTAATAGTCTACTTTTGAGAAATAAAAGAGTAATAAATAGTAAAGAGAGAGGAAATAGAGAGTAAAAGAGAGATATGTTACCATTATTCATAACCTGAGTGTAGTAGAGAGTAATAGAGTGCAAGTGGTATATTGAGTTTGTTTTTGGGAAGTTGTCTAGGTAAGTTTTAGAGAGGTTACTAAATATCCAAATTTACTAATGTCGGTTAGGCTACTGAGGTCAGTGAGCAAGTGTGATTGATATCAGTTGGAAGATCGATGTTGGTAGGGGCAATAATTTCTTATGAACTTGTAGAAGGCTTTTTTGGGTCTAGGAAATGGTTTTGTTTAGGTTTGGAAGGTTGGGGAGAGTTGAGAGAGAGAGAGAGAGAGAGAGAGAGAGAGAGAGAGAGAGAGAGAGAGTATTATTTAGATGGGTCTAGTCAAAGGTTTGGTGTGTTGGAATAAGGGGGAATAAGTGGGTAAGCTTTATAACTCCTTTATGAGGGTTCTATTAGGAATGCATAAAATAATAAATAGTAGATATAAAGTGATTATAAAGTAATTACTTAAAAACTTAAAAAATAAGTGATGTACTTAGTTGAAGAGGTGATTGAACAATAAGTGCCAAATGGATGGCTCCTATAAGGCTTACTGAACCAATGCCTTGAATAGAGAAAACCAACATGTCCTGCTAGTTCTCAAGGTCTTGGTTCCTTATTTGGATTGACTTCTACAAGGTAACAGTAAGTCAAGATTTGGAAAGTTAGATGCCAATAGCTTGTATGAGAATAAAAATGAGTATTTTTAATTTCTACTAACCTAAACATTAGTTTGGAGTTTGGCTTAAATAACCAACATCGATGATCTAGATGATGTTGATCATGGGTTGACCAATGTTGGTGGCATGAGAATAGGTAAAAGGTCTATTTTTAGCCTATTTTTAATTCTTTCTCATGCCAAGTGTGGTATCCATTATAAAATGGTAGAAATGGGAGGTTAAGAAGGACATACTTAGGAATTTATTTTTGGGGTGAGAGAAAGTGATGGGTAGTTAGGATAAGGGGACTAAGTCTTGAGGTGACTCAAAGGGTAAGAATTAGTCTTAGGATGAGGTGGTTAGGTAAGGTGGTATAATTGGTTTCTAATTAAATTAATTAAATATTTTAATTAATGAAATGTGTGAGGGGTAAAAACATGGGTTAGGAAGGCTAATTATTATTATTGAAAGTGGGCTCAAGGGGGGTTTTGACACAGGGAGTTATGCATGTGTGTGACATAATTTTGGTGTCTACATACGGCATCAATCTAGTGTGTAACTTTAAATATGGTGTCTTGTGTGTACAATGTAGAGAATGACATGGAGTTTGTCATTCCATCTAATCAATTGGTACATAAGTGAGCATATAGAAACAATATGCCATTTTCATACCCCCAAATATGATATCTGAGTATTAAAAAATAAAATTAGAATGATCATGCCACACATTGATGCATAGAAACCTTGGAAAAGTGTCAACTCTACCTTCTTCACACACTTCCCTAGGATTTTAGACCTTCTTAGTAACCTTTTTCTTATTTTTTCTTGTAAAAAAAAATTACAATGAGTTAATATAATATAAATGTATATTTATATACCCTCTATTTATGTACACCTATGTGTCAATTTTCAAGACCACATTCTCTTTATAAACTCATCTTCTCTCACTAGGCCTTCTCAAATAGGCCTCTTTCTAGGCTTTAACCACTAAATCTTCTATAATATATACACCAAATAATGTATAGGTATGGAACCTTATTAATAATTTAAATCATGTTTAAATATCTCAAACTACAAAATTTGGGAAAGATTAGATGGTTGAAACCATAGTTATGAGCAAAACCCTAGTTTAGGGTTTTCTCTCCCTTGTCATGACCTGAGATCAAAGATAAATGGTTTGTGAGTGTTTCAAAAGGTTTTATTGAACTGTAAAAAATTCTTCACCTCTTTTTTATCCACACACAACTCCAATATTTGTATTTCCCTTTACTATCTTTTGTTATATTTTTTCAACTTCAAAAGTGTTTGACTATATAGGAAAAGTGCCTTCTATAGGCCTGTATCAAAATTGACCAACAAAAAATAGGTTTTTTTACAAATTAAAGGTTTAAAAAAATAAAAATACATTTAAAAAAACTTACCAAATCCTTTAATAACTTTTTAAAGATACTTGAAGTTCAATTTATTTCTTTATAGTCACATAGTCTATGACATACAATGAGATAAACTCAAGAAACAAGGGTCTATGTTCTTGTTGGAACAAAACAACACAACAATATTCAATGAAAATATTCAAAAAAATACAAATTATGTTTAATTAACTAACCATAACTTTTTTAATCAATTAAAATATGACCTATTAATCCTTTCATTCATAAAATAAGACACATAGTCTACCAACAATGGAATAAAACATAGAAACAGGGGTTTGTAGATGTTCAATCTTAAAAAAGGGGTTATCTTCTATATTCATTAAAAAAATTATAATTAAAAACATGAACAAAAAACTCCCATTATAACATGAAATCTTTTATATTAAATATAACTATTAACCACCTAAGATGACTTTCCAATGGTCACAAGATGAGTTACAAAGTATGGTATGTGTACCAAAATGTGATCTCCATACATATAAATATTTATACCCTTGACATGGGTTAAATGGTTACCTAGATATTTTTGTAACATGTTAAAAATATTAATCAAATCATTCACTTACCCTACAACTCCAACTCCTAGCCAATTATTCAAATATTTGAAAAGCAAGTTTTGGCAAGAAAACATGAAATTTGAAATTCAAACTACCTAGAATCTATCCTAAGATATTAAATTAAAAAATAATTATTATTAAGGCATTTAAAATCCTTATAATACATCATCAAAAAAAATTAATGAAATCAAACCAAAATTCAAGATAAAACTCACCCTAATAGTGATGCCCTTACATCATACTCCCAGGGAAAGAGAAAAAAACTGAGGAAATATTATCAATGAGTTATTCCATAGTGATAACATGATTTTTTATGTCATTTTTAGTCATCCACATGGCATATTATACCATTTTATCCTTCTAATTGAATAGGTACTTGAATTACTACTTGTCTCTAGTCCTCTTGATTACCTGCTTGTCAAGTATGCACTCTAACTCTTATGTCTTGGCCTTAAAAAACTATGTTGCCCAATATAGGCCTGTTTTATGTGTGTATTATATTTTATTTCCTCCTTATATATCTTTTTGATAAGGGTATAGGTTTTTAACATTGAATATAAGTGAGATACCTACCCTAATAGGCAACTCCAATTCATATGCATTATTTACAAACTTTTTGAGAATCCTACAAAGACCAATGTTTTTAATCTTTAGATTGTTATATTCACCCCTTGGGTACCTTTATTTATTTATATGATATAAAACTAAGTATCCAATCTAAAAACTTGCCTCCCTTCTACTCACATATGCCTATTTCTTATATTTTTCAACACTAGACTTTAGGTTCTTCTTTACCTGTTCATGTACCTCCTTCAATACCATTGTAAACTCTTCACCTTTATAAATCCTCTTATCCATATGACTGATGTTTCTAACCTCAAACACTCCTCTTAGATGCATACCTCTGATTACTTGAAATGAGCTCATACCAATGCTCCTATTGATAGAGTCATTACAGGCAAATTCTATTTGAGACAACACAAGATCCCACTATTTGAGATGGTCCTTAGATAGGAACCTCAATAGTTTCCCTAATATTTTATTAACCACATTAATTTTCTCATCTATTTGAGGATGGTAAGTTGAACTAAAACTTAAGTTTATACCTAGCTTCCTCTATAATGTTCTCCATAAATGACCAAAAAACTTGGTGTCCCTATTAGATACAATGTTCATGGGTAGTCCATGAAGCCTTACTATCTCCTTGAAAAACAAATTTTCCACATGGGTGGAATAATTAGTAGTTTTACATGGAATTAAATGTGCCATTTTAGAAAATCTATCCCCAACTACATAAATTAAGTCAAAATTCCTCTGTGTCCTAGGCAATCCCATCATAAAGTCCATATTTATGGACTCCTAAGGCTTGTTTGGGAATGGTAAGAATTGATACAAACCTGAATTATTGCTCTTACCATTCACCAATTGACAAATATTCCACCTTTCCACATACTTCATCAGTTTCACTTACATTCTCAGCTAATAATAGTGCCTAGTGAGTAACTCCAAAGTCTTGTCAAGCCCAAATTGGCCTACCATGATTCCATTGTGCTTATATTAGATCAAGTTTCACCTTATGGAAATTCTTGTCACACAAAATTGGACCCCTTTGAACAACAATCCATCTTAAAGAAAAAAATCGAACCATGACTCTTTGTTGAGCATGCTTGGGTGCTTGTGAGCAAGGTATGCTTCCTTAAAGTCTTCATCATATTCATACATGTCTTCGAGTGACAAATTCTCACTAAAATAGGCTATAGGTCTTCCCTCTTGGATTATCAAAACACCTATTTCCACCTCACTTACATCACATTCTATTTGAAACACCTTATTAAAGTTTGGCAATGCTAGTATTAGCTATTCGGTGACTCTTTATTTCAAATATTGGAAAATATTATTTACTTTATCATTCCACACAAACTTTTTCTTTTCTCCCTTGATGATTTCTATCATAGGATCATATATTCCACTAAAATTTCTACAAAATCTTGAAATAACATGAAAATTTCTCACATATACTATTGTCCTAGGTGTTGGCCACTCCATGATTACCTTCACCTTGTTCTTATCCATCTTCAACATGCCTTGTGATATGAAAAATCCGAGGTATGACATATATTAACTTATGAAATCACATTTCTTGAGGTTGAACAACAATCTTTCTTCTTGCAACCTTCTCATGACTAACTCCAAATGGTGAAGATGCTCCTACTTGTTATGGTTGTAGAGTAGTATGTCATCCAAATACACCACTACAAATTTTCCTATGAAATATTTTATTACTTAATTCATTAATATCATAAAATTACTTGGTGTATTGGTCAAACCAAATGGCATGACCATCCACTCATAAAAACCTTCATTTGTATTGAAAGCAGTCTTCCACTCATCACCTTGCCTGATTATAATCTAGTAGTACCCACTCTTGAGATCAGTATTGGAAAAATATCTTACTCCACTAAAAAAATTCATCAAATCCTCAATATTGGGAAGTGGAAATCTATATCTTATGGTGATCTTGTTTATGGCTTTAGAATCAATACACATCCTCCACTCACCTTCCTTCTTTGGCACCAACACTATAGGCACTACATAAGGGCTCAAGATTTATTTGATAATCCCTTTGTCAATAAAATATTTCACTTGTATTTTGGTCTCAAAATTCACTTTAGGGGTCATCTTATAGGCTACCTTGTTAGGTATACTTTCTCTAGGTACAAAGTCTATATGATGTGTCATGTTCCTCATAGGTGGAAGTGTGTTGGGTAGTTCATCAATAACTATCTTTACATATTCCTTCAACATATCTTAGATCTCTTGGGGAACATCATTGATATTTTTGGCTATCATAACAGTCCTAGGCTTGACTACAAATGCAAAACCTAATTCTTCTTAATTCATAATATTCAAAAATTCCTTACCACTTACCAACATCACATGGGAGCCAACTTTTTGATCACCCTCTTCATCCTTAATGGGAAACAAGGTATGACTAAATCCTTTTTTTACCAAGGTATACATGTTCCTTCTTCCATCACAAGTGGTTTACCTATAATATTTCTAAGGCCTCCCAAAAATCACATGATAAATATCCATTGGGATGAAATCACAAAGCACCTTGTCCTTATACCTTTGAAATTAGAACTCTACCCAACATTACTCACTTACCAAGACTTGTTGATCCTTGTTCAACCATGAGACCTTGTATGTTGTGGGGTGAGGTACTTTATTCAATCCAAACTTGTTAACCATTTCCACTAAAACTAGATTATCTATGCTTCCTAAATCCATGACCATTTTGCAACACTTACCTTGGCATTTATAAGAAGTCTTGAAGAGAGTCTTCCTTTATTGTGGCCCCTTCTCCTTGGGTGTCTTGATCAACACCCTCCTCATGAGAAATGATTCTCTAACTTTAGGTTCTTCCATAAGTGATGGAGAGCAAACACTCTCCTCCTTAATTCCTTGTGCAATATGGTTTCTCCCATTGATTCTTGGGCTCCCTATTGATTGATCCTCTAAGAACTCCCATGATTTATGACCAAAAAGTTTATTACACTTAAAACATATTCCTACAAATCCACTTAATCTATAACCACCTCTATTTTAAGGTCTCCTACCTCTAAAAACACCTCTTGAACTAGAGGGCTACTCTTATGAATTACTTAACTCTTATTGATTGCTTATTTATGAGTATCCACTACCCCCTTGCTATCTTCTACCTCTAAAAATTTTATCCCTTCCTCTATTCTATTGGATTTACTTTATATTCATTTTGTCTTCGGCCTTCAATGCCAATTGGTATCATTATTCAAGATTTTTTGGACTGGCTAGAGTCAATTCATCTTATAGGTTGTATCGGAAGCCACTGAGATACCTTTCCACCTTGTCATTGTCATCCTTCATATGAATTTATATTATTCCCAATTTTTATAACACTTCAATGTACTCTCTCACCCCCATCTCTTTTTACTTCAAGTTATGGAGCCTCTTGTACAAATTAGTGATGTAGCCACTATGTAATAATTTACTCTTCAATTTTGACACCATCCTATTCCAAGACCTGATATTGGACTTCCATTTCTTCCTTCTCTCATATTGGATGTAATCCCACCATAGGGATGCATAGCCTTTAAACTTGGTTCTAACAAACTTCACATGTTACTCTTATGGAATCTCTTCAAAATCAAAGTATTTATCTAACTCCCCTATCCAATAAAGGAGTTATTACCTATTAAGGATACCTAAATATATTATAATATATAATTTGGGCTTATATCCCTACCCCTTCACCACCTTTATTAGTCTTTCAAACTTCTACTTCTCAATCTCTCTTTCATCTTCTAATTTTTGTGCCTAGAGTTCATCTTCCTCTTGGTCACTTAAATCACCTATAACCACTCTTCTTCTCTATTAATCCTCCACTACTATGATATTAGCAAAAAAATTGACCCTAATATTCCTCAAATCCTACAATATGACACCCCCATATGTAAGGTTGTTACTCTCTCGCCTGTTGCATTCCTTCTTAGTAGTATCTTAACTCTTATTCAGTTTATTTGTCAAACAAGTATATGATTATATTTATTCCAAATAATATCATTTATCCCACTTTCTTATAGGTTTCATTTATTATCTTTGATACTAAAATGGTGTATAATAACCTTGGTAAAAGTGTTAACTCTACCTTCTTCACACACTTCACTAGGCCTTTAAACCTTCCTAGTAGCCTTTTTTATGATTTTTTGCTTGTAAAAAAAATTAAAATGATTTAAGAGAATATAAATGTATAATAAGATACCCTCTATTGATATACACCTATGTGTTAATTTTCAAGATCATATTCTCTTCCTAGACCCACATTCTTTCACTAGACCTTCTCAATTAGCCTTCTTTCTAGGCTTTGACCATTCAGTCTTATATAATCCATACACCAAAGAACATAAAGGTCTATAACCTTATTAATCACTTCAATAACCTTGAAATATATTATAATAAAAAAAATTATCAATATTAGATTCTTAAAACTATAGTTATGAGCAAAACCTTAGTTTAGGGCTTTATCTCCCCTATCATGACCTGAAAGCAAAGATAAATGGTTTTTGAGTGTTTAAAAATGTTTTATTGAACTATAAAACATTATTCACCTATATTTTACCCCCACACAACTCCTTCAAGAGTTTTATTTCCATTTTCAATCCTTTGTTATAGTTTTTTGACTTGAAATGTGTTTGACTATGCAGGAAAAGTTCCTTCTACAGGCTTGTATCACCATTGACCAACAAAAAACTAGGTTATATGAGAAGAAAAGGTTTAAAAACATAAAAATACATTTAAAAAATCTTACCAACTACTTTAATAACCTTTATAGTATACTTCAAATGCAATTGCTTTCTTTAGTCACATAGTCAATGACATACAAAGAGATAAACTTAGAAAACAAGGGTATGTGTTCTTGTTGGAACAAATATATATATATATATTTGATAAAAAGATTCAAAAAAATACAAAGTATGTTCAAGGAACTCTCCATAACCTTATAAATCAATTACAATATGATCTACTAATCCTTTCATTCACAAAATAATACACACAGTCTGCCAACAATGGAATAAAACATAAAAATAGTGGTTTATAGATGTTCAATATTCAAATAGGGGTTCTATTCTCTATTACATAAAAAATTTAGCCTTTAAGAAATAAAACATCAACCTCAAATTATAAAATTACATGTTTTATATGAAATATAACTATTGTAACCACCTAAGATGACTTTCCAATGGTCACAAGATGAGTTACAAGGTATGGTATGTGTAACAAAATGTGATCTATGTATATATAAATATTTAGACCCTTGACATGGGTTAAATGGGTCCCTAAGTATGTTTTTAACATTTTCAGAAGATTAATAAAATCATTCACTTACCCATGAAACTCCAACTACAAACCAATTATTTAAATATTTGAAAAGTAAGTTTTGGCGAGAAAACATGAAATTTGAAATTCAAACTACCTAGAAGCTATCTTAAGTTATCAAATTGAAAAATAAGGATTCTTGAGGCATTTAAAATAATTCCAATAAATCACTAAACCAAAATTAATTCAATCAAATCAAAATTCAAAAAAAAAAACTCATCCGAAGAGTGATGTCCCTGCATCACACATGATGCCCCCAATCTAAATAAACTAGTATAAATACGTGATAAATGAAGCCAAATCTGGTAATCCATAATTAACCATGTTTAGATATATACTATAACTATTTTAATTTTATATCCAATATATAATTTATTGAAATTGAGGATATTGGATAGTAGTGCCATATATTGGATAGTAGTACTAGTGGTGATAGTGTCCCAATTTGGGTGTTGTGTCCAACTATTATAATTTTTATGCAACTAAAACTAGTCTCTATGTTAATGTTTCCATTGTGTTTTCTTAAAATTTATTTTTGTATTCATCTTACCATTAACTCACATATAACCTAATTTGAGTGAGACACACTCATCCCTATATATAAAATTAATGGGGATAGTCACACCCATTCATCCCACCCTTACATATTGATAAGTCAACCTAAAATAATAATTAACTAATGAATGTAAATAAAAATTAAGAGTGTGTCATAGGTTAAGCAATTAATAGTCTCTCATGGCATCTAAAACTATATTGTGTAATAAGCTCATTGCCATGATGCATATGAGAAAGCATACATACAACACACATGATGAACATAAAGTAGGCCAAGGGGCCAAAATACAAGGGATATGGGCACATGTCACTAAATTAGAGAAATAAAGACATAAAAGGACATGTTCAAATGTCTACATATGCAAACAACAAGTAAGTTGGCTTAGATCCACATGGAATGACTTGTTTAAATGTTCACATACACAATCAATAAGGCACACATAAGGACATGGGCACATGTCCAAAGCATACATATAATGAAAAGAAGTGGAATAAACCCATAGGGAAATGGCATATTCAAATTCCCTTGAATATAAGAAGCATAGAGACACAATCAAGTCTAAACTAGTAAATTTAGAAATGAAAGTATGCCTGAACATGTAGTATAAATTTGTATAAGTTTAAATATGTACATAAACTGAGTCTATATTAATAGTAGTTGATAATGAATCTAAGTAACGTAAGATGATCAATATCAAGATATAACAATGATAAATATTCGATGTATATTTTAGAAACATGAAACATATCAATCAAAGCTGTGTATATGATTCCCCTAAATGGGCAAATGTATCAAATGAGGAACCAATGTATCTATGTATATGCCCCCAGTGGGTAAATAAAAAAAAATATAGATATGTGTTGTGGACCTATGTTATGTAAGTATATGTGATCACTCAGAAAGAACAAGTGAAATATGTATATATGATAAAAATAGACTATACTAAGATAGTTATCATATGTAGTGTTTAGAAAATATAAGAAGTGCAAATATGGTAATGCATACAATATATAATTTATATTTTATAAATATTTTAATTTTTTTTATGTTTTGTCATATTATATTATTTTTGTATTTTTTAAATATAAGTTATGTATAAGTAACTTGAAAAATGAAACTATATAAAAGAGTAAGAAATATGGAAACTATGTACAAGACGGAAGGAACATACTAACTAATAAATATCAAGGGAGACTCACTATCAATGTGGCCTATGTAAAATAAAGGAAAAATAATCATGTGTGTTGTGTGAAAAGGTGAATGAGATCTCAGGACCTATTTTTATAAGATATCTATAACTGACATTGCCTATGAAGTGGTGTTAGGAATATGTGAAGATGACTAGGGTGTCTTATGAATTGTAGGGGTCTTAGGGACCCATCTGGTAGAATATGTTTTAGATGGCATGGGTGACCTATGATGATAACCTTGGGAAATCAATAAAACTAATATTCAAAGGAAATGGGTATAGGGAGGCCCTCTAAAATCTAAAAGATGTTTGTGATGTAGGGGACTCTCTAATAAGGGTCTGTATGGGAGAGTATGTTTACATGGTAAAACTATAAGATTTGACCTCACCTACACTAGTAGATTGACTAAACTATGTGGTGTACTGATGGAAAATGTGATCCAAACTATAACTTGTAGTTTTGATTTGACTTCCTATTGGATCAATAAAGGATACTCATATGAAAGACCCTTAATTGTGAGCACTTGATTAGCATGTATGTACTTGAAGCATATGTGAAAAATGGATGGAATTTCTCATAGATGATATATCTATGGCCTACCTAATAACATTTTAAATATGTCTACATTAGGTACTACTAATAATCTAGTGTCCATATGTACTGGTCCAACCTATAGTAAAAGTACAATCTCCCCAATGGAGCTTTGAACATGGCCACTAAAACCATGAATAACTATGTTAGTTAGAGAAATTTCCTTCTTTGAATAACCGAAAGGTTTTATAAGTTTGATAGTGCATATGTTAATACTTGACCCAATATCAACCATAACACTCTGAATAGGATAATGATCAACGTAGGCTCATTCAAAGAGTGCATATAAATCTAAATCATCATCAACAATCTCCTACTCTGATAAAGTGATGAGTGGTCTAGCTATCATTTTACTATGATACACACCAATGATATTACATAGGGAATATGCATCCTTTGTATTAGTGTGATATGATATCATTGGTGGATGTGCCTGATAGGTATAGTATACAATTGAATTGTTGCTTGTCTAATTAGTTGTATGATTTGAAAATATATTCAAAAATATTTTTAATGCCTTATCTTAAATTCACTAAAAATTAGTTACATCTATGGGTGTGCCCACATCAATGATGTTAGCCTCTATCAAATCTTGTATCTTATGTTTCAAGCTGATGCATCAGTTTATAGTATGGCCTTATGCCTTATGCTAGCTATAAAATGCATTGAAATCATAACTCTTTAGAAGAGGCCATGTCTTATAAACCTCTTTGATGGGAGGGATAGATATGATATTACATTATAGGATTTAATATAAAACATGTGTCAATGATTCTGGAAGGTTGGTGAAAACTCTTTGTGGAGGAGTTGATAAAACCAAGCAAGGAGGTGGCTCTAAATTTGCATTAATTGTGGCATTTTTATCACTCTTATTTTAGTGGCCCTAACTTTGTATGAAGGATTATTATAAATCTTCTTAATTTATTTTATTCAGCTTGTATATTTTAATTTTCCCATAGAGAGAAGCTTGAATTCCTTTTCTTTCACTATGTGGCATAGATATGTGAACATTGGAAACTTCTTGAATAAGATAGCTTCATCCAATGTTAGTAGTAAAATTTGTTTTCATATGTCTTGGAGCTCTATATCTACTATGGGGCTAGTCATATTTGCTAATATATTTTTATATCACAATACATATTCTACAATAAGCTCATTGGATTTTTTCTTATGTTGTGCCACTTAAACATATGAGATATTATCACTAATGTTAATTTAAAGGTGTGCTAAAAACATATCTACCAATGGATTGAATGCAATGATAGACTGATTTAGAAGATCATAAAACCATTATAAGGCATAGTCCTTTATACTACATGAGAAAAACATAGTGAGTATCCAGTCATTAGACATGTAGTCTAAACATGATGCATGGAAAGCTCATAGATGGTGATCTAAGTCACCCTTACCATCATACAATGTAATCTTAGGTGCCATGAATCTAGATGGAAAAGGAGTTTCTATTATGTGATGTTCCAAAGGTGTATGTAAAAAAACATGAGAATCCAAGGCATGTGATAGCCTAGTATCACCTTGCTAAAGATGTAACACTTTAGACTATAGAGAATGAATCTCATGCATAAGGGATTGTAAATTGGGAGAGGAGGAACTAGCCATAGGAGGTGTTTCTATTATTGAAGGTTACCGAGTTAAAACATGTTGTTGTACAAGTTGGTTTCCCCTAAAGTAGGTGTAACAATATTATTATCTAGGGGGAGTAAAATATTTACCATTAGTTGATTTTTTCTTTATTTCCATTATGGCTTGAAGAATATGTGCATGATCATGAGCATTTTCCTAAAGTCTATCTCTAAAAATCCATAAAATCTCATCCTTATTAACTATAATATTTCCATTGTTAAGTGGGGGGAGAGTGACCTGATTCCCATCTTGCATTTTATTTTGATCTTGAGTATTTTTTGAATCATTAGTTATAGATGCACTTTGTTGTGATTTATTTTTTTAATATATAACATTTATTGCCAAAAATAGACTAAGTGAAGATACATATACATTATTGACACTAGTGTGCCTTATAGGATTTTATCTTGTAATATTATTTTCCAATGTTGTAATATTTTCATGTAATATTAATTCTAATTTTGTAATTTTGAAATGAACTTGCTCATATTGATAATTTGATCCCTTAGAGCCTCATAAGTGAAAACCCTAGTTACTCTTTTTTTTAACATGTAGTCACATGCTCTATATAAAAGAGGTGCAAGCATGGATAGGCTTAGTATGGGCATTGGTAACAATAGTATAGGCTAATTCATCTTGTGTAGGAGTGATATCATGGACCTAGTTAGAGGGAAAGTAGATATCACCCTCATGGAGATGAGGAGGAGAAAGAGATTCTTTCTTGTGCATAAGATATGACATTACACCTTAAAACATGGTTATTAGAGTATTAAATATATGGAATAAGTCCAATAAAATATATTATAATTGATCTTATATGTATGTAAGAATTTTTTTCTTAATTTAATTCCACATAAGAAAACAATAACATGCTAGAGATATAAAGAAATATGACATACATCTAACTGATACAAAGTATCATGTATATATGTGTTTATGTCATCTTTGAATTCATTCCAAATTAAAGGAAATAAGCATGCAAAGGAAGCTAGAAAACTTTGTCTTAAAAAGTGATAAACTTCATATGTCATTATTATCATGATTTTATGAAATAAAAATCATAAAATATAAAGATCTAAAATCTGATTTTAATCCCTAGGTTGTTAAAGGGTCTAAGTATAGTAGATTGGGGTAGAAATATGGGATAAATAAAATCACTAATTTGTAACATAATTGACATAGTTTGACATTTATAAAAATTACAATAAATGATGTAAACAAGTAATTAGTTGGAAATTGACTGAGATGGGAGATCTAAAGGTTAAAAACTAGGACATGAGCTATTTTTAGTGTCATAAATAAGATCTAGGTGTCAAAACATTTCTTGGACAATAGTTCCCTAATTAGATAGTAGCATCAATGGCACTAGTGTCCTTCTTCTAGTGTTAGTTTCCTTTTTGTATAATTATTCCAAACTTCTGGGTGCACCTAATTCAGAGTCTACCAAGCATATTCCTATGTGCATGAGTTTTGTATCCTATTGGTGAACTATTTTAATTAATTTTTTATGAAAACCCTAAACCTCCATGTTGTTATGGCATCTGATTGGCACAATTAGAAAAGTGTGATGTTAGTGGCATAGGATGGACATCTTCAACACCTTGCTATAATGAGAGTTTCATATAGACCAATACTTTGAGGAGGGATCAATCCCAATGTAGTTATCCCCATCTATGTGTTGGTACAAGTGTAAGTGAAGCTAGTATGAATGCCATCTTGAGTGATTTTGAGTGGATATTGAGATTGGAAATATGAATATTCTAAGCCTAGGATGGTTATAGATGGATGCATGTAAAATTAGGGAAGAATAGGGATTAATAACCTTGATTGTGCATAACTTGTTCTGAGTTAGTTTGTTATATTTGCATTTAATTTCCATCTAGTGAAAAATGGCCAAAAATTTGTGTATGTATATTGGTCTAGTGCTTGTGTGGGTCTTAAAATATGTCTAGGTTGATCCTAGGTGGTGGTTATTTTGAAAAGATATGTGTTGGTGTCCAAAGGTGGGAAAAGGATGATAATCCCAAACTAGGACACTAGAATCATTGGTACTACTATCCAAATTATTATGCTAGTGTTTAGGAGGTAGAACTTGAGGCACTAGGGGACAAGATGCTAAAGTGAGGGTCTGGGATTGATTTAGGGATGTTTATGGATGTGTCTATCCCTCATGAAGGATAGATAAGTGTCTAAATAGGCCCTAAGATAAGTCTAGGGCTAAGCTAGGGATGGGTAGTCTCAAGTAATACTCTTAGCACTCAAGTGTCATTTTAAGATGATTATAGCTATAAGGTATCTAATTATTCAAAAATAAAGGAATAACCTATTGTTTATTGTTATTATTAGCATAACCACTCAAATTATGTGTGTTATCAATGTTATTATAAGCAACTAAAATGCATTTTGAATCATAGGTTCTGATAATACATGATTTGTAGGAGCATAGGGATGATTATTAGGCATATATTTTAATGGCATTAGATTATAGATTGTATTTAGACTTGAATACATAGATCCTTATATTGGATTCATCAAAGGAGTGTTCTGCATAAGATCCTAGTTAATCATATGAATTTTTTTATATGTACTTGGTTGTCCTAATGACGGCAAGGTACCAACACCATATCCTTAAGGTACCATTTATTATTCATTAGTGACTCCTTAATTTTAGGCCAAGGATAAAGATGTAAGAGATATTTGGGTCGTCCTAAGGAACATAGAAGTCATGGGTTCTAGGGCCCTTAAGTATGTTTGTATAAAAGCAAGCTCAATATACATGTAGGGTTAATTCAACTTTTTTAGAACTTGTGAAAATGAGTATTGAAGACACTCATGGTCTCATTGGGCTCTCTATGGGTAGCCATAAATTGGTGATATAGTATGGTAGGGTCTATTGGTATCCTAAAGTGGTTAATGAAAATAGTCTCAAGGTCATCCCAAGAGGAGATGGATCCATCTAGGATACCCAAATACCAACTATATGTTGAATCATCTAGAGTGTAAGGGAATAGTCTACAAGTGACATTTTCATGTTGAACTTGAGTTATGATCAAGGCTTCCTCAAAGGTATGCATATGTTATTATATTTTTCTTACCCCATCATGAACATATATTAGGTAGAAGCTCTCCATATTTCTAGGAAAGTCTTGGAATGTTCACATGATAAGTACATCCTTGTAACTAAGAAAGATTGGCCATTATAGGGTTTTGAGGAAGAGAAAAAATTATAATGAAAGGAACTATAGTAGTGGGGGAGATATTGGTTGACAAAGTTTGTTTTGGATTAGACTTATCTTTATCAATCCTATTTAGCTTATGTATTGAGAGTTTCAATAGCTCAAATTCAACCTCCATCAACTTTAACCTTTTGACAACTCTTCTATTTTATAGTTTAAGAAACTTGAAGCATTCTTATCTAAGAAAAACCTATAACATATTAGACATGGTATGTATTCAATGAATTAGGATGGATCTGTAACTTGTCTTACTTAGTTAATTCCAAGATAAGATAAGGTAATATTACTAAATAACTCATTCATCTTACCAAGGTTGATCTAGTTGAATGTGTATGTATAATTGTATAAAACTATTTTTTTAGGAAAACAGTACAAAATTTGATTTTTAACTAAAAAGTAGGAAATATAATTTGATTAATATTTAAAAATGGAAATAATAAGATATTAAGAATGAACCTCTAGTATATAAAAATATAAACCAAGTTGATTTAGTTATTTTTCTAAGAGTGACAAATTATTTTTTGACTGGGTCGTCTAGGCAAAAAAAAAATCTTATAAAGGTAGGAATCAATGTTATTAAATAGAATGAAGCCAATAAATATATTATAAACAAATTGATGTAATAAAAATAGAATAAAAAACTAGATCGATCAAATAAATTTCATTTGGTAAAGCTAAAAATGTAAATATATTAAAATAAAAAAAAATTAAGATAATTGATTTAGATAGCTAAAATTGAGATATAAAAATGAACAAAATTGAACTAGTCAATCTAATTAGGAATATAAGATAATATAAATGAATAGATTGACAATTTCAATCTAGTTGGTTGAAACTAAAAATCCTACACATAATATATAAATGAGACCAATATGCTTGATCTAATTGAAAACCTACACACAAAAGATAAAATGTGATCAATGTGCTTGATCTAGTTGAAAATATGCATACAAAATATCAAACATGATTAAGAGGCTTGATCTATTTGAAAACATGTGTACATAATATAAAATTAGATCAATAGGATTGATATAGTTGATTTTAATTGAAATATTAAAAAAATATAATATTTAATTTCACGTTAATCTCAAAATAATGTATGCAAAAAATTAGGATAAATCTAAAAGTTGTGCTACTTAGTGAATTCTAAGATCAGAGAAGGTAATCTTGCCAAAAAAACTCATTGAATAGTTATTTATTTAGGACATGACCAATTTAGCTACACTAAACCTATCCAAGATATATCTTGATACATAACACCAAAAAATATGGTTTGGAAGCCTCTAAGCTAACGATACTATGAAATAACCATAGCTAAGCCTACAATACATAAAATAAATCTAATATAGTGATCATTAAAGCTTGTGGAACTATTGACTATTTTGACCAAAAGTTAAAATAATTCAACCTCATATAGTATAAAACTTGTATAGGGGATTATTAAGGTCTTATAGGGTGTGCCATAGTACTATATAGGGGCCATTTAATATGTCATTACCTTGATTACATCCATTTTAGGCCCTTATGCCATTTCTAGTCACTTAAGGTCATGGTTGGGCCATTTAATGAGGTTTGTATAGTTTCCATTGGTAGAAAAGTCTATCAATATGACTTTAAATTTCTTATATGTCATAATTTTATCATAGGTGGCATTATCTAACTAAAAATGTGCAAGTTCCTAAGTCAAATCAAGAAAATAGTTGAAAAAGGAAGAGTTTGGGTAGTTGTATGGCCTATGCAAGTGTTTTGGCATGTGTGAAAGGTTTTTAAATGATTATTTAGTGTCCCTAAGTTCACTTATACATTTTATCAACTTTTAAACTCCCAAATTTGGCCTAAAACCATTATACTCCATTTTTCTTCTTGGCATGTAAACTGGTCAATAAGTTTTCTCATGGTACAACTAGTAAGATAAGAATTGGTTAAAATCAATTTAATGGATGTTAATAAATTTTTTATAATTAATATTCATGGAATAATTTTTAATTTTAATTTCTCATGCTCTATGAACCATTGTTTAGAAGTTAACTGTTCCTTTCTACATGCTTATCCCCACACCTTGCAAGTTTCCACCTTATTTGAGCTTGTACGTATAATCCACATTATGAATTTGTTTTTGAGATATTTTTACATACATATATCATGTTTTATAGTCATTTTTAATATGAAGAGATGAGTTAAAAATCATAAATACTCCATTCTGCTAGTTTAATCTCCATGACTAGTTTACAGCTAGTGTTTCATCAATTACAGAAGGTCTTTGTTAATGTAGTGGTTTCAAGTAAAGGTTATATGATATTTTCATTCATATTATATCATAATGACCACCTATACTTCTATACTTAATATCAAAGGATAACATCAATGAATTTGTAGTCATATACAATACCTAATGGATTTTCCTATAAGTATCCATCTACAGGTAAGTAAAGAGAGGCCTACATAGCCATGGTGATGTAATGAGAAAATGTCAAGGTGGCTAAAAATTTTCCAAGATTAATAAACATTATTTAATGTAAAAATATTATAATTTGGATACATTTTAAACCAATTCTTTTCCTCACTACCCTATGACCTACATATCCACCTATAGGTATCCTAATAGAAGGGTGAACAATTGATATGAGGTGTTTGAAGTTTTTTTGCCTATTAATAAGGTCTTTAATAATGGATAGAACCATGTTAATCATTATGGATTCCTAATATTTGTGTTATAACCAACATATCATGCATATAGTCACACACCTTGTTGTCACCTATAAACCTTATACATATGCACCTCCAGGTGGTTCAAACAAACAAGGTAACATTGAAATATTATATGATTGGAATTTTTTGAACACTATTTAAGGCTTGAGCACATTTATAATGTTAGGTAGATCATGATGGAGCCATAATATGGAAAACAATTTTGAATTCATGCCCTTAAGTTAAGAAGGTTTCTTCAAGGATACATTACCTTAAAGTCTCAAAAAAAAAGTTTTCATCTTTCTTTTGGCCCTTCCATACTGAAATGAATGAAGTCTTATCAGGTATAGACATTTAAAACATGCATATATATCATAAGTTCAATTATTTGAAAATAAATTTTGATTATTTTTCCAAAGGAGTATGATGCTAGAAGACTCCCATTCAAAGCATCATTTCACAATAGAATGTCAATATTCTCTGTAGTGTTTCAGGTTCAAATGGTCTTTCAATATACTGAGATATAATGGAATCCTAACTTTTGGGTAAATTGATAATTTTGAAGGTAAATTACACTATTATTCTCAAAATATAATAAAATTGGTTTGATACTCAATACTTGATGTAGATCACCAACTATAGGTATCCTTTTGATCATAAAATGATAACTACAGTCTGACTGTAGTGTGATAGTAGGTTGAAACAAGTAGTTTGGATGTTGTAAAACTCCAATTCATGGTTGGTTTTAACCCAAATAGGTATGAATCAAGTTAAAATATTTAAATTATACCTTGGATCAAAGGATTTAGGGTCTAATACAAAATGTACCTTCAAGAATGCCTTTCCTGAGTGAGCACACAATACATTGTCTGTAGATTAGGACTAAGTTTGGAGACATGTGAGGAGTTGGTAGAAGAGTAGAGTGTTGAATATGTTTAGGAACACCTTGAAAATTATTTTAACCATTTTAAATTATTATTATCATAATAAAATATATTATGGAATGTTTCAACATACAACCTATAGACATAGACACAAACTCTATGAATAAGTCACTATCTAAAAGTATGCCTTAAGGGTTGTTGAAGGTGATAAAAGTATGATATATTTATAAAAATTGGTCTATAATACCCTCATGACTTATTTTACCCTCTCATACCTTAACATTTCTTGATCAAATAGGGGATATACCCTTTATTCTATTTTAGACAGAGGGTACTCCTAGGCCATCAAGTTTCCAGGATTGGTAAGTGGGTGATAAGGGAAGTGTTGAGGAATATTAGAGAATTGAAATAAGAATGTAAATATATGTTTTGATAATGAATAATCACATAGGAGGCCTTTTATTTATAAGGAAGCATGCAAACAAGGTTTTAGGCCCTAAATGTAGACTAGGCCTATTAGGCCTAAATCACGCCTAAAGCTTAATAGGGTCTCAATACCACTTCTAGGGTCAAGTGATTATTAAAATGATTTTTTTTACCTTCATGAGAGGGTAATAGAATGTTTAGAACCATTATTTTTAGAGGAGGTCATATATAAGTCATTTCCTATCTTAGAAACATGATAGGGTACATAAATTGTAGGGAAGATCTCAAGAAGGCATCTTTGGAAGCTCATACCAATATGAATGTTTAGCATGGGAACCAAAGGAATTAGGATATCTTGAAGAGGGTCATAAATAAGTTTATATTGGAATTTTTTTTAGGATTGAATTTCAAACTTTTATGAACAATCCTTAAGGTTGAAAACCACTTAAAACCCTCCAAAACCCTTGATAATGACCTAATGGGAAAGAAAAAGAAGAAAAGGCATCCAAATGAGTTTGTATTATTTGGAAATTGATTATTAATTATAGATGTCTCCCACAGTCTTCTTCCCATCAAATTTATTTGTGCCATATCTATATGACCATGGTAAAAATTTGGTTTTCCTGATAGTTTTTAATGTTTTTCAAGCTTAAGGGAGAGTTGAAATATGAGAATCACTTTGGGAGACCAAGTGGGACATAATATAACTCTTAATGCTCATTTTATGCTTCAAAAAATCACATAGGTACCTCTATAAGAACCTTCATTTTCAGAAGTCTAAATTGGCATTGTGAATGGAAGGTGATCATCAAGTGAGAAGGTGATAAATTAAAGAGGAAAGAATTTTAAGTTCTACCTAATGGATTTAGGAACATGAGAAATATTGACAGGTGTCATATCATCCCATGTATGGATTTTATTGGAAAATTGAAGTTCACTTGAATGACAAGTGTGAGGAATGAGTGAAAAAAGGATGATGGTGACTGTAGGTAGTGGGAACACCTAACCAAAAGAATATTAGTTATTAGGGACACATCTAATGCATTTTAAATCTTTTTCTTAACCCTATAATCATAGTTCACATGTGTCATTATTCCTAGTTTGTTGTGCAGTGCTAAACAGAAGCCAATTATGAATACAATTTTAAAGAAGCTAGTTGAAGAGTCCTACACCAAATTTGAGTAATTTTAATGCTTGAGGAGACATTTGTCCAAAGAGGAATTTCATGGTCTATTTCATACATCATTCCTCTATATATTTAAATTTATCTCTTTTATCTTGACACTTGTCCTTATGACTCTTGAGATTCATTCTTCTCTCTCCGTTCTCACATTCTATAAGTACTAGCCATTTTATCTCTTGTATACTAATTCCACACCATGTATGGTGAATCCTTACTAGTTTGATGTTGTATGTTCCATTTTAATATTACATGTAGTATATTTTTGAGTTTATAAACATCTTATCTAAGTGTGCAAAGTGATGTATGGTGAGGTCTAGTGATAAACACCTGTCCTTGTCTTCTTTTTATCCTTTCATGTTTAGTGCAAGAAGTTCCCATGCTAACAGGTCATATGGAGTGTAGTTAGTGTTTTTGATTGCATTAAAGTGTACAATTTCCCTTATTTTTTATAACTAACCTTTGGTACACTTACCTTGAGTAGTCTCATGCATATCACCTCCATATTGAAATACTAATGTTAGGATATTCTAGGACTTTGAAGCTAGTGTTTTAGTTCTTGTCTCTTAGTTCAATTAATATGATGATCTTGTGGATATATTTATGGTGTATCACTCCTTTAGATTAGTATCCTTTCATGCATAATTCTACTGATTTTCACACAAGTAATTATTTTGTGTAGGTGATAAGTATTTAAAGGTCAATTTAGGGAGCTAACCCTTAAACTTAGAGGTCTACCTCTACTATAGGCAACCCAAAATCCTAGAGGTATTCTAATGTTTCCCAAATTTTAGATTAGGCTTGAATAACCTCATCTAGGGTTCAAGATTTGGAGACAATAGTTCTAGTATGCCTGATGGGACCAAGGTCTAAGAGAGTGGAAATATTATTGGTGTGTCTTTCCTCTAATAAACTTTTAGAAGCAAGTAAGCTAACACCAAATGTGACTCTAAATGAAATATCCTAGTTGTAAGCATACTAGGTATCTCTTGTTAAAGTATTTGATTAGTTCTTGTATTTCATTTGACTCATGAGGTTGATATATATATATATATATAATGAAAATCCCAAATATAAACCTCCTTATCAACCTTATTATGATCTTTGTTACACCCCTCAATAGCCCTTTCATAATTATTATCAGTCCTATGTGCCATGGCAAATATATAGTCATCCTTTTCCTTCTCCATATGGACATCATGTTTTTTAAGAAGTCTATGAGGAAGCCTATCAATAATCCTATCAATAAATGATTTTCTATCAATCCCAATATGACCCCTACCAACCATACCATGATGCCTATCAACCTTGAAAGGATTCATATTAGTCTTACGATGAGGAATCGGATGATCCAATTGATTATACATCAATATATGATGAGGCAAGATATTAATTATTACAAACTTAAATCCAAAAAATTAAATTTGGCCTCAATCCCCATCATTACCCTCCTCCTCCTCCATCAACCCCATTTGATGTCAAATCTATCTTAGCACTCATGACAAGTTTGATAGATAGTGAAGATAATATGGGTACATGGGATAATGAGTTTTATGTAATCCCTAACCAGCTCATGGAATGGTTAATAGGTTTTATAAAAAATGGATGGATGTGTGGGAGGTATTTGAAGAAAAAACTCAATGGGATATCAAGGAGTAGTTTTTCTTGGTAAATATGTATTTATAATGCTTAATAGATAGGCTAAGGATTTGGGAAGATAAAGAGATTAAAATTGAACCTAAAATTATTGATGATCCTTAAGGAGGCTACGTGAAAGGTGAAACTCTTGTAAAAGAAAGCATATTTCCTATTTACCAACCTAATCTATCATTCCCCTATGAGCTCACTCAAGAAGTCCTTTTCCCCAAATCCATTCATAAGACCTTCACTACACCTCATATTCCATCTCCAACTCCAACCCATGAACCTATTCATCACCCTCCCACCTCATCCCTTATTTAAGGAGAATACCTTTTATGGGAAGCAAGAAAGGAAGAGAAAGCTCAAACCATTATTGGTCAAGAGGATGTTTCAAGTTATTATGAAGAAGAGATCACCATAAAGACTACCCTTGGTGAACATAAGTGAAATTCCATATTCTTGAATGAAGAGAAACATGTTGAAGGTCTTATTGTAGATGCACACAATGAATTATCCAAGGGAGAGGTGTTTGAAAAAGACCCCATACCTATTGTCCATGATGAAATAGCCCTTGAACATGACAGTCATGAGGAGAAAGACCTATGCCAAAAGTTAAAGACCATAAGTCAAGAGTTTGAGAAGATAGGTAAGGCTATTCCTCTTCTTAAGAATTACATATCTGATCATGAGGTTTTTGATGATCCTAACAAGCAAGAATTTGAGTGTTTTATTAAGCATAAATAAGAAGGTCTCATTAAGAATGAGGATAAACATCATGTCACTATTCAAGAAGCTATAGTCATGAAAGAATCAAATGAGACCAAGACATAATATGTTGTCCTTAAGGAGAATTCAACATCTCAACCTGATATTGAACCATTTTTAGATGCATTTGAGAATAACAAATACAATACTAATGACCTCATATATCAAGAACAGTAGGACCAAGAATATAAAGTGGAAGAGATGGTGGTTCTCAAGGACAAGGAAAACAATGATGGTTGGTAGTAGTAAATGAATATTTTTCAAGATCTTAAAGAACTTTTCCAAGTTAAGGGTCAATAACATAAGAGAATAGATAAATATTTTTCCATGGAAGACAATGATCAAGATTAGGTGGACTATGCAGATCTCCTTGATGATCTTAAATAACTTGTAGCTAAAAAGGAACTTGATCTAATTGAGAGCACCATGGAGTCAAGAATGTATGCCTTATTGAACCACCATTGGAGGTTGAAGTTGAGTATTCTTATGATAAATTTGAGGCTATTAAAATTCAATAGGATTTCACCTCCATAGGTGATCTACTTGTAGTTGCCTTGATTTCATTAAACATCATACCAAAGAGATTGCCAAACACCATGGAAAAGATGGAGGCATCAATGCCAAGGTTCAAATGGAAACATGCCTCATTCACTCTTTCTTTTCATGAATCAAGAAAGGTTTTAAACTTCCCCTTTGAACTAGTAGGAATAGTTTCTCCTAGGTTAGTTTTTATTTGAGTTAGTTTGTTTGGGTTTTGTGTGTGTGTTTCATAAGTGCACATGAAGCACAAGAGTGTGGTGTGTTGTTTTGTGTCTTATTCCTATTATTTATTATGTTTTAGTATATTTTTAAAGGCAAATTTAGTGTAATATCTATACATATGTGACTCCATATCCTAATGGATATGAATAAGATACTATTCTTTGGCATGGTTGGTTTGCCACCTATTAGAAATTACCAATAATGTTGATTATTTTGACCACTAGTCAAAATAAGTCAACCCCCTATAGTATAATTTTTTTATAATGGATTATTAGGGTCTTATATGGTGTGTCATAGTCCTAGATATGGGTCATTTAGTATGAAATTACATTGATTACATCCATTTTGGCCCCTTATGTCATTTTTATTCAATTAAGGTCATGTTTGGGCCATTTAATGAGGTTTATATGGTTTCCCTTGGTAGACAAGTGTATCAAGATGCCTTTCAATGTCTTATATGTCATAATATTTTCATAGGTGGTGACTCATAGTAGATTCACAATCTAATATACTTTTATTGAACTAAATGAACAAGCAGTGTTACAAAAGACATGTATCTTCTACTTCATTTAAATTTCAACCCGAGGATGTAAACTTGATAGGATGATGTCACTATATATGCATGCTTAATCTTCTAATTTGATATTTTTATGATTGTAATCTAAGATGCTAAAAATCATGCAAGAGAAAAAATATTGAAATTTAACACTCATACAAAACCATAAATTAAATGATTACACTATTTGTATTTGAAAGCTTCCTTAAAAAAATTATTTGTAAATCTAAAACTCACATAATTCAAAAATTAAATTCACAAAACATAAATGAAATAAATAACATGTTTATATAATTAATGGGTTGGATTGTTGCTTCAAGACTTCCAAATGGGACCCTTCCTCCTTTTGACTTCAACTTCAATCCTTCCTCTTAAAAAAATTAAATGGACTCAGAAAAAATTTATCATATTAATCAAATGCAACAAAGAATTACTACAGGGAAATTACAATAACAAATATATTACAAAATGTGTTTTTTCTATATTTCTCTAATTGATCTCTACTACCTCTCAACCCTATTTCTACATATATATACAATATGAGAGATTGTATTATATAAAACAAAATACATTCCAAACTAAGAAACATTTAACTATAGGATAACATAAATTAGTTCCTTCTACAAAGATTTCCATTCATATGGATCTTGCAACACTGCTTCAAAACAAACTAAGTTGTTTTAGTCTTGAACCAAATCTTTACTATGCTCCATTAAAGTTTTTATAATTTCTATGAGTCAGTTGAATTAGTAATTAAATTCTATTTGTCTATAGATTTAGCCATATAGTGGTTGTAAGATGTTTTTGTGTGATGGAATCCCTTTGCTACAAGATGGTACATGATATATATCTATTACTTCAAGAAAACTTAAACACATTATGAAGAAAAAAATATTGTATTAAAATATAAATATTATACACTTGATTCCAAGATAAAAGTATAACTATTCAAATATATATGAGAACATAATTCCATTCATAAAACATGGTTGTCTAAGGATAAAAACTTATGGAAAATAGTTCATAAACATGATAAACAATAAGGGTATGGAAAATGAGGACAAAAAAATGAAAATTCTAGGGCTCATCACACCCCCCAACTTAAGACTTTGCTCATCCTTGAGCAACAATCTTACTCATTTCAAACTCATAAATAACTCTAAACTTTACAGGCTCAAAGGCACCATTGGATAGATGGGCATAAAATCCATGTCTTTATTCAAATAGCTGCCAATTCCTAACTTCCTTAGTTGCATCTAATGGAGTTTTATCCTACCAATCTGGAATGGGGTACCAAAATAGAGGAGTCTAGAATCTATATTCAACAACTTTGATCCAAGGTCTCTTGCAAGTAGAATATATCTTATTACTCTATCAAATGATTCTTTTAAATTGAAAGGGGAGTGTGGATCTTTCCTCTTTAGCTCAAGAGTGAGATAATTCAATATTTATATGTAGGATTCTCTTGTTGAAGGTAGAATAAAATTTCTCAACCCTATGCATAAATTTTGAGATTCTTCACTATTTTTGGTAAACCAAGCCCTTAATTCCTTCAATAGCATAATGTTATCCCATTCTACCAATATAATCTCAAGTGTTTCCAACTTTTCTATGATAACCAATTGATTTTCTCTTTACTTTTTCCTATATTCAATCATCTCTCCTCATCTCCTATGCTCATTCAAAAGATATGTTGAAAATTTCTTTAAAAGGACATCTCTAACATACAAGTTAGGATTCCATTCCTTGTTATGTGGCACAACATAGTTATGAATATAGAACTCACACAATTATGTTTATTCCTCTTGTGAAATTTATTTACATAATTAAAACAAAGAGAGAAAATTGATTACTTCACATGGCATATCACAATAAATTATCATGAACTTAAACTAGTGCCACTATTCTTCAAGATAAACTAAATATACCCATGTAGGAGGCCTGCAGTCAAGGACTACTTAAGTAAGATTAGCTCGATCATCAAATTTTTGTCATCGTTTGGAGATATTTTCTTCTTTAATCTTGAAATATTAATTTAGTTTCTTATTTTCCTTTATTAATGATCTAAAACTTTCACACTGGATGTCTATCCATCTCATTAATTCAGAAGATAGTAGTTAAAGAATTATACTTGACTACTTGGGTAGTTATGGGCTTTGCCTTCTTCTTTTCTGCTACAGGAAGCTATAAAATAATAGCTTCAAGATGGATCTATACTAAGGGTTGAAGCTAAGAATCTACTTTAGTAAGTACATCTAGTCCACCTCCTGATTGGTCCTATAGCTTTTTTCTTAGTCATTCTATTTCCTAAAGGGCTTGCTCCAAAATAAGCATTTTTGCTTGTATAGAGATTTCCTCCATTTTTTCTACCTATGTATGTATTTTCATTGGTTCTTCTTAAAAAAATTTAGGGTTGTCCTAATTGATCTATTTAAATTTCTTTCTTGATAACATTCTTCCTTATCAGTCTCTATTTCATCAAAACTGTATGCTTCAAGTGTGTCATGATTGCTAGTAGTTTGTTCTTCTTTAGACTCCTCATTGATTTATATAATAGAAGGTTTAGTTATTGGTTGTACTATCATATTTACTCTTATTATATGGGAACTTTAAGGAGTATATGTTACCTTGGCCTTTTTAAGGGAAGGTAAAAGCTCTTCTTTAGATTCTTTAGAGTCATGTTGGAGGATGAGTTTCCTCTTCCTTCTTCTGGGTTATTTAATTGTTGAAGCCTCCTATATGAAGTTTTTCCTTTATTTAGTTTCTTGTGTGAATTCAAGAGGGTCCTCTTATATAGATTATTGTATGACTACAAGAGGTTCCTCTTCTACAGCTTCTTGTGTGGTTGTAGGAGGATCCTCTTTTATAGATTCTTATGTAGCTACAATAAGTTCTTATTTTAACTCCATGTATTCTTCTACTTCCATTTCCTCTTATACACTATATATTATTATTCATATTCCCCACTATCACTTTCTACATTTCTATGTATTTGAATAAATTCTTCCCAACTTATATTGGGTCTAGTCCTTTGTAGGCAGTCTTGAATAACTATCTAAATTTAAAAATGATGAGAGAGAAATTTAGGAATACCTTTTTTGAAATGCCTTAACCATTTGTGTGATCATGTTAAATAATAAATTGGGAACATTTATCTCAATACCATGTTGTAAATGGTTCATTAATTTGAAATGAACACCATATAGCATCAAATATCTTCCTTCATAAGATGAAATATATGTAGATGAATACAACAGTTTTTGCCCATCTACCCAGTAATGATAAACATGAAGTTACCTATTTTAAAGTCTCTAATATTTCATTTCATATAATGGATTTATACCTCTCTACATTAGAATCAAAATTCTCTTTCCATAATTCTCCTATTGAGGGTAGTCTATTTACTCTGCTAATGGTGGTTTTAGTTAGCTTTATCTCCATTCCTTTCACTATTACCAAATTATTATACAATGAGCCAAAAAATTCTTTTCCAATTCCTTAATCAAGAGCATTTATCCTCTCAAAATATTTATCCCACCTTTCATTCTAAAATAGGACCAAGATATTTGGGTTATTGATTAGAGGAGAGATATTGAGTGGCTCATGCTTGAGTAAGTCCCCTCTCATACTTTAGGATGGAATTTTGGTTGGAGGGTTTGTGCTCTTGTATTAAAGGTTATGTAGATTTTGGTAGAATGTTGGATATTTGATTTGAAAGAGAGATAATCTATTTAAATTATGGAAAATCCTCCCAACTTAAAATTATGACTTGTCCTCAAGAGGCACAATTGACATGCACAAATGAATTTTAGAAACAAAAGAGGCAAATGAAGAATCATTTAATGGTCTCGTCAATTATCAAAAAAGAAGACTTCTCAAGATGACATGAGTAGGTGGAGATATGGTGGCATTTAATATAATTAAGACCCATAATCTTAGAGAATAATTAAAACTAATGAAATGAAATAAGTACAAAATAGTTAACTTAATACTTTTAGGAGTACCTTATCATGAATGCATGAATGATTAGTTGAAGTGGTAGATGTGAGGTTTTACTAGCATGTGTTAGCCTTTGTTCAAAAGCAAAAATGTTTTTCAAAAAAATAAATGTATGATGGAGTGATAAAAATTCATCCAACAATGAGAAATGCTTTTTATGTCAACAAGAAGTGTCTACATCAAAAATAATTATAGTATAGTAGAAATAATTTCATCCTGTAGAAAAAAGAAAAATGTATTTTTTGTTTTATTCCGAAAGAATGAATCTGCAAGCAAAAACATAGGAATATAAAAGTTTTATTACTGTAGCTTTTTTGTTTTTATTTTTTAAAGATTTTTTGGTCCCAACTCAACTAGAAGTGTAGAAACCTAAGAGTTAGGATTTTATTCAACCTAAACCAAGCCATTATGAATGGCTTGTTCTTGGCTGTAGGAAGCTTTATTATTCTTAGAAAATATTGGAAAAGGGTTAACAAAAATACCCTTCAATTGTAAGAATAGGTTGGTTTACTTTATGAAGAAGAGATGGATGTTATTCTTCAAGAAGTTAGAAAATGAGTCTTTTTGGAAAATAATTTCTTGTATATCTTGAGCCTGTGGCCATTAACAAGTAGCTAGAACTGAATGAATTCAATGGTCATTAGCTTTACAACTCTATTGTTAAAAACTTACTCAATCTCATAAGGCCCAATCCATCTAGACTAAGACTTTTATTTATGATATTTTTATTTAGAGTCAAAAAGGAGTGCCCAATCACTAGGTTGGAAATTCTTAGTCTTGATGTTCCTATCATACCAACCTACTCATTGTCTTTTTACTACTTTAGTGTGATGAAGTGCTTCCTTTCTAAGTTTATTAAGTGAGTTTAGCTACATGATCCTATCTTTTTGAGATTGGGAAAGGCCCAAACCCACATCAAGTTCTATCATTAATGGTTTATTCTCATACTCAATGGGTAGAACAAGATTTTTACCATTAACTAGTTCATATAAAGTGAAACTAGTTGTGGTTTTCTAGGTGATTCTATAAGTCTAGACTGCTTCCAAAAGATGAGTTGAAAAAAAAAGTATGCATGTTGATAGTATTAGTGAGTATATTTTCTAATTACCTATTTGTAGCTTCCACCTAACCATTTGAATAAGGATGTTAAGGGGTGGAATTTTTGTATCTAATTTCATATTCCTTTACCAAGGTAACTGTGACATTTGATCTAAAATGAGGTCCTTGGTCTGTGACTAGTTTTCTTGGCACTCTATAGTAGGTGAATATTTATTTATACAATAGATCAACTACTTTCTCATCTTGGGCATGGGTTAAGGCCTTGACCTCAACCCATTTTGTGACATAATCAGTGCACACCATTAGATATTCCTTTTTATTAGATTTAGGATCTATGGGAGCTATAAAATCAAGTCTTCACTTGTCAAAAGGTTTTAGAATAAGTTGTGACTATAATGGAATTTTATCATAGTGAGTGGGTTTTCCCATACATTGAAATTTATCACATATGTGGGTATACATCATGGCATCCTTATGCAAGGAAGGCCAATAATATCTGGTAGTAAGTATTTTCATAGCAATCAATTTGATAGTAAAATGACCCCCACATGGTTCATCATGGTGGGATCTAATAATTTCATAGGATTCATCTTCTAGGATACATCTTCACATAACTAAATATGGTCTAGTAATAAAGAGATATCATGTAATCCAAGAATAATGTCTGCTCTTTTGGATCAAATGTTGTCTTTCTCTAGGTGAAAAATGTTATGGTAGTGATCTTGTAGTAAGATAGTTAGAAATGTCTACAAACCAAGGAGATTGAATAGTTAATGAAAAAAAATAATCATTAGGAAATGAATCATCAACCATAAAACTTTTCTCATCATTTTTTAGTTGAGATAGAAAATATTCTATGACATTACCCTTACCTAGTTTTTCCATAATGATGTTGGCAATATGATTATCATTGATGTCAAAAGGGAGATTATTAACATTATGTATGTCATTGATGTTCACAGATGAGTATGGTGATTTAAGTATGTGTAAGGGATCCTATTAAAGATCAAGTATGAATGGAGTTCTTGTGATCATGAGTGGAATTAATCTAGTTCTTTATTTTGTCTATATAGATATTTTGGGTCTAGTGGTAGAAAATTTGAATAGTATTTTTTTTGACATCACCTTTGCCACATGTGGATGAGTCTAGGGGAGTTGGTCATATGGTCATGATCAAATTATTCCCTAGTTTTTATGTGCCAAATTTTAAGTCATGCAATGAAGCATGGTCAAATATATGAGGATGTAAAGTTGGCTACTCAAACATAATTCACTAAGTTTTCATACCTAAATTTACAAAAGGGTTCCAACTGAGTCAAGTAAGCATGTTGATGAAATTATAATTTACAAACATAGAGGTGTTAGGATAAAATGATCATATGGGTTTATTAATTTTTGTGCTTAGTTTCTATGCACTAAATCTTAGGTCATGTGATGTAGTGAGACAAAAGATATATATGTGCAAAGTTAGGATCCCAGGAATTTTGATAATGTTTTCCCACACTTAGTCTAATTTTCATATGTCAATAAAATATGAGAAGGAAATTTGATGATTTTATATCTTTCACGTATGAAGGTTTCAGGAGAAGAATGATATATTGATATAATCCCCTATGTGAGAGGATATTATGCACCAAATTTTAAGTCATGCAACTAATCGTAACAAAAGTAATGCAAGAACAAAGTTGGCCTTTCAAGAAATTTAACACATAGTTCACTCTATTGTAGAATAATCTAAGTGAGAATAATAATGGAATTATATCTCACACATGTGAAGAATTCAATAAAAAATGATCATATGGGTTTGTTTAGTACTATGCCTAGTTTATATGGTCCAAATTTCATAACATGTGGTTAAGCAAAGCAAAAGATGTGAAGGTGAAAATTTGAACTTATAGATAGATTGCAATGGTTCCCATAATTAGTCATATTTTCACAAGGTAATGTTCGATCAACTCTCAAAGAGATCAATGAAGTGTGTTTGCTCTAAGATGATAGGATGTAGTGAGATGAAGGCAAGTGGTGAAAGTTTAACATTAAGCGGAGATAAAGTTTGAGCTTGTCAAAAGATAAAACAATGAATGGATGATCATGCAATGAATAGCTAATAGAATGAGTGAACTCAATGGAATATATCTCTTGATGTTTATCGACATAGAGGTGATTTAAAAATTGAGCTAGTTTGATGAGATTAATAGAGCATATTCATTCTAAAGACTCAAGAAGTAGCGAGATAAAATTAAGAGATTGAGCTTTAACCATAGATAGAGATAATGTTCATCAAACTTTTGAGATATAAAGATATAATGGATACATTTTAAATTTGGAACATTACAGCTTAGAATCATACAAGAATCCAAGAGAGAGTGTGAGCCTATAAAAACTTGATCTAATTGACACATTTTAAAGTTGAGAAAATTGAATGTGGATCATTGGATCATGGAATGAAACTTAAAGGTTTATGGTCAATATTTAAATATATGTTCATCCCAATGGCCAAGTGGAGGAACTTATATTTAAGCCATAAAATATGACACAAACAACAAAATTGATCATTGTAATTGATCAAATTTATGTAATATGGCATGTGCATCAAAACTAGAGCCTAATATATGCTAAAAATAGTAATGAGACCAATAATCATGGTGGTGAAGCATGAGTTCAAGATGCAAGAAACTGGAAGTCAAAAATAGGAACTAAATTCCAACAAAACTAAGTGTGGTGTGTTAGCAAACTAGTGTGATCATAGAAAATATATAAACCCTATATCAAATGCATATATATATTCCATCTAGGATACATTAGAAGTTATTAGTGTTATTGAATTATGTTTAATAGATAAATATAGAGACATAGAGATAGATGGATATAGAATAAAAAAGAAGAGATAAATGTGTAGGGCATGAGCAGTTACAGACTAGACCTATAATAGAGAATTGAACTAAATTCATTTATGAATCAAAAATTATAATCTAGATTTGTAGCTATATAGAAGAATCTTATAGGTAGGTGCCATTAGACAAGCTAAGTTGGTTCTCAATTAGGGAGTTGGTGCTCTTAAATTAGGGGATTGGTGTCTTCTTAGTGTTGGTATCCTTAAACATTGTAACCAATGAGGTTCCTTATTATGAGGCTAGATTATAATAGTAGATTCTAGTAGCTATTCTCATGATGATTTTTCCAATATTTGGTTTTACATAGTATATTTAGTGTTATGTCTATTTGTGTGCATGTGATCTTTACATATATATTTAATCTACATTAAAATTTTGAAAAAAGACTAATTTAATCAATATATTGATTCACCCCCCTCTTGATAGATAGTTGTGTTTTAATAATTGGTATCATAACCTAGGTTACTTAGAATAAGCTTAATCAGCTCAAGTAAATCGTCGATGATGAACACAAATGGCTAGTCAAGAAGGTTCTTTCTCAAACAAAGTACCTCTCTTTGATGGATCAAACTATGTATTTTAGAGCATTAGAATAGAAGCATATTTATCTTCATTAGGGTTTTATGTATGGATGTCTATTATAAATAGATATATATCTCATGCTAAATATTATACTGATTATGATTTAAGTAAGGCATATGAGAGCAATGTTAAGGCAAAGAATGTTATCCTTTATGGATTAACAAATTCATATTTTGTCAAAGTGATGCATTATAAAAATTCACAAGATATATAAAACAAATTAAAGATCATCTATGAAGGTGATGACAAGGTAAAGCAGGATAATATACAAACATTTAAAGGCAAGTTTGAAATAATTAAAATGAATAAAGAAAATAAAATTATAGACTTCCTCCATAGATTGTATGAAATAGTCAATACAATCAAAAGCCTTGGAGAAGAGATGAAATAATTATTCATTATCAAAAAGGTCCTAAGATCTTTACTACCTAGTTATGACCCTAAAATCACTACAATAGAGGAATCGAGAGATCTAGATAAACTCACTATTGATGAGTTGCATGGAATCTTCACTACCTATGAGATGAGAATGGGAGAAGCATATACTTTCAAGAGAGAAGTTGCATTCAAATCATCCAAACTATTAAAGGTAGAAGAACCTACATCCATATCTGAGGAGATTGATGAAGAAGAAGCCAACTTTGTCAAAATATTAAGAAGAGGGTCTAGAAAGTATAAAGGTAAGCTACCCTTCAAATGCTTTAACTCTGGTAAAGTAAGACATTTTGCTTATAAATGACCTTATTATAAGAAGGATAACTCTAAGTAAGAATTGGATAGTAAAAAGGTGAAACCTCACTATTCCAAGAAGAAGAACTTCTTACAAAATGAGAAAGGCCTATACACAAAAGAAGACAGTGATTCATTAGATGACAATGATAGTTTTTTATGATTATCATGATTGTGTTTTTGTGGTCGTGGAAAAATAAGTAGTATTCATGACATTAAGATCAACTTCTATGGATCAAGAAAAAATTGAATACTTAGATGAAGAAGGAGAAGGAGAAGTGGATCTAGAGTTTGAACTCATCTATGATTTAGAGGAAATTGACAAGTTGAAAAAAGAAATCTCAAAATATAAGAATCTTGGATAAAAAGAGATTGAGAAAACGTCTAAAAGTATTGAAATTTTTGAACAGATGGTGGTTATCCTAAAGACACAAGTTGAAGAGACTAGAATAGAAGATTTAGTCAAATTTAAACTACAATCTAAAATTGATGAGTTCATGAAGTTAGAAGCATAGATAGTGGCTTTGAAAAAGAAGTTGAAAAACCTAAAGATCAAATAGACAAAGGTTTGAAGTTGAAAGGAGGATTAGACATTATTGATGATTTGATCTACTCTCAAAAGCCTTCAAAAGAGAGATCTAGTCTTGGTTATGAAAAAGGAAAAAGTTCTATAACTAGTATATTTACTAAGCTATATGACAACTTCAAAGTAGAAGGAGATTTAGTAGAAAAGAAAGAGAAAGATTGCAAGGATACAAATAAAGACACAAGCATAATTGATATGAAGAAAGTTGAAAAAAAATCCTAAAGAAAATAAGAAGACAAAGGTAATTGATGCAGATGGATACACAAAAGTGAGAGACTTGAAGAAGCCAAAGTTTAGAAGAGATCCTCATATTACACAAAGAAATTATATGACTAGGTATTCCTCATCTTTATATGGTTATTGTTATACCTATAATCAGCTTGTTCATAAGGTTATTTAATGTATAATTGTACCTAAAATGAGAACAAATTTTATAAGTAGAAATTCAATTTCTCCTTTATTAGATACAACTATAATATGCTATAATTGTAATTATTTTAGTCACATAGTTAAACAATGTATAACAAACTTTATAAGACTAAAAACACAAAGTAACAAGAAAGGCATGCCTCCTAGTGTGAACAAAGGTTCATAAGTCTCTAAAAAGGTTGAAAATAAGCCAAATAAGAAACCCAAAGATGTGTGGAAAGTGAAAGATCAATCTATGATTGCTCAAACTGCACTTCATGCCAAGGAACATAATTTATGGGTAATAGACAATGGTTTCTCAAAACATATGAATAGTTACAAAGTCAAGTTCATCAAACTAAGTAAATTTAAGGAAGGATTTGTGAGCTTGGGATACAACACTGTAGTAAAGATCACAAGTAAAGGAACCTTAAACATAGATGGAAAATTGCCTACACATGATGTACTTTATGTTGAAGGATTGAAACATAATATGCTAAGTGTCATACAAATGTGTGATAATGGATATAAGGTCACATTTAATGTAAAAGGATGCAAGTTAAGGAGATTTAGGAAAGTAGTTACTAAAGGGAAAAAAATTGAAAACAATATTTATAATCTTGTTGAAGTGAATGGTAATAGCTTCCTGATAAGAAATATTGATGAGATTTGGTTAGGGTATAGAAGAATGGGCCATGTCAATTTTGACAACCTGGTAAAGGTAAGATCAAATAATTGTGTCAGACACTTGCCTAAGATAACCAAACCTTCAAACACTACTTGCAAGGAATGTCAACAATGCAAGTAGACAAGGGTCAGATTTTAAATAAAGGAGTATGCAACTACAAAGCCTTTAGATTTCGTTCATACTGATATTTGTGGTCCTACTAAGACAAGAGGATCTAAAGGATAAAGAAACTTCATGTTATTTATAGATGATTACTCAATAATGACACAGGTAACATTTTTTAAGGACAAGTCACAAGCATTTTATATATTCAATATCCTTAGGGCCATGATGGAGAATGAGATTTGATAAAAAAAAAATTAAATGCTTAAGATCTGATAAAGGTATAAAATTCACCTCAAATGAGTTCATAGAGTAATGTGAGAAGCATGAAATCAAAAGACATTACTCTACAATAAGGACTCCATAATAGAATGGAGTTGTTTAAAGAAACAATAGGATAATCAAAGAGATGGCCAAAATAATGTTAGAGGACAAGTTACCTCATGCATACTAGAAAGAAGTAGTCCAAATAATAGAATATATATTGGACAGAGTTCACTTGAGGCTGAATGGTGATAAAGCTCCCTATGAAATATGGTATGGAAAGTCTACCTCTGTGTAATATCCCCAACCAGTAGGGACTATTAAAACTCAAATAGCTCTGATATATAGCAATAAAAGCTCTGATACCACTGTAATATCCCTTCGAATATCAAAACAAAGCTCCAAATTGCTTATCTGAATTTCTGCAAAATATCTTCAAATAGATGAATAAATCACAGTATAATTTCTTATTTATTTGCTCATAAGCTTACAATTTGAGATCCTCTGTTAGGTATACAAAGAATATCAAAAGTTCAGCCTTATAGCCTGAATATTCCGCGAACTGGGTTGAATCTGGCACGTCTCGGCCTGCTGTGTAAAAAACACAGTCGCTGACGTCGGTTATACTGCCATCGTCGGTCGACCTGTAGTGGTCCCCTTGCCGACGTCGGTGATGAGTCGACCGATGTCGGTCTCTGTAAGTCTCTGTTCGCCGATGTCGGTACCTGAACTTCTTGTAGATGCGTACAGATTTTCACGGATCTGTACGAAATTCGTACGGCCGCTGATATAACACACCCTGTATGCCTGATCCTGATCTGTAGAATTATGGGCTGACACAAAAGATCTATATCTGGATAATTCTTGAATCAAAAACCCAAAATAAAGAAAATACCTGTAAACCCTTGTGATAGCTTCTGAGTGAAGTTATCTCTCAAATACCTGTAATACTATGATAACTTCTGGGTGAAGTTATCTCTCAATTCGGCAATAGATCGGCTGATCTTTCACAACCTCTGAATCGCACACAATGAAGAGTTGACATTCTTCACTGCAATTGGAATCCTGGAACCCTTGGCTCAGTCTTCACAGAAGAATTTCTTAACAAGAATCAATATCAAAATAATCATGGATACAAACTCTCTTCCATGAGAGATTCTTATACACCTCCAAAGGTGTGCTTGCTAAAATTAGATTCCCTTAAATTAGACTGGGGCTTCCTTAATTTAGAACTAGGGTCTTAAAATTAGACCAATTCTTAAATTAGAATGAGGATCCTAAAATTAGACCCAATAATAAATAATTAATAATTAATAATTAAT
Organism: Torreya grandis; assembly: GCA_037957365.1. Lineage (NCBI taxonomy): Eukaryota > Viridiplantae > Streptophyta > Pinopsida > Cupressales > Taxaceae > Torreya > Torreya grandis. Next base: position 1,882,586 of record JARHVA010002289.1, on the reverse strand, counting down.
TAATAATTAATAATTAATTAAAATTGGACCAAATAATTAATATTTGATTAAATCAATCAAATATTAATATCTCCTTTAATTCATGTCCTAAAGAGCCCAAACGAAAGCCAAGCCCAGCTCCATCAAGACCCTCTATCCACCTCATCAGCCTACGAGGGTCGCATAATAGGCTAATCATCTACTCTGCACATGTCGACTAGAAAGGGGACATGACAATCCGCCCCTCCTAAAATTGCTTGCCCTCAAGCAATCGCTGAATACCTAGATCCCAAATGAAGTCTCGATCTACAGTGCTGTCAACCAACACAAACTCCAGGTCCTGTCCATCACCACTCTCATCCAATGGCGTCACATCACCTCTGTCTCCTGTACGCATATCGTCATCAACATGTGACCCCCCTGTAAAAGAAAGCTGAGCCTCTACCACATGTGCTGACTCTTGAACTGAACTCACCTCAAGACAAAGCTCATCCTCATATCTCTCCTGTGTTGGTGCCAATGTGCCCTCATCATCGCACTCTATCATGTCATGTAGTATAGGCATCTCCATCCGATGAAAAAACATATGCTTGAAGCTGCTGCCCCGTATTGCCTTAAGAATATGTGTTTTCCCATCAACCTGAAAATGAACCTCCATATCTTTGAGGTGAAGAGTAACTTCCTCAAATGAATGAAGCCACTTCATACCCAAGACTAATTCTATGTCCCCCATGTTCACTACAAAATAATTAGCCTTGAACTCATAGTTGTTCAAGCGCAATGGGAGATCTCTAATCATGCGCTCACACCTAAGAGTGTGACCATCGGCTACCTTAACTCTAATCCCCTCAAAATCTTCGGTAGTGAGTCCACGCTCCTCCACCAATCTGGCATCTATGAAATTATGTGTAGCTCCTGTATCAAGAAGGGTGGTAACCTTCTGCCCTGCCAAAACTCCACGGAGTCTGAATGACTCATCCGACTGAATGCTGGATAGGCGTGCCTCCTGTATATGAAGCTCTAAATCTGCCTCTGCCTTAGGCTCTGAAGCCTCTGCCTCCTTAGAACTATCCTGTTGTTCAGAATCTTCTGATTCCACATCCTCATAATATGCCCACATCACACGATTTGCTTTGCCCTTAGGCCTCAGAGGGCAATCGTGATGGATATCATATGGACCTTTGCAGTAGAAGCAAAGCTTCTTCCTACGTAGATCATTAAGCGCCTCACGATCCAAAGGTGGTGCTGCTGGATTGGCCTTTGAATCATTTTTAATCCCAAATTTATCTATGTTAAAGTCTGGTCTCTCTGTATCCCCGTTGGAGTGCTTATGGTCTCTAGATGAAGAAGTACCTCTGGAGTTAGATCTACTTGATGGGGCTGCCATCTCCATATTGCGCGCCTTCTTCATAGCTTCCTGTAATGAAGGAGGATCAAAGCCTTTGATCCAACCTCTCAATGGTTCTGTCAATCCCTCCATGAAGAGTACTATTAGTCGCCTCTCTGAAATGTCAAGAACCATGACTGATAACTTCTGGAAGTCACCAATGTATGACTCTAGACTGCTGCTTTGGCGCAACTGTGCCAACTCTCAGAAATAGGACTCTGGATCCCTCCTATCAAAACGCTCTACCAGCCTGTCCACAAACTCCTGATAAGAAGTGATCCGATCATGATGGAGTATCACCATCCCATGGTGCCACCAATCGTGAGCTACTCCCTCAAGATGTAGTGTTGCATATCTGATAGCATCTTCCTCACCCATTGGTCGCAATGTGAGAAATGTATCCAGCTTACTAACCCAGGCCTGTGCTGTCACCTTACCACTACCATCAAACGTTGCTAGTGTGAGCCTGCTCGTAGCCTGCTTCAAATCATTGTTCTGGGGCCTTGGTCTCCCATTCTGTCGACCTCGATAATGTTCTTTCCTTTGTGTGAGGAATCGGTCAAAAGTAATCATCTCCCTGACCACAGGTGGTAATGACTCCCACTCTTCAGTCGCTGCCCTAAGTGTGTCCGTAAATGCCTCCTCATGCTCCTCACCTGCTATCACCTCCTCTGCTTCCTATCTCACAAAGATAGGCCTAGTAGGCCTATTCGCTGTACGAGAAACAGTCCCATGGCCTCACTGTGATCCTGCAACACTCCTGACATCTTCACGGTGTGGGGAATGTCTCCTCAGAGAACCCAATCTTGGCAGTGCTACTGCCAACTGCTGTAATACCTGGTTATTCTGCCTTTGCCCTTCTCGTAGTTCTCTAAGAGTAAGTAAAACCTCTGGATCATCTTGGTCTCTCGGATGGTGAGGAATATGGGCCCTGCCAATATCATCACCCATGTCTTCCAGCGGTTGTTCTAGAACTTGAGTACCTTCAAGCAAAGCTTTACTGCGTGTGTAATACCCGTGTGGTCGCAACTCTTGTGGCTGCATAAAATTTCTAAACCCTCAGGATGGCAGGATTTAGCTCTGATACCACTGTAATATCCCCAACCAGTAGGGACTATTAAAACTCAAATAGCTCTGATATATAGCAATAAAAGCTCTGATACCACTGTAATATCCCTTCGAATATCAAAACAAAGCTCCAAATTGCTTATCTAAATTTCTGCAAAATATCTTCAAATAGATGAATAAATCACAGTATAATTTCTTATTTATTTGCTCATAAGCTTACAATTTGAGATCCTCTGTCAGGTATACAAAGAATATCAAAAGTTCGGCCTTATAGCCTAAATATTCTGCGAACTAGGTTGAATCTGGCACGTCTCGGCCTGCTGTGTAAAAAACACAGTCGCCGACGTCGGTTATACTGCCGTCGTCGATCGACCTGTAGTGGTCCCCTTGCCGACGTCGGTGATGAGTCGACCAATGTCAGTCTCTGTAAGTCTCTGTTCGCCGATGTCGGTACCTGAACTTCCTGTAGATGCGTATGGATTTTCACAGATCTGTACGGAATTCGTACGGCCGCTGATATAACACACCCTGTATGCCTGATCCTAATCTGTAGAATTATGGGCTGACACAAAAGATCTATATCTGGATAATTCTTGAATCAAAAACCCAAAATAAAGAAAATACCTGTAAACCCTTGTGATAGCTTCTGAGTGAAGTTATCTCTCAAATACCTGTAATACTATGATAACTTCTGGGTGAAGTTATCTCTCAATTCGGCAATAGATCGGCTGATCTTTCACAACCTCTAAATCGTACACAATGAAGAGTTGACGTTCTTCACTGAAATTGGAATCCTGGAACCCTTGGCTCAGTCTTCACAGAAGAATTTCTTAACAAGAATCAATATCAAAATAATCATGGATACAAACTCTCTTCCATGAGAGATTCTTATACACCTCCAAAGGTGTGCTTGCTAAAATTAGATTCCCTTAAATTAGACTGGGGCTTCCTTAATTTAGAACTAGGGTCTTAAAATTAGACCAATTCTTAAATTAGAATGAGGATCCTAAAATTAGACCCAATAATAAATAATTAATAATTAATAATTAATTATTAATTAATAATTAATAATTAATTAAAATTGGACCAAATAATTAATATTTGATTAAATCAATCAAATATTAATATCTCCTTTAATTCATGTCCTAAAGAGCCCAAACGAAAGCCAAGCCCAGCTCCATCAAGACCCTCTATCCACCTCATCAGCCTACGAGGGTCGCATAATAGGCTAATCATCTACTCTGCACATGTCGACTAGAAAGGGGACATGACACTCTGTTAAGTATTTTAGAGTGTTTGGAAAAAATGCTACATTAGGAGAAATGAGAACAAATTGTGAAGCTTTGAATCAAGATGTGATGAAGGAATATTTCTTATTTATTTCACCCAAATTAAATCCTACATATGTTACAAAAAAAGCTTACACAAGATTGTATAGAGCATCAATGTCAAAGTTGAATATGGCTTGAAATATGTCAAACCTGACAAAGAAATCTATATTGAAGAATTAGATTTTGAGGATAAAGTAGCTAATGAAGATCACATGAAATATTTGTTCAAAAGGATCATCCTAAAGAGAAAATTATTGGCAATAATAATGGAGTTTAGACAAGGAGAAGATTTTCACAAAATAAGGAGCAAGTAAGTTTTACTCTAATGTCTGAAATTGAGCCTAAGAGCTATGTTGAAGCCATTAAGGATGAGAATTGGATACAATACATAGAATAAAAACTAAGACAAATTGAAAAGAATTAAACTTGGAAATTAGATCCAAGACCTACAAACAAAAATCTAATAGGTATAAAGTGGGTCTTTAGAAACAATATCAATGAGGATGGAACTATCATAAGAAATAAGGCAATATTGGTGTGTAAAGGATATGCACAAGTTGAGGGCATAGATTTTGAGGAAACATTTATTCCAATTAAAATATTGGAAGATATAAGAATGTTTCTAGCATTCTCTATTTATAATAAGTTCAAAGTCTATTAAATAGATGTCAAGTCTATTTTATTGAATGGGAACCTGAAAGAGGAAGTCTACATAAAACAACATGAAGGTTTTCAGAAATTAGAATAAGAAGATTATGTGTGAAAAATAAATAAAGCTCTGTATGGTCTAAAATAGGCACCTAGAGTATGGCATTCAAGATTAGACCAGTACTTGCAACAACAAAGATTCAATAAAGGATGTGTAGACATCAATCTATACTTAAAATCAGAAGGTGGGCATATGTTAATTATTTTTGTATATATATATATATATATATATATATATATATATATATATATATATATATATATATATATATATATATATATATATATATATATATACATACATATATATATATATACATACATATATATATATATACATATATATATATATACATATATACATATATATATATACATACATACATACATACATACATATATATATATATATATATATATATATATATATATATATATATATATATATATATATATATATGGCATCATCTTTAGTGGTAGAATTTTTCGCAACAAAATATGCAAAGAATTTTCTACACAAATGCAAAGTGAGTTTGAGATGTCTATGCCTAGATTAATTTATTTCTTCCTTAGTCTACAAATAATGCAACTGATGAATCAATATTTTTATCCCAAACAAAATATGTAAAGGAAATGCTCAAGTTTGGAATGGAAGATAACAAACTAGTTATTACTCCCATGATAAATATATGGAAGTTTAACAAAGAGGATGAGTCCCTTGATGTAAATTAGACTTTGTATATATCAATGATAGGTATCTTATTATACCTAACCATATCAAGACCATATATCATACAAGTAATGTACATGGTTACAATATTTCAAGTTGATCCTAAAGAATCACATGTCATTATAATGAAAAAGATCTTTAGATACATCAAGAGCACAATTGACTATGGCCTATGGTATCTTATACGTGAAGATTTCACTTTTATATCATATACAAATATCGATTGGGTAGGAAATGTGGATGATAGAAAAATAACTAGTGGTGCTACATTTTTCCTTACAAATGGACTTCTTTTGTGGTTAAGCAAAAATCAAGAGTCAATTACTCTTTATATAGTAGAAGCAGAGTATGTTGTAGTAGTGGTATGTTGCACTCCAGTCTTGTGAATGAAGCAAACACTCAAATACATCAAGGTAGAGTACATGTCACCTCTCTTTACTCATTGTGACAATTCAAGTGATATTAATATATCAATTAATCTAGTGATACATTCTATAACTAAGCATATATCAATCAAGTATCACTTATTAAGAGAAAAGGTTGAAGATCAAGAGGTCACAATAGAGTAAGTGCCAACTCAAGATCAAATTACAGACATATTCACCAAACCTCTTCCCAAGGAATAATTTAAGTATCTAAGATAAAATTTGGGAGTGTGGCTCCTACATCACATCACTAGATCTTAGTGATAGGGCATGAGTCTAGGGGGAGTATCATAGAATTTTTGTTAATCCTTAGAAAAAGAGAGAAAAGGAAACTCAAGTATGCCTAATTTTGAAAATTTGTAATGATTTGATGGTTAGATATTCTTGGACAAACTCCTTTATCTAATAAAGGGGGAGAAAAATTTGGACAAACTTGAGAAATTTGGAGTCCCTTTACCATTGATGATAAAAGGGGATAAAAGTGCAAATGCTCTCTATAAACGTCTAAAAGAGTAAAGCATGTGTCCATGTTGAGATTTGGCAAATGTGCTATTACCTAAGAGGAATAAAGTTTGGTATAAGTAGCTTTAGTCTTAGTTCATCATAAGCAATGCAAGTATAGTCAATGCCATCATTAAATAAGATCAAGAAAAGGATCAAAACATTTAGTTTTCCATCAACGTCAAAGGGGGAGATTGTTGGCAATATGATTATCATTGATGTCAAAAGGGAGATTATTAGCATTATGGATGTAATTGATGCTCATATATGAGTATGGTAATTTGAGGATGTGAAATAGATTCTATCAAAGGTCAAGAATGAATGGAGTGATTGTGTACATGAGTAGAATTCATTTGGTTCTTCATTTTGTTCATATAGACATTTTGGGTTTAGTGGTAGAAAATTTGAATAGGTAGTTTGTTGACACACCACTACCACATGTGGATGAGTCTAGGGGAGTTATTCATATGGTTGTGATCACATTAGTACCTAGTTGTTATGTGTCAGATATAAATTCATGTGATGAAGTGTAGTGGAATATATGAGGATGCAAAGTTGGCTATTCAGATAAAATTCACTAATTTTCCATACTTAGCCAAATTTTCAAAAGGGTTCAAGCTGAGCCAAGTAAGCATGTTGATGAGGTTAGAATTTTCACACATGAAGGTGTTAGGAAAAAATAATCATATGTGTTTGTTCAATTTTGTGCCTATTTTCTATGCATTAAATCTTAGGTCACACAATGTAGTATAATAAAAGATATGCATGTGCAAAGTTGGACTTCCAGGCATTTTGACAGTGTTTTCCCATAGTCAAATTTGCATATTTTAAGAAAATATGAGAAGGCATTTTGATGATGTTATATCTTGCACATATGAAGGTTTTAGGAGTATATATATATATGGATGGAATCCCCTATGTGAGATTATCTTATGTGCCAAATTTCAAGTCATGCAACTAAGCACAACAAAAGTTATGCAAGAACAAAGTTGACCTTTTAGGCAGTTCTATGCATAGTTGGCTATGTGGTAGAATAATCTAAGTGATTAGATTAATGGCATTATATCTCACACACACTAAAGATTCAATAATAAATGAGCATATGGGTTTGTTCAGTATTATGACTAGTTTATATTATCCAAATTAGGCAGTTAAACAAAGCAAAAGATATGAAGGTGAAAAGGTGACCATACTGATAGATTGAAATGGTTTCCATACTTAATCAAATTTAAAAAATTTAAAATTTGATCAACTCTCAAATATATCAAGGGAGCATGTTTTCTCCAAGATGACAGGATGCAGTGAGATGAAGGCAAGTGGTTGAATTTTAACATTAAGCTGAGATAAAGTTCAAATTGGTCAAAAGATTGAAAAAAGAGTGGATGATCATGTAATGAAGATATAAAGGAGTGAGTTGACTCAATGGGATAAAGTTCTCGATGTTTATTGGCATAGAGGTGAGTTAAATACCAAGTTATTTTGATGAGATCGATAAAGTGTATTCATTCCAAAAAGTCAAGAAGCAGCGAGATGAAATTAAGAGTTCAAGGTTTAGCCATAGATAAAAATAAAGTTCATGCAACTTTGGAGATATAAAGGCATGCAGGATCTTAGATATAAATATCTAATATATGCATTTTAAAGTTTCAACATTAAATCTCAAAATCATACAAGGATCTAATAGAAAGCATGAGCCTGTTAGAACTTGATCCAATAGATGCATTTCAAAGTTGATAAAATTGAATGTGGATCATTTTATAATGGCACAAACCTTAAAGATCTATGGTCAATATTTAAATATATATTCATCCCAATGGTCAAATGGAGGAATTTGCATTTAAGCCATAAAATATGACACAAATAACTAAATCAATCATTGTAATCGATAAAATTTATGTAATATGTCATGTGCATCAAAACCAGAGACCATTATATTCTAAAAATAGTAATGAGACCAAGAATTATGGTATTGAAGTATGAGTTAAAGATGTGGGAAACTTATAGTTAAAGATAGGAACTAAATTCCAACATAATTGAACATGATGTGTTAGCAAACTAGTGTGAACACAAAAAAGATATGAACCCTATATCAAATGCATATATATATGTCATCTAGGATATAGTAGAAGCTTCTAGGGTTATTGAATTCTATCAAATAGAGAAATATAGAGACATAGAGATAGAGGGGTAGAAAAGAGAAGAGAAGAGATAAAAGTGTAGAGCATCAGTATTTACATACTAGAACTTTACCATAGAATTAAACTAGATTCATTTATGAATCATACATTGTAATATGGAGTTGTAGCTCCATATAAGAATCCAATAGGTAAGTGCCATTAGACAAGCTGAGTTGGTGCCCAGTTAGGGAGTTAGTGTTTCCTTAGAGTAGGTGATCTTAAATCAAAGGATAGGTGTCTCTTTAGGGTTGGTATCCTTAAACATTGTAACTAATGAGGTTCCTTATTATGAGGCTGGATTAGAATAGTAGATTCTAGTAGCTATTCTCATGATGGTTTTTCCCATATTGGGTTTTCCATGATATATTTAGCATTATGTCTATTTATGTATATGTGATCTCTACATATATCTTTAATTTTCAATAAAATTTTGAAAAGGGGATAATTTAATCATTCTATTAATTCACCCCCCTCCCATTAGATAGTTGTGTTCTAACAAATGGTAATATCAAATTATTATAGAAAAAGCAACCATCTAATTATCCTTCCTAATATAATAGGTTTGTTCATCAAATACCTATTTTTTGCATGATCTGTGTGGATGAATACTTGGTAATGTATAATTTAGTGTCAATTTTTTTTGCTAGCATACATGACTATGAGAAATTCCTTCTATGTTATAGTGTAGTTGAGTTCAGCCCCTTTGAAGATTCTTGTTGATAAAATAGATTGTATAACTCAAAGATTCATATTTTTGGCCAAGGACAACTCCTAAAGTGGTGTCAGATGTATCTGTGTGGATGTGAAAAGGCTCCTTACAATCATGCCCTCTTAGAACATGAGTTATGATAATATCCTTGAGTTGGTGAAAGGTAGTTTGATAATCATTAGTCCAATTAAATTCAACATTTTTAGTAAGAAATCCAAATGATGGGGTGGAAATTTTACTAAAGTATTTGATGAATCATCTTTAATATCTAGCATGTCTTAAAAATATTCTAACATCTTTCTATTTCTTTGGTGTGGGTAGATCCTTAATGATACTTATCTTTTTTAGATCAACTTCAATTCTACTAGGGGAGATGTGATGCCCCAACACAATCCCTTCAATCATAATCATATAACACTTTTTATTATTTAAAGACAATTGGTGGTCTTGGTAGTGTTGAATAACTTTCTCCATGTTGGTAAGAGTTTCTTCAAATGTCTACCCATAGATAGTTAAATCATCCATGTATAGTTCAACATAGTCATGGGAGAGATAAAAAAATATACTCAAAATAACCCTTTGAAAAGTAGTTGGGGCATTACAAAGACCAAACGGTAAGACAACATAGGCATAGGTTCCCCAAGGGAAAGTTAAAGTGGTTTTATATTGGTCTTATGGAGCTATTCTTATCTGATTATAACCAATATAACCATCTAGGAAGTAAAATACTTTTTCCCTACTAATGTATCCAACACTTCATCAATAAATGGAAAGGGAAAGTGATCCTTCCTAGTAGCAGTATTCAACTCTCTATAGTCAACACAAATACACCATTTTCCCCATTTTTTAGACACAATAACCAAGGGAGAGACCCATTGGCTATCTTAAATGGGGTAAATAAATATTTCATCCAAGATTTTTTTCAACTTAGTTTTGACAATGTCTTTAAATTATAGGATGCATTCATCTTTGGGGTTAGTGGATAGGTTTGCATTCTTCTTTAATGTAAATGTGATGTGTGCATAAATATGGGGGTATTCCTTTCATGTCATGGTAGTCCCAAAAAAAATTATTGTGTGATTTATTATCATTGTAAGTAACTAAAGTTATTATTGGGGTGTTAAGGAAGTGTTAATGTTGAGAGGTTTATTTGGCAGAATTTCCACTTACTTCATTAAAGAGAGCATGGTTTCTATGTTGGAAATTAAAGGAGTATATATACATTAATGGGGAAGTAGCTAATGGAATTTATAAATGTCTCTTATAGTTTTAGCAAGGTAATTTTGAGGAAAATTATTTTGAAGTAGGCATGGTATGCATTCCAAAATGTTTATGGCTACAAGATCGTATTGATAAGTGTTTTATAGGATATGAAAAAGGATAGTGTATTCTTCTTGTGCCTATAAAGTTGGACTCTTGTCAATTGTGCACAGAGTTTACAATGAGATAAATTCCTCAAAGTCATCAATCCAATGAGTTGGACCATTATTATAGGAAGGATTGGTTGGCAGATATAGAACCAATTTTTTGGTATCATTTCTATTAGAAAATAACATTTTTCTCGATCTATTGCCAATAAAGGCATCAATAGTGGCCAACCATCAGCAACCAAATATGAAAGGGTAACCTCTAAAGTTACTTTTTGATTGTAAGAAAATAAAATATATTTTATATTACCAAGAATCCATAGTACTAACTAGTTCTTCAATAATCCATTCAGGCTTAACAGTTGATTAATCAGCCATTTGGAGGATGATGGGTGTTAGACAGAGAGTTGTAAGTTTTAGTTGTTGTATAGTCTCCATGGTCATCATGTTGATGGATGCACCAAATACAATTAAAGTATTGGAGATGGGCTGGCTATGGATTCTAACATTGACTACAAGATTTCTAAGATCAGAGTATTTTGGGGAAACTATGTTCCCCAACATAATATCTTCTAGTTGGCCAATAACTTGGACTATTTAGGATCCTTCTTCTTTCTTCCTAGTTTTTTCAAACATAAATATATAAAAACCATATTATATATAGGAACATATTTTATTATTTAAAAGAGTGTAATTTTTATGCACACATTCTTTATTTGTCCTAAGATATAAAATTTAGGTTCTAGTTCAGGACGTGAGAGGCTCAATCGCACTTGAAAAGGAGGATTGTCAGGTTCTTTTTTGTTTTGTGGTATACTTGGCTTAGGATTGGCCATGGGCAATTTTGGATTAGTATGTATTGGATCATGTTCTTCAAAATGATCTATGATTATGGATGAGGTAGGTTATGGAAGAACATGCCCTGAGCAAAGATGGACTTGATTGATATCCAAAGTGTATGTTAGATATTGCATTATTTCAATGGATTTTATTGGTTGAACCAACTTATTAGTAAGGTTGAGAATGGGTTGGGTAGGTAATTGAGTGGTTCTAGTAGGTTTCTAGGTGTTTGGCATTAAGGCCTATTATTGTGGTTATTATTTTTGTTGAGGAAAACCTTGATTACCTATCCATAGCTACTATCATGGATTAGAGGGAGAGATCCATTATTAGTTTTAGAATTTCCTAAGTTGAGGTTGTTGTCTATTATGTTGTGTCTATAATTTATTCTAGGATAGTTACCAATTTATTTGGGGCTAATTTTGGTTGGGAATTTTTTCCAAGAACCATATTGAGGATTATTTGAGAATTGATAATTTACAAAAATAGAATTTAATAGCATACCTGCCCTTTGTACCCAATGTTTTTATTGAGCCAAAAAATACTTGATTCTCATCTCCTCCTATGGCATGTAGCTCCACTATTTTAGGATTCTCCTCAGTTATGTTGGCTACTTGAGCTTTCATAGAATTACATGTACATTCAACCTTTTTTTTTAATATTTAGGGAAATAGGTGACTAAGGCTTTTTTAGTTTCTTCTTGTTTACTCCATGTATATAATGTACTAAGTTGAGTGTCTAGATGGATAATAATGTCCTACTTTATGTTTTTTAGTAGGTTGCTGACTTCACCTTTAGATAGTCCTACGGTAGATGCTACAAAAAGGATTCCACCCCTACTTTTGTTCATAGTTAATTTGGAGTAGTTTGTACATAGAAATGTTAGTTCATTAAAAGGCAGTGTAAAAACAACACCACCAGACATTAAGTCTAGTGCCTTTAGAAATTCATATCTAATTCCTTTCATAAATATTAGCTTAATAAATTCTTTCTCCATTGTAGTATGTTTAGAATTTTGTAAGCTAAACATAAATATTTCCATATATTCTTCTAATGACTCATCATAATCTTGTGTCATTTTAAATATGTCATTTCTCCTATAGTTTATGTAGACACTTAAAACTAACCACCAATGATCCCCAACTGGGCTTTTGACTAATTTCTACCAAAATGCACAATTTAGGATAAAAACACTAAAACACATTAAAAGATGTGAATCTATCATATACAAGTTCTAATTTTGGCCAGTGTATCCCTAAATGGGGAAATTCATTTTATGAGATAGCTAACTTTGATCAGATCATTTTGAGTCAAAATGACATTTTCACAGCTAGGTGTTCTGGATTGCTTTTTTATACCAAATTTATTGTATGAGACACGTGCCTTTGATAGTTTATGTCAACAACAACCTAAATGGGATAAAGGTTACAACACATCTAAAATCACATCCTAATTCTAATCCACTCAAATTTTGAGCCAATAATACAACATTTTGATCAATTTGAGTAATGTGTACACCAATTGCTAAGATTTACACCAAAATTAATAAATCATGTTTAAGGCCAATTAATTTGAATCAAGAGCTTAAGTTAATCTTACATGGAGGTTTTTGAATGTTTTTTTTCAAATTTATTATGAGTTTCTACATCATCAAGTGACATCATTTTTGGGAAAGACATCCCTAGGCCATAAATGCATAAAATATCTAATTAAGCCCTCCCATGCCTCTTTAATGCCTCTCTATCCCAAATATTTATGAGGGAATTTATTTATTTTAGCCTCCAAAATTGAATGGATTCTTAGCCACACATCTTCATCTTGAAATGGATAATTCAAGTTCATTCTGATCATTTACAAAAATCTATAAATACACAACCTCACACTCATAATTGTAAGCTCTCTCAAGACAAAGTTACCATGCCCAAATAGATTCAAGCCACATCTTGATGTAGTGTTATTATGCCCAATTATTGAGACAAGCTATCACAATCCAAAGGTACCAAAGAGAAGAGGAGTCAAACAAATCCATTGATGAAGACTCCTTGATGCACAAGCTGAGCAAGACACTCTATACACCTTTTGCATGCTCTAAGAAAGGTGAAGGAAGGTTTATTTCATGTTTTAGTTGTTTCTTTCACATTTATGTTGTTTATTAAGATCCCTTGAGTCTTTAGGACTAGATATGTCATGCTTGTTAGTGTGTTATTTTTATTTTAAACTTACACTTGATCTAACCCCCCCTCTTAAATCAAATTCCTAGTTCACATAATGGAATGACCAGTGGGACATAGCCCCACAAATTTGATCAAAAATCTCCTAAAGTAACTTACTAACCATTTTCATGCATAATCTTAGAGTGTGGAAGCAAAAGGAGTGAAAAATTTGAGTAAAAATACATTTTCCTAGAAGTCACAATTTTATCAGTATGGAGTTGCGATGTTGTCCTCTAGACCACAATATCACAACTGACACAGTCATAGTTTTGTCATTTCAGTCATGATATTACATTTTAACTATGTTTTAGACTAATGTTTTCTCTATCTATAGGTCAATTTATGATATTAAAATACTTCTACTTGATAGTCGAGATATTGTAATACCATGATTTTTCAAGTTATGATATCATAATACTGCGACTTGACAATTGAAATATTACAATACTATAACTTTACTAGTTATGATATTATCAGTTTGAGTCATGGTATTATAGGTAAACTTAAGCATCAATACTTCAACTCTCTAAGTTGTGTGTTTACCCTATTAATTACATTATTGTTTATTAGAGTAGCGATATTATTAGTTTCTACTAACTAACTCATAAGTTATGATATTATGTTAACCGGTCATAGTTTTATAGAGTTGTGGTATTGGACTATAGAGTCATAGGATTACACTATGTGAACTTGAGAGTTCAATTTATAAATTTAGTTGTTTTTTTTTTAAAAAGTGCTTCAAGGCTAAATAAAATATTAACAATTTCCTTGCAAGGCCTACTTAAAAAGTGATCAAAACATGCTTAATCTAATCTTTTAAACCTCTTTTTGGGCATTTAAAAAGGATTAAGAACTTTCATTTAGTGCTTAAAGAAATAATTAGATGTTTATTTGAATGTTTTTGTGTTTGTTCTTCAAAATAATTTCAACTTAAATCCAAGGGGCTAAATAATAGAACCAAATATTTCATTTAGTGCTCTAAAATTGAACTCACTTCCAAGTTTTTTAATTTTATGTAATTTAATCATTATTTTCTTAGTTTTATTTGAGAAAAGAGGAAGTTGTGCATGTATGCTCTCCCCCTATCCCCTATAGGTAAATTTTGGGACCAAAAGCACCATCTTCATTACAAATTGCCTTAGTCCAAAGTTGTAAAAGAGATGTTGTGAGAGCTCTCCCCAAGACCTGCATGGATTGGTTGATCTAGAAACAACCTTAAAACTCTTTTACTTGGTTTTTATTTTCATTGCATCTTGGCTTGTAAGGGGGAATTAATTACCTCCGATAATTTCTGTAGGGAAGCCCTGACTCAAGAATTCATCTCCTAACATTGTCTTCAAACACTTTCCATGTAGGGGTATATAAATTGGGATCCCCTCATTAGGATGATGGTTTGAGAGGTTAAACCATTTCCATTAGTAGACATTAATCCCAAGATGTTTGAGCATGTTAGACATCACACTACACTAAATGAGTGATGGATGTAGTGATTTTAAAAAGGTCAAGACCTTTTTACAACAAGCCATATGATGTGGACCCAAATGTCATGTGCTCCTTTTGTATGTTGACATGAAAGTCATATCTATTTGATCCATCTAGATGTTTAAAAACTTGTTAGTTTAGTTAACCCTACTATGACACACCCTTTCATTTTAGGGCTTAAGATGATTAATTATTTGATCTATCTTTATCTTAGATTACTTGGTATTATTTGGAGTCAAAGCTATTTGTTAACAAAAATCCATAACCAAACACATTGTCCACCATTTTCTTGAATAAGCAAGCATTATGCTACCCAACTATAAATCATATTTTTCCTTGTTTAAAAAATTATCATAAACTTTATGTCGCATCTTCCAGTTTGGTGCAGTTATGTTGCCCATTTGAGTCTAGACCAATTGCCTATGTTTCTTAAGTCCATTGATAATTTAAATTTGAAATTGAACCTTTATAAGTTTATAAGGTTTGATGTGTTAAGTGGGTTAGCTATTTGCACTAAATTTGTGGGAACTTAGGTTCAATTTCCAATTAGAATTGAGGACCATTTTTAGACTCATAATCATTATCATCATTTGGTAGGACTCAAATCATCTTGCATATCACTCATGCTTTGAGTCCTAAGATACATTTTGTATTACCTTTCCTATTTTCCACTTGTCTTGAGTTTATTTGATATAACACTTTTGCCCTAGAGATTTGTCAAAATTTGTGTGTGTATCATTTAAGTTGAGGAGCATAGTGTTATGCTACTAGAATAGTGTTAAACCATTTTGCCTTAGAGTCTTGAAGAAAAAATTTATCATACCTTTTGATAATTTTAACATTTTTATGCTGCTCAAATTATTTTGAAACTTATTTCATATGCCTATTTTAATAGAGTCCAAGCTTTTCCAAAATTCTAACCATTTTGAATATACCTTTATGAGTCTTTGTCTAACATGGTTACACCGTTCACCTTTGTCTAGTTTCTTGGTTAGAAGAATCTAGTTTGTTTCATTATTTGGGAGAAAATAAACTATCTCCAAGTGCCTTTTGGTTCATACCTCATACCTATTGATCAAGTTTATGTCCAAAAGTCAAATGCCTAGTTTTTGTTAGAAGTGTTTCAAATCTATTAGATTAACTATCTCATCTATATTTTAAGTCTAGCTTTTGACACTATTTGGCCAAAAGTCCTAGTAGAACCTTTTTGAGTCTACCTTTTGACCCCACATTTATCCAACAGTCATAGAAACCTTTTATTTTTCTTAGATTAGACTCATTTGAAACACTTTGTTAAGCACGGAATATACTAAGAGGGGGGGTGAATCAGTATATTATATATCTTATAAATCTTTCCTTTAACCAAATTCCACTTAATCAATCATTCAAGATATGCAATAAAATTCTAACAATAAATATCACACAAGATAGAGAGAGATACCAGATATAACGTGGAAACCCAATGTGGAAAAAACCATAGAGAATCAATCTCAAATATATTTGTGAGAACAACCACATAGGAGCACCATACCCCTTTGCCAAGTATAAACCTCAGCTTCAATTCGTGAGCACCAACTCACAGGAGCTTCAAACCCCTTTGTCGAGCACCATCCCAGCTATCATTCGTGAGCACCAACCCACATGAGCATCAACCACTTTGTGTATACCACACACCTATCTCTCAATGTTGCTAAATCAACAAATGATAGTTCAATACAACATCTCTTTCCTCTCTCTCACCTTTGCTCTTCTAAGCTAGATAATACAATATAAAAATTAACCTCTCACACACATATTACAAATGGCTTCTCAAGCCTTTATTTATAGCTTTCCAAATGACCTTTGGCCTTCCCCCTTTGTGACCTTTCAATCCTCATGGAAAATGGTGCCAATCTTGGATGACCCTTCATATCCAAGCATTTGAAAAGTCATGTGGTGACCCTTCATGACAAAAATGTATTTCCCACTTTTGTCCTTATCTTTGGTGACTTTTCGTATTCCTCAAAGTGTCCATTCATGAGAAATTCACCCTTTACTCTTTTGTCTTCACTTGGTGACTCTTGGTATTCCCCAAGATGACTCTTCATGGGAAAATGTGTCCCATCCTTCTTTTGTCTTTATCCCATGGCTCTTCGACTTCTCCATCAGCCCTTATATTGTCTCATATGCAATCAAAAATATATTCATTAATATTAAATAAATATTAACTCAATTAGCCAAGATAAATAACATTAAATGCAATGGGGCCTTTATCACCAATAATACAAAACCTTTGAAATCAATGACAATATTTCCAACAATCTCCCCCTTTGTCATTGATAGCAACCTCAATCTTGAAACTGCCACATCCTATCACCTGCACATACAGTCATCTAAAAGCATACAGTAACTCCCCCTTATTATAGTAACATGTACCTATTTCTTGTACCTATTTTTTGCACCTATACCTATACCTGTTATTCTCCACCTTTGACATCAATGGCAAAGTGCCTACTTAGAGCTAACACTTAGCTCCCCCTCACTTGATGCTAAACATCAATGGTAGAAAGTAATATAAATTACTCCCAACTCCTCTCTCTGATCTTTGAATGTATCCTTTGATCGTGCCTTTAAGAAGATATCTGACAATACATACACATTTTTCCCTATCCTTTGAGCATCTACAATCAACTCATTTGAATCTTTTCTTCTAATCTCAAAACCTTCAACATGAAACCTTAATGTGTATCCTTGATCACAAATATAACTAACACTCAATAGATTATGCTTAAGACCTTTTACATACAAAACATTTTTAGTCTTAGTTCTACCATAATCCAAACTCAAAGTACCTTTTCCAGCTATCCTGGTAGTGGTTTTATCTCTGAATCTCACTATACCACCATTGATCTTCTTTAGAGTAATGAACTTACTTTTATATCCTATCATATGCCTTGAACATCCACTATCAATTAACCATGGCTGATCTTTACCTCCCACATGCAGAGCTGTCTGCACCATCATAGAATCTTCATGTTGTTTCTTCTGCCATGTACATGTCTGAACCTTCTCCCTAATAAATGGAGCTTTGAAACTCTGATCCTTCTTCTTAATGAATGGAGCTTTGAACCTCTGATCCTTCTTGACTAACTCGAACATGATTTTGTAATACTGAGCTATGTATCTAAAGTTGTTGCACTTGTAGCACACTATGGTCTCTTCATTAAAGCTTGATAAAGGAGCAAAAGAGTTATGGCTTCTACTTGACTCTACTTGACTTTCCTTCTCCTTATTTCTAAAATTGTTAGCTCTTTTTCTAAATTCTACTTTCTTGTGACCATATCCATTACAATAAAATAATAGCCATAAAAATAAGACCTGTCTATATTTCTCTAACCTAATTGCCTTTTGTAGCTTTGTTCTCTCCAGCCTTCTCTGTTTGGAATGTCCTCTGTAATTTTATCTTCTCCCCTTTTTGTTTCCTCTTTTGTAAGAGCTTCAGCATAGCTCTATTTCTTTTCAAATCCAATCCCTATCTTATCTGAATATGCCTTTTGACTTTCCAATATCTTATTCAACATGTTAGTGCTATCTTCAAATTTTGAATCACTGATTACTTTATCACTGACTGCTTTCTTAATATCTTCTTTTAAAGAGGCAATTTCTTTCACAATCTTTTCTTGCTATTTCCAATTGTGCTTTGAGATCTTTTTCATTCTTCTTGGCTTCTTCAGAGTGTGCTTGTAGATCTTCAATCATTTCCTTTGATTCTTATTCATTCTTTTTGATCTCGCACTTTAACCTTTGATTCTTCTTCTAAACAACTTCTAACTCTTCTAGGGCACAATTGAGTTCTCCTTCCATATCTACTTCAGCTTCCTCCTCTTCTTCTTCTTGATCATAATCATGTATGGCCATGAATAGAATCTCTTTTTCTTCTGAATCGCTAACTCCACTATCTTCGCCTGAACTAGGATCTTTAGAATACAGGCTCTTCTTCTTGAATCCCTTCTTGGATTTGCCTTTGAAATTCTTCTTGTATGTAGGCTTTTCTTCTTCATCTTTAACCTTATCTAGGCATCTAGCTAAAAAATGTCCAATCTTTCCACAATTAAAACATTTAAAAGATAATTTTCCTTGATATTTACCTATTTCTCTTTTTGGCCTGGGAATGAAAAGTGCTTCGTTGTCATCTTCATCATCACTGGAACTATCACTTAATTCTTGAATCTTAGCTTTCTCCTTCTTTGATGTCTTGAAAGTTGCTTCTCTCTTTGAGGGTTTATCTTATTCTATCCACATCTCATATGTCCTGAGAATACCATGAAGCTCATCCATCTTTAGCTTGGCTAAATTCTTCATTTCCTTGATTGTTGAAACCTTTGCATCATATCTCATTGGTAGAGATCTTAAAACCTTTTGTACCACCATTGACTCATCCAATGTTTCTTTAAGACCTTGAATCGGATTTATGACTTGATCAACTCACAAAAGATAACTTCTTATATCTTCTTCTTCCATCTTCAAACTTTCAAACTACCTTCTAAAAGTCTGCAACTTAGCTTGTTGAACCTTTCCATCACCTTTGTAAATATTCTAAAGTTTTACCCAAGTTTCATGAGCAGATTTACATTGCATAACTTTAACAAATTCAGATTCACATAAACCACATAAAATAGCATTTAAAGCTTTAGCATTACATTCACTTGCCTTCTTTTCTACTGGAGTAATTGTAGATGTCTGCGGCTCTTCATATTCCTCCACCACTAATTTCCATATGTTGAATCCAAGGGCCATCAAATAAACATTCATTCTCATGCTCCAAAAATTATAATTCTTCCCATCAAACAAAAGTGCCTTATTTGTATAAAATCCTTCTTGTGACCCAGCCATCGTGCTTTCCCGATCTACCTTCAAGATGTAAAACTTTTCAAAAAGGAACCTGCTCTGATACCAATTGTTAAGCACAAAATATACTAAGAGGGGGGGGTGAATCAATATATTATATATCTTATAAATATTTCCTTTAACCAAATTCCACTTAATCAGTCATTCAATATATGCAATAAAACTTAAACAATAAACATCACACAAGATAGAGAGAGACACCAGATATAACATGGAAACCCAATGTGGGGAAAACCATGAAGAATCAATCTCAAATATATTCATGAGAACAACCCCACAAGAGCAACATACCCCTTTTCCAAGTACAAACCTCAGCTTCAATTCGTGAGCACCAACCACAGGAGCTTCAAATCCCTTTGCCAAGCACCATCCCAGCTATCATTCGTGAGCACCAACCCACATGAGCATCAACCACTTTGTGTATACCATACACCTATCTCTCAATGTTGCTAAATCAACAAATGATAGTTCAATACAAAATCTCTTTCCTCTCTCTCACCTTTGCTCTTCTAAGCTAGATAATACAATATCAAAATTAACCTCTGACACACATATTACAAATGGCTTCTCAAGCCTTTATTTATAGCTTTCCAAATGACCTTTGGCCTTCCCCCTTTGTGACCTTTCAATCCTCATGGAAAATGGTGCCAATCTTGGATGACCCTTCATATCCAAGCATTTGAAAAGTCATGTGGTGACCCTTCATGACCAAAATCATCTTTCCCACTTTTGTCCTTATCTTTGGTGACTTTTTGTATTCCTCAAAGTGTCCCTTTATGATAAATTCACCCTTTACTCTTTTGTCTTCACTTGGTGACTCTTGGTATTCCCCAAGATGACTCTTCATGGGAAAATGTGTCCCATCCTTCTTTTATCTTTATCATGTGGCTCTTCGACTTCTCCATGGGCCCTTATTTTGTCTCACATGTAATCAAAAATATATTAATTAATATTAAATAAATATTAACTCATATTAGCCAAGATAAATAACATTAAATGCAATGGGGCCTTTATCACCAATAATACTAAACCTTTGACATCAATGACAATATTTCCAACACACTTTGATCTTATAATTTGGCATTTTGATTTTTGGTCCATCTACTTGACCTTTTATGTGAGATATGTAATGTTTGACATTTGATCTTAGCTTGTTTTATCACAAATCATTATATAAATATTTTTGGATATACATATCCATCCTTTTGACTTGGTTAAATCTAGTTTAAACCTCTCTTTAGACATTGATTTTTTAGATTTTATAGAACTCTATTCCTTTTGGTCACAAAAAATTTACTATAGATCCCAACATCTCTTCCTACACTCATAGTGGCCTCATGTACAATTTGAGATTTAGTAATTTAGTCTAATAATAAGAAATGATTCAAGATGCCTATGCAAATAATGTTGATTATGAGATAGATCCTTATTCATATTATAACACTCAAATAGGAGCACAAAACCAAGACCCATTAGCTCATTATTTAGTTAACACACCTCCATACTTAGAATAAGATCATCAGATAATAGAGCAATACCTAGCTATGGTTCTATAGTTGAAGAACCATTTCTTTAACAACTGTACTTTATTACTACACTATCAACATATGATCCTTATCAATTTGAGTGTCACTTATTAGGAAACAAGGGTGAGATTTTGGTTAGATCTATAGAAGTAGGGTCTAAGTTTCTAGAAGACTTCCCCCATGAGAATTTGTCAAGTCTAGTAAGAATGCCTCACAACATACTTTATAGTTAATAGGCTTTTTCTAGTAACCCTTTAGCTCTAATGTAAATGACATATTAGGACCTAGTATGCTTATCAAAGGAGATGACCCCATGGAGGATCATTTTGTATAGATATAAATAGTCTACCAAAATTACTTGAGCCTAATGCATAATTTTGATTAGATGACCATGTCAAATAAGCCTCTCATTGATTTAGTTCTTTCAATAGGAGTGTTAATAACATTGACTATTTAAGACAATTAGGGTGTAGAGCCATTCAAGAAAAAAACTTTGATCGATAACTTGTTTCATATGCCCATTATCTAAAAAGTGTCTTATACTTCTACATAGAGTACTAATCAAAATATAGTGGATAATATGCAAGAAATATCCAATCCAAACCAAAGTGGTGTGAGTACACAAACAACTAGTCTAAAAACAAGTGTACCTTTAATTAACACCATGAGTTTTTCTCTAAATTAGGGAGTAGAAGTTTCTAAATCCCAACCTCAACTAACTACTACCACTAATCCTCAACCAACTACTTCTTCAAGTGCTTAACCAATAAAATTAGGTAGCCAACTAATGACCAATGTCATGCCTCAATAATAAAATGTGATGAATCCTACTACTCCCCAATAGGTAATGATTGGTATTCTACAACAATAGGCATAATCAAACATACAATTATAACAAAGGCAAAAAATATTACCACCTTAACATGGGGAAACTGATATTCCACCTCACTAGGTACCAACAAACATACTCTTTTCTCATAGACCAATCTACTAATTAAAATACAAATGATGTCTAATAAATAGCATATGAATATTGGTCAGTAATAAATATCAAATATTTAATGTGCTTCCACTTCTCAACTAGGATTTATGCAACAAACAGGTTCCAATGTTCCTTAAGTACCAATTAGGAAACATTTGCCTTTTATGTAGAATATGCCACTAGTTAAAGATAGGGTCTTGGTTCGCAAGTACCCCCTCAATAAAAAGGTTTAATTAGTCAGTAATAGGTCCCTATTAAACCCCAATAGTCATAA